>SJXQ01009650.1:0-98154 GCA_006408695.1 Aepyceros melampus | reverse complement strand
TTCAAACCCTAATGGTGTGTCCAAATGTTCTTGGAGTGGGAGGGAAAATGAGAAGCAGGAAGTAGCCCTAGAATTTGTATTGGGTAACATGATGTAAATTGATGAGAATGGGGCAGTCCCTGGAATAATAAGTATGATTTGCTGAGTTAGAGCTATGTGAAGCGTGGGTTTCTTCTGGAGTGACAGCAGAGAAGAAAATAAATTGGGGTAGAATGAAGGAAGAGGCAAAACATTCACTAGATAGTAAAAGACAGGCAGGAGACCTGGATAATGAGTGTAGTGTTGGATAATAGTTTCCCTTTCCTTATCTTTGATAGTGGAATTGAAAATGAAGCAGGAATAATATTGAAAATAAGGTTGGTAGAAAAAAGTTTCTCTCCACCTTTCACAGTGCATTTGTGCAAACTGATGCTTATTGTGGCAATGAGCAGGCTTGGGGTTGGGGTCGTGGATAAGTGAAGCCTGGCAGTTAAGTTTAATGCACTCTTCTAACACTTTTCCTTCTCTACTCCATTTTACTGCCTGTCCTCTGTCAGCACTTAGAGATCCTTTGCCTATTTGTATAAGAGTAAAGTGAGAATTGGAGATAAAGGTCAGTATTCCAGGCAGTGCTGATATCTGAAGTAGTTACCAAAAGGAAATGGTCAGGAAATGTTTAGCAATGGAGATGAGAAGGAGTGTTCCTAGTGTCAGTCATTTATAGATAAAGGATTGAGTTTATATAAATGGGAACCTTTATTTTTTTAACCTATTTTGTGAATGTCTAGCAGTTTTCATCAATTTAATTGTCTCTGAATTTACTTTTTCTGCATGCCAAAACAAGTTAAAACGGTTTGTCACATAGATCCGTGTAGGTTATCAAAAAAAAAAATTAAAATGCATGTTAACCTGTTAACAATGATATTCTCAAAACATAGGTTAAAGTGTGATCTTTATTATACTTTTCTACATTTAAAAAAAATCAGTGTTTACTAGTAGCAGTGATAATATTTTAAAAGTAGTTAGAATAAATAGGATAGGTTACTGATACTGAAACAGAAAAGAACACAGAATAGCTTGATTTTGTAGACTAAGTCAGGAAAAAAATTGTGTTACAAAGGTTAACAGCTCTGAGCAGCATTTTTAAGAGTCAGCTACTGAATAGCCTAGTATAGATGTTCAATTCTTATTGATTATTCAAATTATTCTCCTTGTTTAAGACAAAGGGTACTGCAACAGCAGTTTAGGATAAGCTGCTCATTTGTGATTGATTTTTCCTTAGCATACAGCTAAAACAAGAAAATTGTAGGGGGAAGGGAAAAACCTTTGAATTAGAAATAATTTTAAACTAAAAAGGTCTAAAAGTGAAAGAATAGATGTATTGTTAGTGTTTTTTCATGAAACAAAGTTTTGGAATTACTTTTAAAATTAGAATAACACTGTGTTTTTAGTTGCACTTTCCTAATTTTTTTCTCCTTTGAGGGCTTTCAATACTGCTTTATATTACTGACCAACTCTTTGACCCCAAGACACTTTAACAGATTCACAGATTCCCTTTGTTAAACCTTTTTTTTTTTTTAATTAAGTGACATTTAACTCTTTTTTTCTTTACGTGTTCTTTTCTGATTCTGATACAGAATCTGAAAGCCCTGGTTTTTAGTGATGGAATCTTTGCTCATTCACCAAATGAGTAAGTTGAAAACTGTCCACGGAACGGAGAGTCTCCTAGTTGCGCTAGGAGAGTTTGAACTGCATTTCTGGCAGGGAAAAATGAAAAAAATATAGTAATCAGTAATACTGGAAGATAAAGGGAACATGGATAAACTCAGTGAGGGACACATAGTAACTATTTGATTTTGTTATATTTCACCTTGTAGTAAGGTATCTTTTTAGAAAATTTTTACATTTTAAAAGATACAGTAAAAACCAGCAGTATTGGTATAGATCCTTTGATTTTGGGGGAAAAAAATGTAACAACAAATGCAGTGGGTATCAACCTTGATTCTACATTAGTATTGCCTGTGGAACTTTGTGGAGCACAGGCATCTGTATTATTTTAAAACTCTGTAGATTATACAGTGGGCAAAGGAGTTGAACACCTAGCTAAAGTACAATAGATTGAAGTAGGAAGGAATCTAGATGAAAGTAAATCAACTAGGAGACTTACACCAATCTATTTTTTAAAGGTTAATAATAGAATAAGTAAAAGTAGTGTTCATGAAAATAGAGAAAGATAAGTCAAATACTTTTTGAAAGTCAGAGTGAACAGTTTTAGTGAAAGTAAAGGAAGAGTCAGTGATGATGCCAAGATTTCTTCCCTGGAAAAATATAAATAGCCATTTCCAGCCAGTTTAGAAATGTGTCTGTTGAGATGGAGGCATGGAGAAAAGAGTAGATAGGCACATTGGCTTGTCATATGGTAATAGTAATGATTTAATTCAGATGTATCCCTTGGTAGTAAAGGATTAGAAGCCCTCTGTTAAAGTTTTGAGGGCAGATGAACAGCCCAATGGAGTGATGATAATGTGTAATGGAGGATAGACTCTTGGAAGATACCAGTAGTATCTACTGGTTTTACATAAGTAAGTATGCTCCTTTATGCTCCCAAGATACCATTACCTTTCCCTTATTGTAGTTATCACTTGCGTGTGTGCTCAGTTGTGTCCAACTCTTTTGCAACCCCATGGACTGTAGCCTACCAGGCTCCTCTGTCCATGGGATTTCCTGGGTAAGAATACTGGAGCAGGTTGCCATTTCCTCTTCCAGGGGAATCTTCCCGACTCAGGGATCAAACCCACGTCTCCTGCATCTCCTTGCATTGGCAGGTGGATTCTTTACCACTAAACCACTTGAGAAGCCAATAGTTACCACTTACCAGTTCAGTTATCTGTCTTTCCCACTAAATTTAGTTCCTTGAGTAGGAGTCTGCCTTTTTTATCTTTGTGTTCCTAGTATCTAGCACCTTGCCTTGTAGATTTAAGGCACACACACAAAAGAAGGAAGCTGATATAGAATATATCCATGTGGTTTGAATCTAATCTTTTTATATTCATAATTTTTAAATTTTAATTTTCAGTAAAAAATTTTTGTAATTTATGGTCATATCTTAAATGAGTATATTAGATTAATTTAGCCTTTTGAAATGGTCCATATTTTCATTATTAACATCAGTCCACTTTTTAAATTAAAACTGTCAGTAGTGAGTATAGGTAAAAAAAATTTTTTCTTAAAAAATGTGAACTAATAAGGATGTTGTGTGTGGTGTAAGTGTCTCTGTGTGTGTTGGTATGATAATAATTTTGTATATGTCTTTGTATTTATTTATATACTCTAACTTCACACACAAAATTTTTCAACCCCAATATTCATTTCCTAAATTTTTGAGGTGAAGTTTGTGCTGGTTTTAAAATCTAAACATCTGAGAACCACTGATGTAAACTGTACTCATTTATTGTGCTTTATGTGTAGAATCACTGATGCTCATTGCACAGGTTATTTTAGAACCTCATGCCTTTACAGGGACATCTGAGTATTACTTATTTATACAGAAATTCCTCTATTTATATGGAAATTCCTATTCCCAGTTACAAAAAATTAAGCCCCAAAAGATTCTCCATAAGTCCTTTGTTTACACTAAACGAGATCTGTGTGGTAATATGTATTTAGGTAAAGCTGTTTCACAGGGGAATAACAGATACTGATTCTAACTTTTCTTGATTCTTTCCATCTCTTGTATAGGGTGTATTCAGAGTTTTACAGTTTGAATTAACTTTTTATCATAAATATGTTTGTAATAAGAAACAGAAAATGCATCATGGGTCAAATTATATTTATAAATGTGAACTTTCATCCATGCAGTGTTTTGTTTTTGAATTAAATTTGGCTCTTCAGTTTGCCCCAAGCCTCAGTTGCTCTATATATTTTTTCACCAGGCTTTTGAGTTTACAGTCTTGCCATAAACCCTTGATTTTAAGCCATGACTGCACAGTGGATTCATCTGGGGAGTAGTAAAATAAATGACCAGTTCCCACTTCAGACCAATTAAATGAAATGTCTAGGTGAAACCATTGTGCAGCCAGAGTTGAAATCACTGCCAGGAATCTAACAAATAATGCAGTTGGAGAGGCTAAATCACCACCACCCAGAGACTAAGTAATTGCATTTGACTGACAAAAGACCATTTGTTTGTGGCTAGTAGAGTCAGTGTACTTTGCTTTAGTGCAAAGCTTTGTTCATATCCATGAAAGTTCATAAATTAGAAACTCATTATGAGAAGCAAGGTGGTACAGTGGTGAGGAGCATGGACTTTGGCACTTGACTGCCAGGTTTGATGTGTACCTTTGAGAGGGTTACTTAATCTTTCTGTACTTCAGTTTCCTTATCTGTAAAGTAAAATATCTGTCAAAATGGATTGGTGTTAGAATTAAATGAGTTAATATTTGTAAGGTACTTAAACAGTATCTGGCATATAGAAAGCATTATTTGTGTTAAATACATACTTTTAAAAATAAAAGGTGTAATTGTAACTACCACTTGGATGCATTTAGGGGTATTGAAGATTGAATGGTTCCTGGAATTTCTATCTAGACTATTCTATAGTGTCTTTCTTCTCAGTATTAGGATTGCTGAAGCTTTTGTTCTTTTTTTTTTGCCCCCTTTGCTGCTTATATTTCTGTTAATAACATTGTATATGAAAGCTCCAACCTTTTTAGCACATTCAAATATTGGATTTTTCCCCTATCAGAGAAATGACTAGTAGCAGCACGTTAGGTGTAATATGCAAGTTTTTCAGGTGGTTCGTTTGATTCTCAGGAACATGTCAACAGCAAACATCTTAAATGTTTTGTGCCATCTTTAGGTTTGCTACTATATAAAATGCTCAAGAATACTGAGAAAGCTGGTCTGTGTGTGATTTAACTATGTTTGTAAATAATCTGTTTCTGACCACTTTGTTTTAATGTCTTGGAATGGCTGCTGAACTTGTTTCCACCTGGTCGTGAGTTTTTCGGCTTACTTCATTTATTCTGTTAATGGTCAGTCGTAACCTACTCTTTGCGATCCCATGAACTGTAGCCTGGCTCCTCGGTCCAAGGAATTCTACAGGCAAGAACACCGGAGTGGGTAGCCATTCCCTTCTCCAGGAGATCTTCCCAACTTGGGGATTGAACCCAGGTCTCCCACATTGCGGGTGGATTCTTTACTATCTGAGCCACCAGGGAAGATCCAGTGGGAGGGAGATAAACCCTCTTAAAGAAAATGGGAATTCTTATATGTTTTGAAAGAAAGAAATTTTCTCTTCTAGATGGCATGAGAGAAGTTAATTCAGAAAGAAGGAATAGTATCCATTCTAAAGAAACAGTGTAGAGATTCCATTGGTTCACTCAAGTTTGGACCTATAATTTAGCTGTTCTTGAGGTTATTGAGTAAGAACAAAAAGAAACAACCTTTTAGCTTCTTATTCTTGGTTCTTACAAAGATTGTTGCGATCAAAGTAATAATATCTTAAACTAATCTCAAAATTACTAAAAATG
This sequence comes from Aepyceros melampus, assembly GCA_006408695.1. Classification (NCBI taxonomy): domain Eukaryota; kingdom Metazoa; phylum Chordata; class Mammalia; order Artiodactyla; family Bovidae; genus Aepyceros; species Aepyceros melampus. The sequence continues at coordinate 92,644 of SJXQ01009650.1, read as the reverse complement.
GAATTCTTTTTTTTTTTAAATATCAAGCTGGAATCAAGATTGCCGGGAGAAATATCAATAACTTCAGATATGCAGATGACACCACCCTTATGGCAGAAAGTGAAGAGAAACTAAAAAGCCTCTTGATGAAAGTGAAAGAGGAGAGTGAAAAAGTTGGCTTAAAGCTCAACATTCAGAAAACTAAGATCATGGCATCTGGTCCCATTACTTCATGGGAAATAAATGGGGAAACAGTGGAAAAAGTGTCAGACTTTATTTTTTTGGGCTCCAAAATCACTGCAGATGGTGACTGCAGCCATGAAATTAAAAGACGCTTACTCCTTGGAAGGAGAGTTATGACCAACCTAGATAGCATATTAAAAAGCAGAGAGATTACTTTGCCAACAAAGGTCCATCTAGTCAAGGCTATGATTTTCCCAGTGGTCATGTATGGATGTGAGTGTTGGTCTGTGAAGAAAGCTGAGTGCCGAAGAACTGATGCTTTTGAAGTGTGGTGTTGGAGAAGACTCTTGAGAGGCCCTTGGACTGCAAGGAGATCCAACCAGTCCATCCTAAAGGAGATCAGTCCTGGGTGTTCTTTGGAAGGACTGATGCTGAGGCTGAAACTCCAATACTTNCCAGTAGTCATGTATGGATGTGAGAGTTGGACTGTGAAGAAAGCTGAGCGCCGAAGAATTGATGCTTTTGAACTGTGGTGTTGGAGAAGACTCTTGAGAGTCCCTTGGACTGCAAGGAGATCCAACCAGTCCATCCTAAAGGAGATCAGTCCTGGGTGTTCATTGGAAGGACTGATGCTGAGGCTGAAACTCCAATACTTTGGCCACCTCATGCAAAGAGTTGACTCATTGGAAAAGACTCTGATGCTGGGAAGGATTGGGGGCAGGAAGAGAAGGAGACAACAGAGGATGAGATGGCTGGATGGCATCACCGACTTGATGCACATGAGTTTGGGTGAACTCTGCAAGTTGGTGATGGACAGGGAGGCCTGGCGTGCTGCGATTCATGGGGTTGCAAAGAGTTGAACACGACTGAACAACTGAACTGAACTGAACCAAGAATGGCATCATGTTGGCTGACTACTCCAGGAGCTCTAATCTGGCAAAAGCCTAGAGGAGAAAGCGGGTATGGGATAAATAAGCAAAGGATAAGGAGGTTTAAGGGGCTATGAATAGCAGTGTGAGGGCACCAGGGGAGTAGATGTTTGTGGGCTGAGAATGTGCTGAGTGTGAAGAGACATCAGAAGTGGCTAATGGACTGAATTCTCAGTCAGAAGGGTCAGAAGGAGAGTCAGAAGTCTTATCAGATGAAGTCACATTAACAGAAAATGCATAAATTGGCTTGCTGCTGCTGCTGCTGCTAAGTTGCTTCAGTCACATCTGACTCTGTGCAACCCCATAGACAGAAGCCTACCAGGCTCCCCCGTCCCTGGGATTCTCCAGGCAAGAACACTGGAATGGGTTGCCATTTCCTTCTCCAATGCATGAAAGTGAAAAGTGAAATGGAAGTCACTCAGTTGTGTCCGACTCTCAGCGACCCCATGGGCTCAGCCCACCAGGCTCCTCTGTCCATGGGATTTTCCAGGCAAGAGTACTGGAGTGGGGTGCCATGGCCTTCTCCGATAAATTGGCTTACCTATCCTCAAGATGGCACCATCAGCAACTTGGATTATAGGCTCTGTTGTCCACTCTAGGAGGAAAAGTGTTTATTTCTCACAGAACTCATTATTGAACAGTAATGGTACTATAGATAAAGAGGATGGGATGTGCTTCTTAGTTTGAGCCAATCAGGGCTACTCCTGAAGTTAGAGGTAGGATTAATCCTACTTAGACTCTATGGCTGACAAATTCAAGGTTCTGTGAAATATGCCAAAGGAGACAGGAATGCTGAGGTGGCAACCCTCAAACGTTCTTACAGAGGATAAGATGGCAAAACAATGACAAAAACTAGAGGGAAGGATGGCATACACTTTTAGCAACTGGAGAGATGTTAGGAGAATTTCTACTCCAAAGGAGTTTTCCTCTGAGTAGTTCCCACTCTGTGAGGTCAGATGAGACCTAGGACAGCCCAGAACACAAGGACCCTCTCCCCACATCCCCACTGTCAGTGTGGGCTCGTCTCTGATTCTCCTCCCCTGTCGGGACTGGAAGGGACCGTGCCAGTGCCTTTCCCCATGATCAGCCTCTGAGGAGGCAGGGCTTTCACACATCTGACCCCAAGTGCCAGTGGGTCTCTGGGAGACCTGCCGGACTTCACCCTCATCACACCTTATCTGGCTCAGGAGAATCTCTCTTCATCTACTCATCACTACTTTTGACCTGGGTTTCTCCCTATAGCAACTCCTTGGGGGAGCTATTTCTCTGAGCACACAGCGACACTGACATATTTAATCACATCATTCTGGGCAGAGGTGGTGGCAATCCTCCAACAGGAAGTTGAAGTTCCCTTTCTGGGTTGAATAACAAAATTTTCTTGGCTCTGAAAAGTCATGTCACTCCTCCTGCATCTCACCCCTGCCCCACCCTACCCCACTTCCTTTTAAAACTTGACTCTGTCCCTGACTCTTTGCAATCCCATTGCCTAACGTCTTCCATCACACCCTTCTCCTCAGGACTCTAATACTTATGTAATTTAAGGACTTGGCAAGAGACAATGGGCAAAGGCTTCTTTTTGGCGTGGACATAGGTGGTGGCGAGGAGGAGGCAAAGGATGTTCTAGAACTAGTTTCCAGTAGAGGAGGCACAGTCTCCGGGAAGAAAATGACACATTAAATTTGCAATCTGGAGAGGAAGCGGAGTTTTGAAATGAACTTTAATGGCTTCCAGATTTCACTCTCATAACCCTGATGCTAGACAGTTTCTCAAAGAGGCACAGTTGTTTTGATTAACTGCATAGAAAATGAAGCAGAGTCAATAAACTATTAGACTAAGAGAATTCAACAAGGCTGTTGGCTACAAAACCAACACACAAAAATCGATATCATCTACCTCATCAGCAGTAATCGCCAGGAAACTTAAGAGGACAAACCTATTACTCATGATAGAATAAAAGCCTAAAGTACCTACAACAAACCATAGAACAAATTCACATCCTCTTTGTATGGAGAAATATTTTAAATTACTGAAGGACAAGAGGAGAACTCTTTAATGAAGACATCTACATTAGTCACAAATGAAGTAATTTGATAGTATAAACATGACATTTTCCCCCAAATCCTCCTACAAAATCCACGCAGCATCAATATACCAACAGGGTGGCTTTATAACTTGACAACTGATTTTTAAATTTACATGAGTACATAAGTCAGTGGATAATTAAGGGAATTTTGAAAAAGGAGACTGAGTAGAGACTTACTATACATGATATCAAAAGATAATAGAAAGCCGTAGTAATAAAATGGTATTATTCTATCATTGGTATAGGATAGAAATAGCAGCATAAACTAATGAGTTGCTTAGTAGATAATCTTGGGTAAAATGACTTACTGTATATTGTAAAAAGAAATTTGGATTGTAACTCACATAATTACAAATTTCCAATAGAATAAATATCAAAAAGTAAAAGATTGAACTACAGGCAGAGTAGGAGAACAGGCAGAGCAGTGCTTTCGCTACCTTGGGGTGTGAAGGGATTTTTTATTTATTTATTTTTTAAATTAATTTTTATTTTTTTAGTTTGTTTTGCTTTACAATACTGTACTCGTTTTGCTACACATCGACATGAAGGGATTTTTTAAACTATAAGATCCTAAAAGTACAAAGCATGGAGAGAAACACAGATAAATCTGAGCAAATGAAAAGGAAAAACTTTGACATGGTACTGCATGGACAGAGTCAACAGCAACAGATAGGGACGAGATATTGCAGCATCTAAAACAAATGAGGGACTAATATTTAGATTCTAGAATATACAAAGACCTTTCTTAAAAAACGGAGATATAGTTGACATATGAGGAACTTCCTCAACAATAATCTCTCCCCCCAAAAAAAGTAAATAAGAAAGCCAACTGGAAACCCAATAGGGAAAAAAAAAAAATGGGCAAAGAATGTGATTAGTCAATTCACAGAAGGGGAAAACTAGATGGCTAAAAATTTGAAGAGACAGGGTGAATCTTACTAGTAATTAGAAAAGTGAAAATAAAACTGAGACATCACTTCACATTTTTGAGTGGAAAACATTAGAAAGTTAGTAAGTTTCACTAAAATATAGAGAAATGGGCATACTCATGTCTTGTTGGTGGAAGTTCAGAGAGGTCAGCATGGTGGAAGCAACCTGGAAGTCTTTACGTAACTGAGTACTCTGACTCAGCAGTCTTCCTAGCTATATGCCACAAGACACGAACACGTAGGTCTGCTAGGAAACGTGTACCAGGATATTCAGGATAGGATTGTGTGTGATAGTGAGAACGGGATGCAATCCAGATGTCTATCGCTAAAGTATAGATTAATTTCTGCTTGACTGACTTAGGCTTAGGCCACATGGATCTTGTCGAGAAAGTGATAGTGCCACTGTTTTAAGAGTTACTTTATTCACTCTGGAGAAAACAGATATAGCTTATATACAGATAAGCTACTCTACACTGTTGTTGACTGGTTTCTATAAACTGATAGCCGCTATTCCTTTGCTCCCCCGTCTCTGTGTTTTATATCTGTTTAAAATCTCATGCTATTGTTTCACTGAGGGTGGAAGAGAGTGAAATCAGATACGCGTGTGCAGTCTACCATCTGCATGCGTAACCTCTTCTTGCTGCTAGTCTTTAGTCCATTCAGGCTGCTATTAACAAACCACCACAGACTCGGTTTGTGAACAGCAGAAATGTATCGCTTACCATTCTGGAGAGTAAATGAAACCACAGAGATGTATGTTCTAACATGGATCATTACACTGAAGCCAACTGTCATTATTTTAACATATCTTGGCAAAGGTCCTTTGACACAAGGGAAGAAAATTAAATATTAGATTTTCTAATGCAGAGGAAAACACAAACATTCCCTCAAAAGAGGAATTATCTTCTATATGCNTGACCCTTGACCCTCTAGTTGAAAATCAAGGGGAAGAACAAGCAAAATTCATAGCAAGTTTACAAGCCTCCCTAGAGGTCTTAGGTCTTGTTAAACTGGTGTGTATGGCTTCACATGTGCACTAGCTTCTGTGCGCATTACTTCTTTTGACTCAAATAGAATTCCCAATTGTAATTTTTTGTAATTCGTCATCTGACAGAATTAAGTCCAGAAATGTTCTCCCACTTTATTTAATTTTTATGCATATAATACTTTTTAAAGATTTTTTTTCATAATTCTCAAACACATGTCAGTTTTCCATGACTACTATATTATTCATATGTTTGGTCAGTGATGACATCTTGTCAGTTCTAGCCCCAAAATAACTTTTTCATCTGTCTCTTCGACCCTGAAGTTATTGCCTACTTCAGGTTTTAATTTCTCTTCAGTATATTGTAGAAATTTTCCTCCTGTTATTATGCTGTAGTATTTTCTTCTCATTTGTGAGGCTTCTACCTCCTACTTTCCTTTTCTTGCAGCTTTTAAGTTTATTATAGAAAATTTACAATATGCATATATAAAGAAGATGAACTTTATTATATGGCAATAACAGCTGTGATTATTATGGTGTCTAGTGTTAGAGTTGTTATCTATGTATATGTGCATATATGTAATTTTAAATATATAGATCAAGCTGGGCATTCTTTACCCTTATTTTAAACCTCACTGCTTTATGAGTGTGTTCCCATGTCTGTCTATATTTTGTTGCTCTGTTTTAGGTTATTATGATGTTTGCTGTCTTCCTGGACTTGGAGTTCTTTAGGTCCTACTCCTCTACCTCCCCTCTCTCCCATCAGTCCTTTCTGCTTTATAACCAATATTGCAGTATCTTTAGCTAAATTATTTGGACAGATCCATTTCTTAGAACAATAGAATAATGGTTCTAGCTCAGATTTTGTCATCCCCGTTGTACATATTTCATCTCTCTCTGTAACCAGTCTGAACTTTTCATTCAGAAGACTCTTGGTTAGCCTAGCTCCTGCCAACCTTTCTGGCTTTATTTCCCATCCTCACATCCAGCTGCAAAAAACCACATGTGCATTCTAAAATACATCTTACTCCAAGATGTCTGTTGCCTTCTTTTCTTGGTGGTGGTGGTTTAGCTGTTAAGTCGTGTCTGTCCGACTCATGCGGCCCTGTGGACTGTAGCCCACCAGGCCTCTCTGTCCATGGTATTTCCCAAGCAAGAATACTGGAATGGATTGCTCTTTCCTACTCTGGGGGATCTTCCTGACCCAGGAATCAAACCTGTGTCTTTGGTTCTAGCTCAGATTTTGTCATCCCTGTTGTACATATTTCATCTCTCTCTGTAACCAGTCTGAACTTTTCATTCAGAAGACTCTTGGTTAGCCTAGCTCCTGCCAACCTTTCTGGCTTTATCTCCCATCCTCACATCCAGCTGCAAAAAACCACAGGTGCATTCTAAAATACATCTTACTCCAAGATGTCTGTTGCCTTCTTTTCTTGGTGGTGGTGGTTTAGCTGTTAAGTCGTGTCTGTCCGACTCATGCGGCCCTGTGGACTGTAGCCCACCAGGCCTCTCTGTCCATGGTATTTCCCAAGCAAGAATACTGGAATGGATTGCTCTTTCCTACTCTGGGGGATCTTCCTGACCCAGGAATCAAACCTGTGTCTCCTGCATTGGCAGGCAGATTCTTTACCGCGGAGCCACCAGGGAAGCCCTTTGCTCTCTTTTCTTATCCACCCAGTAAATATTTCTTCTGTCTTCTAGCCTGAGCTTCTGTGTGAAGCTCTTAATCTCCCTTGGCAGAACTAGGTGGTTCCTCCCTTACATCTTATGTACTATTCTATTGGGATGTCAATAGAGTATTTCCCAAATTTTGGAAATTTGTTCTCCTCTGCTAGGCTGTGAACTTCTCACCAGCAGGGTTGTTGCTCTCTCTCTTTCCAGCACATGACTTGAAATAGGTGCTTAATAAATGTTTGCTTGAATAAATCTGAGATCTGGGGAAAAGCGAATCTCTTAACAGTGGCAAAATAGAGTTGAATATACTTTTTAATTCTCTTTAGAATACCACCAGGAAGAAACTGTTTGATAGAGAAATGTTTTGAGAGAGCATAGGAAGCATAGTATTTTTTGGAAAAAAAAAAAGTGTCCTGAGTGATTAAGAAAATGCATGATTGAATAATTTATACTTGTATTTCATGTTGTAACTTGCATTTTACTAACCTTTAGAGAATTTACATGAAATGAAAACTTTTTTTGGCTTATATTTTTATGTAAACAAGAATACTTACTCTGTATGAATGTATAGGTGCAGTGTTTAATATTTGAGTCATGCAATAGTGTCATTATGGCTTTCTTTTTTATAACGTAATATCTAAATAAACTTTTAAAAAGTTGGACTAGTGAGAGAATAGTAGAACCATAAACAATTACTAGGAAAGTAGGATCTTTGAAGATTTCAAAGACCAGCACTGTATTCTTACAGAAATTATTCACTGACACTATGATTAAGGAAAAGATCCTGGGTTACAGGATAATTGATCTGTTATAATAGTAACCTTTTTATTTTCTTCTTTTAAGATTTTGGCTTTATCATGCAAAATAATGGATATATAGATATTTTCAGTTCTAAAGTTCTTTAGTCTGAAAGGCATCAGTTTCTTTCTCATTGTCTATTTAAATGTTAGCCAGTTTAAATATTTTATAATTTCCTTTGCATCGAGCTCACCTAAACTATGCCATAACTAATACTTCTTGTCTATATAGAAGAACTCTTTTGTGCCTTGGCTTCTTAAATAATTGACGTTTGCTTTGCCTACTTCTTAGCATTTAGTGTAGTGTTGGTGTTGCATTAAGACAGGGTATACTAATACTAATTGGTGAAGAACTTTATAATTCTTGTCTTTTTTTTTAAAAGGTAATGTGGCCTTGGATAATCTACAGATAAAAGAATATGCTCTGGTAAGTTTTTTTTTTAATTTAATATAAACTATGTTGAAAGTAAAAATGTTAGTTGCTCAGTCCTGTCTGACTCTTTGCAACACCATGCACTGTAGCCCACCAGGCTCCTCTGTCCATGGAATTCTCCAGGCAAGAAAACTGGAATGGGTAGCCATTCCCTTCTCCAGGAGATCTTCCCAAACCAGGGATTGAACCTGGAATCTCCTGTATTCCAGGCAGATTCTTTACTATGTTGACTCCCCAGTTAATTTGATAAGCTCTTTGAAACCCTGGTTGCTGGGTGCCTGGTACCAGGTACCAGATGAAGTGATTATTTGTTTAATGATTTATTCTAGGAAAATCTGAGATTGAAGATTTAGAAAAATTTTTTTTTCCCCTTATGATTGAAATAGTATCTCTTGGAAAATGGATTGTTCTTTACAAACTCTTTTTCTATTGCTCTTGTTTATATTTTGCTTCTCTTGTGAATTCTTTCTTAAAAGTCAATTGTAAGTTAATAAAAACATTTTTTCACCTATGAAAGATATCCTTTATGAGTTACTCAGATGTAAAAACTTTATGTTTCTTAGAGATGATTGTGTATTTAAATGATTATTACAAAGATGATTTGGGGGCACTTAATAGTTTCAGATGTTTAATTTCTTTCTTCTTCCTTCTGAAGAGTGAATTGGATATTCCTTTTAAAGTCAAGGCTGGCCAAATTGGTAAGTACTTCACTCTTCATTTGAATTATTCTTCATCCGTTTAGTTTTTTATTTTTCCTATTATTTAGTCTCAGACATCTTTCTTAGCTTGAACAAAATGTGATAGGTTTTTGCCTTATGTTGATTAGAGTTTTCTGAGTTCTGAGCCTAATGTATACTGTATGTAGTATATGTATGGAAGTTTTTGAGCAAAGTGTAGAAAATTACCTTCTAAATTAGAAGGATATTTGAACTGCAGTGATATTTTTCAGGCTTTGGTTCCACCACAGAAAAGTATCTTCATTTTCAAAGTTGATATGCAGATTTTTAAAAAAAAATTTCAAAGTAGTATAATTACAGACTCTAGTAAAGAGAATTTGTTGTTGTTCAGTTTCTGAAAGTGAAAAGTGAAAGTGAAGTTGGTCAGTTGTGTCGTAGTCTTTGTGACACGTGGACTGTAGCCTACCAGGCTCCTCTGTCCATGGGATTCTCCAGGCAAGAATACTGGAGTGCCATTCCTTCTCCAATGCATGAAAGTGAAAAGTGAAAGTGAAGTCGCTCAGTCGTGCCTGACTTTTTGCTGAGTTGTATCCAATTCTTTGCAACCCCATGGACTGCAGGACCCCAAGCTTCCCTTGCTTCACTATCTGTCGGAGTGTGCTCAGACTCATGGCTGTTGAGTTGGTGATGCTGTCTAACCATCTCATCCTCTGCCACCCTCTTCTCCCTTTGCCTTTTCTGTCCATGGGATTCTCCAGGCAAGAATACTGGAGTGCCATTCCTTCTCCAATGCATGAAAGTGAAAAGTGAAAGTGAAGTCGCTCAGTCGTGCCTGACTTTTTGCTGAGTTGTATCCAATTCTTTGCAACCCCATGGACTGCAGGACCCCAAGCTTCCCTTGCTTCACTATCTGTCGGAGTGTGCTCAGACTCATGGTTGTTGAGTTGGTGATGCTGTCTAACCATCTCATCCTCTGCCACCCTCTTCTCCCTTTGCTTTCAATTTTTCCCAGCATCAGGGTCTTTTCTAACAAGTCGGCTCTTTGCATCAGGTGGCCGAAGTATTGGAGCTTCAGCTTCAGCATCAGTCCTTTCAGTGAATAGTCAGGGTTGATTTTCTTTAGGATTGACTAAAGAGAATTTAAGTATAGCTAATTTCCCTTATGTTTTATTCAGCCATTTCACTTGATATATTGTGCAGCAATGTGGTATAAAGGATATGTTCTGTTAAGTTGAAAGTCTGTGTAGCTAAACTCTTACACTAAGATCATCCATAACTAAGCATACATCTTTGTTGGAGAAATTTTTCAGTAGGAATTTTAATATAGCAAGTCCTTTCAACTCTCCATGTTGCCTGGTTTTTACTTTTTAAAAACTATAAATTACAACCCTAGATGAGTAACTCTTCCTTTAGAATTTTCACTTATACCACCATCCTTCCTTTCATCTGTCACCCTGCTATTTTACCACATTGCTTTCCTTCTTCATTCATTATTTTGTATCCAGGGAAGGCTTTGTCTTTTACTGTCCTAGCGTCTTTTTAGTAATTACTTGAATACTTCTGTGAATCTGCATTACTTCATAAATATGTGTTCCTTTTATATAAGTTAAAACATTTTAATGTAAATTCTTTTTCTTTTTCCTCTTGAAACAGGAGATACTCCCTTAGATTGAAAATATCACTAGGGCAAAAAATTACATTTTTTGTTTGTCTGTTACACAGAGCCTTGTTTAGCAGTATTGTGGATGTATTGTTGTAGCCCTGCATGCTTAATTGAAATCCTCCAGTGAAATTATAGCTATTAATTAAATCTTTTACCTTTGAGATACATAGCTATGGGAGAAGCAAGGGTAAATATGGTATCTTTGTCCTCAAAGATACTAGAGAGATCTAAAATTAGGACAAAATATTACAGCCTCATATCCAGGTTAATGGGTGAGTTATATTTGCCTAAATAACTTACATGTTATTCATTGTATTATTACAACAAAGTTTATATTTTTGGAAGAGGTTTTCTGTGGCTCTGAATTTATTTTCTTTGCTTTTAAAGTATTATAAGAATTTAATGGCTTTCTTCCAGGTTACTCACTGAGTTAGGAGAGACACTTTGCATGTAAGGATGCAAAGCATATTTTCTTTATACTTATCTCTGTTTTGAGGTTTATCAGGCACTTGTATTACTGTTAGCTTGTGAAGAGTTGACTCATTGGAAAAGACTCTGATGCTGGGAGGGATTGAGGGCAGGAGGAGAAGGGGACGACAGAGGATGAGATGGCTGGATGGCATCAATGACTCGATGGACGTGAGTCTGAGTGAACTCTGGGAGTTGGTGATGGGCAGGGAGGCCTGGCGTGCTGCCATTCATGGGGTCGCAAAGAGTCGGACACGACTGAGCGACTGAACTGAACTGAACTGAACTTTAACAGTTATTAAATTACTGTTAGCTTAAAATATTATACCCAACCTGTAGAGTTAGTGTGGCTAAGTACACCAAGGATGTTTTGATTTTCTAAGAGTTAGATATGTTTGTGGATACTGCTTTTCCTAAAAATTTAAAAAATTTCCTGATTTATCAAAGGAAGGCAGTGGAACTTAATTTCAGTGGAATACAGAATAGTCAAGGATGGGAGGATAATGAGTTACGGTAAAAGGAGAGAAGAAAGCTTAGAGAACAGATAATTTATTTTTGGTATATTAAAGAAGCATTTCCCACTTTTTCAATCTCATGCTCACCAAGAAGGCAATCAAATCAATTTTTAGGAGTTGATGAGATAATTACAAATAAAACACTATCTATTATAAATATAGGTGGTGCTCATTATAAAATCAACAGACTTAGAAATGACTCAGAAGTGTACTACCCTTACCTCTAGGCTCCTCTGAAGTAGGAACCGTTTAAGGACCTCATTAGGGTTATAAGCTGGAGAAAAGTAAAAATCTAGATGGAGAAATAATTCTGGATTTTAACCTCGGTAAGAGATTCCCAGCCAAAACTGGCTTGCCTCCATAGCCATCCAGGTAAAGCAAAATATCCTCCCTTACATTACATTATTTTATTTCCTCTTCAGCTTTTTATCCTGTTCAACATTTCTTTGAGCTTCCAGCATCTTGATTTAAAAGTGGCAGTGATTCTGATGGTGTAAGTAGTTTAGTCACTCACATATTAGCATGACTTTGTTGAATCAGATTCTTTTGTCTTGAGAATCTGATCAGCAGTACTGACAGAACTCTAGTGTTTATAGGGTCATTATTTTTTAAATTGTGAAGAGAGAAGGTATTTAATTTTGGAACATGGAAAACTGTAGGGGTAAAAAGGTTTGGGTAGAATTGCTCTGATACAGTTGAGAGCAGATTGGGACATTTACTGCCTGGAGACCTGAAAAGAGGGCATACTAGTGATTGGGAAGAGAGTAAAGAAATAATAGTGTGGAAAGATACCAAAGACAGATTTTTACCCATTTCAAAATTTAGCTGAAAATATGCCCTTTTTGTCTTCTGTCTACTGCTTTGCATAGCTTTTTCCTATAAAACTCCAAACTTGGCTTAGTGACACTTAGGGTAGTTCATCACATTATGGGTGAGAAAGTTTCTGTAGGCCAGTCTCTGAAGGACTTGATGTTAATACCATTGTTTCTAACAGAGAAGATGTGTTCTTCCTTTCATGTGATTTATAAGTAGATATTTGGAATATAACTAGTCTCAACTGCCTGTCACTTTATAATACTGGTAATCATAAAACAGTATACCTTGCCTTCAGGATTGGCCTCTTCTAGTTGTAGCAATTTAGCATACTGTCAAAGGTCTTTTCCTTTGGTGCTCTAATCTGTATTGCTGGTTCAACTCCTGGGATCTTGAACAGATACTCTTTTATGCTGATGCTGTAGAGATGAGGTTGCAGGTGTGACTAGAACAGCATGTACTGTATTTAGACCATCAGTTCTGGTTCCATTGATGACTTGAGTGGACTTAAGCAAATAATTAAACCTGCCTGGGACTGAGTTTTCTTTTTTTCAAAACCAAAGTAATAGTTGCCTCATTTTCCTTACAGTTTGGGAATATTAAATGAAATAATAGTTATCAAAAAGTTTGAAAAATGTAAAGCACAATGTGAATAGTTATATTAGTTATATTCTAGTTATAGTTATATAGTTATATTCTAATAGTAATATAATATGAAAAAGATGTTTTAAACTGTGTTAGTTTCTTTTTTTCTGAGTGATGTTCATACTCTATATCTGAAGGGTTTTGTATACTTTTTCTCTTAATGGAAAGTGAGAAATGTATATCTTCTTGAACATCCAAATAAGAAAGTTGAAATCATGTTTGTTTAGATAAATTAACTTTGAAGATTCCTTGGAAGAACCTTTATGGCGAAGCTGTTATTGCAACTCTAGAGGGATTATACCTACTTGTTGTCCCAGGAGCAAGTAAGTTATTTTAGATTATAACCATTCAGTAAAGTCATAGTAAAATTAAATTGTTACTTTGGTTAAATATTTTAATATGTTTAGTAAATCAGAACATAATTTAAATAAACTAATCATATTCATATATGTACCCACATACATGCATTTTACGTATACATATATACCACATTTTATATAAAATATTTTATACTGTTGTTGGAAAGAGTAATTTCAACCATTTGTGAAATTTATTATATTCTCTGTGAATAATTATTTTACAACTAAGTCTTCTGTTGAGATGTGTTAGACAGATTTACTTTAGAGAATGAAAGTACATTTTTAAAAATGTACTGTCATGTTAATCTACAGATTGGAAATTTTTTTTCCCCATTTTGTTGCTTCTGATTTTGAGTGAATGTTCTTTCAAAAGCATGTATAAAGTAGGTAATTTTCTCATTATGCATTATAATATTTTAATTTTTAATGAATGTTTTAAAGTAGTGATGTTTTTAAAAGTAATATCTTTCATTATTAATTTTTTTCAGTTTGAGATGAATATAATGTTAAGAAAAGTTTAGAGAGAAGTTACTTGTTTTAGCAACCATAAAAGACAATTTTTATTTTTATACTTTGTTTTCCAGTCTTTACTGTATACATGCTTGATTTAACATAGTGTTTATCACGTTATATATGTAACATGGATCCAGCTTCTTTGCTTAGTATGTGTATATATATATGTTTTCCGAACTTAACTTATTTTTAATTGAAGGAAAATTGCTTCACAATGCTGTGCTGGCTGCTGCCATACATCAGCATGCGTCAGCCATAGGTATACATGTGTCCCCTTTCTTTTTAACCTCTCTCCTACCTCCCACCCCTCTAGGTTGTTACAGGGTGCTGGTATGAGTTCCCTGAGTCACACAGCAAATTCCCATTGGTTATCTCTTTTACACATGGGATAGTGTATCAGCTTCCAAGTTACTCTCTCCATTCATCCCACCCTCTGCTTTCCCTCACCCATGTCTATAGGTCTGTTTTCTATGTCTGCATATCCACTGTTGCTCTGAAAATAGGTTCATCAGTACCATCGTTCTAGATGTCATATATATGTATTAATATAAGGTATTTGTTTTTCTCTTTCTGACTTAACTTCCCTCTCTATAATAGGCTCTAGGTTCATCCATCTCATTAGAACTAACTCAAACGGCTCCTTTTTATGGCTGAGTAATATTCCACTGTATTTATATACCATAGCTTCTTTATCCATTCATCTGATGATGGACATCTAGGTTGCTTCCCTGTCCTAGCTAAATAGTGCTGTAGTGAACATTGGGGTACATGTGCCTTTTTCAGTTTTGGTTTCCATGGATATATGTCAAGTAGTGGGATTGCTGGGTTATATTGTAGTTCTACTCCCAGTTTTTTTTGAGGCGTCTCCATAGTGTCTTCCATAGTGGCTGTATCAGTTTACATTCCCACCAACAGTGCAAAAGGGTTATTTTTGATGAAATATGAAAACCACAGTTTCCATGGTGATAGTGACAATTTTAAAAGGCTATATGATATTTTATTATGGACTGCCAACTGGTTTTTGCTGTTACAGTGAACATTATAAACTCATCCTTCTTGTAGATATCTTTCTCATTTTGTGTTTTTTCCTTAGGTACATGATCAGAAATGAGATTACTAAAAGGATATGATTACATATATTATATAATTATTGATACATATTCTTGAATTACTTTCTCAAAGTCTTTTAAAATCAATCTTACATTGATACCAGCTGATATTGGATATTACATGTTTTTTGTAGTTACTCAAAATTTTACCACTCAGATATAATAACTGGAAATTTTTTGATGTATTTTCTGGCTTCTCTTTGTTTTTCCCTTTTACCTTCCTACTCACCCTTTTCCCCAATCATCCTTTTTCCTGTGTTCTTTCTCCCTTTAATTCCTTTCCTTCCTTCCTTTTCCTTTTGATGTGAACTTTGGAATCATTTATGTAAACTTTTTGTAAAACCAATCTAAAGAATATAAATGTTTTTACAAAGATTACCTGTTATACATACATACAATATTGTAATGAGGCTGAACTTTTCTTGTTTATTTATTATTGCTTTTCTTGATGTGCGAATTAACTATATATATTTTTAGGTATTAAATATGATCCTGAAAAGGAAGAAAAATCCTTGCAAGATATTAAACAGAGAGAGTTATCCCGAATTGAGAAGCCCTTCAAAAAGCAGCAGAGAAAGGTACAATATGTTTATGTTTTAGAAAAATGTACATACACCTATGTTTTAGATACATTTAATACTCTGTAAAGAGGATTCTTTCATAAGCCTTCATAAGTTATTCCAAAGAATCTTCTTTTAATATCATATCTCATAGTATTGATGGTAGAGATTTTAATGACACATTTAGGAATCATTGCCTTTGTGATTATTTTATCTCACTGCCAGTTAAATTTTCTTACTTTTCTTAGCTATTAATTTCTACTTCCCAAATTCTTTGAGTTCTTGTGGTCCTGTTTGTTTTTGCCAAAGGTTAATGGTTTCTTTGTCTGAATTTTCACCTGTGTTGTTGAAAGATAATAAAGTTCAGCATATTAATATAGTGAAGTAATGTTTAGAGGAAATGGTGCTGTAATTCTTTTCCTTGCTATATCTTATCATATTATACAGGATATTTTTTAAAAATTGGTTTTTCAGATTTCAACATTTTAACATCTTAAGTTTTAATATTTTGTTTTTATCTAAAAATAAATCTGATGACTATTTTAATTTGGTTTATGGAGCAAGAATAAGGATAGGATAAAACAGAGTAGTCTATAGGATGGTGAGTTAAAGCATTTCCAAGCCTTTCCAAGTTTGTTTTTCTCTTTCAAGTCAAATCATACTCTGATTGCTGGTTAGTGTATGAGAATTAATAGCATTTTACATCATTTTGCATCATTTGGTAGCATATTTATATATTTCTATGATGGAAGGAGATGGTACTAGAAATACCTAAGGCATTTCTCTTTGGTCTCTCTTAAAAGATATGGCCAATGTTAGAAATGATAGAAATTATATTTTGATATTATAATAAGATGCTTAAGCTGCTGATGTTTAATTAAATCAAGAGAGAAATCTCTCTTAAAAATAGCTTGTTTAGTAAAATTCTTTGTCAATGATTCTAATTCTTTTTTCCCCCAAGTATTTTTCCCTTATTCAGAATTACTGATTCTTTTACAGAAAAGTACTAAATATTTCAGATACAAAGGCTGTTTTAATGGTAGAAAATTTTAAAAGTCTAAACAATATTTTCCTTTCTCTTTTCATATTTAAGCGTATCTTACATTTCTGCTGAAACTTAAGGATATGTATGTCCATGAAAACAATTTTCTTAATTTCTATCACTTTTATCTGCCAAACAAAGCAAAGTGGTCCTGGTTTTGTTTTATGCCAGTTTGGTGTGAATATTTCTTTTTTATTTAATATTGGTTAATTAGAAATAGTTTTATTAAAATGAGGAAAAAGGCTTAGAGAGCACTAGAATTTAATTTCTTTCTTAAATCAGTTCAGATTAAATCTGTTTGTTAATACATATACATATAATTATATGTAGTCATCAATTGGTATATTTATATATGGTTGGATATATTGCTGTTACATGTAATTATATACTTTTAATTTATAATATATATAATTTATATTTTCCCTTTTGAGAAACAAACCCCAAACTCATTTTTTTCTTTTTTTTGGAATAGAAATAACTGTGATTGCTTTAAAAATATTTTAGTGTTTCCAGTGAACGATAAGAGAAAGCATAGTATATACTCTCTCCATTTTAGTAGTTGACAGCTTAATCAGCAAATTGATAACTTGCTATAAATTTTATATTCAGTGCTTGTGAATTTTGACTACTGGATTGTTAATACTTAGGAAACTTGTTTTTGGGTCTGGCAGAGATACTGTTAAGGATGATTTGATAAATCTATAGAGGATCAACATCTGTGGTACTAAGCTTGTGTAAATGGGGCTGTTAGGCTTATAAATAATCATTATATTGTAGTTTCTTGGATAGTTTCTTGGATGGTAAGTTTAGTTTTTGTTAGGCTAGAACTAAGATTCAGAAATTGAAACTCAGCTTCATTAACATTATTATATTAGGTTTGTCAACAAAATGTTCTAAGTATAAAAGAGGTAAATTTAGAAGTTGGGAAATATGTTGATAGATTTTTTTTTCTCAATTATTAAGAAATACATTTAGTCATTTTGACTGCATTAAGTACTTTCTCTAGTTTATATGAATATAGACCCTGTCTTCATATAATGTTGTTCACGTGAATGATTAAAGACAACCCGGCCTTTATGTGCTTTCCATTTCACCATTTTTAATTAACAGTTTTGACTTGATTACTAGACTTTATTTTTTATACTTATTATTTTCCCATTTATTTTTTGATTTTGAAAGCACAAAAGCACTATCGCTTATGTATGGAGACTCAGAGGTAAGGAGAGGAAATGATTTAACTATAAGCAGCAGTTGATAAAAAAGAAAATAGAGTCTTTAGTCTGATCTGCTTTAAAAACATACTTTTACTCTGTTTCATTTGATAAAATAGAGTGCCTGCCCACTATTATGTGGGAAAAAAAGAAAATTGAAATATAAATTCATTTCTAGAGAGCTTGCTTAACTGTCAAAATAAACTTCTTGATATTTTTCTTCTTTTATTTCATTGTAGTAAATTTGTTTTTTTAGAAAGGCTATTGTAAAATAAAGGGTAATATTAAATTCCTAGTAAAGTCAAAAGATTTTCAAATGCTATATAGATTCTATATTTTAAAATATTAATTTATCAAAAACTCTTAAAATTTTAGAGTTAATGTTAACTCTGAAATCAAATATTTTTTCCAAAAAGATTTATGAAAAATGTCAGTTTCTTGTTTCACCCTTCTCTACCCTTTCGACTCACTCCTTAGAGGGAGCCATCATTTTAGAAATATTAACATTCTCTGGTTAATTTATTAATGTAAGGCACTATCTTGTATTTCCTTCCACAGTAGTCAAGGAATTTACCTCTCTTACCATCTTCCTTCATTCTCAATTCCTCTATCTTCTCATAATATGGCCGTATCATAATTTTTGGCCAATTATGAGTCAAAATTTACATTACTATGACAAAATAATTACTGTCACTGGATGGGTCAAAGAATATACTGTGATTATATTTCCTCTGCACCAGCCTTTTGTTTTTCTCTCTTGAATTTGTGAGTGCTTCTTTGCTTCTGTTTAAATTTAGTTCTTTGTGTGCTACATGAAATCTATCAATCATACGGCTTTCCGTGTTATTTTGCAATTGCCCAAACACATCTGTTGTCCTCTCCCTGTCCCCCTTGCCCTCTTGAAGAGCAGTGATTTGGTTGTGTTTTTTGTTTTTTTTTTTTTGTTTGTTTGTTTTAGTTCTGCTGTATAATTGTCATCCTGGAACTGATCTTCACTGCTCTTATGTTTTTAATTCATTGACTCCCTTGCCTTTTGTTCTTAGTTTTGTTCCTTTGTTTAGCTGAAGCATTTCTGATGGCTTTTATGAAAGGATGCACTGGATATAATTTTTAGGATCCTTTCAAGTCTGAAAGTTTTGTAATTGCTTCCACACTTGTTTGATTTGGCTGGGAATAGAATATTGAGTTTGAAATTAGACTTTTAAGGGTAAAAGTCTTTTAACTTCCAGGTACTTTTGAGAAGTCTGCTGCCAGTCTGTTCAACACATTGTTGTAAACACAAAAGTTAGAAAATTCCTGTAGCCTACTGTCAGAGACCTCATGTATAGTAATAGACTGGAGAGGGTGTTGAGCCTCATTAATGAGATGTAGTTAGAGTATTACAGAAGTTCATAAAGGGCTTATCATGTTCAGCCAGAGATCAGGGCAGACACTCTGAAGGTCTGGTCTGTATTTCAGCTGAGTATACAGAAGGGAGAGAGGGCATTCTAGGTTAAGGCGACAGTGAAATGAAGAAGTGTAGAGCATGTATGGGGAACTGCTAAGAATTTGGGACTTTGATAGTGTAGCTGGAGAGGAGTTGGAAAGCTAAGTTTATATCAGTTTTGAGAAATTTGAATACTGTGATGGTGATGATGATAATGATAGCAGCTAACATTTATTGAGGATTTACTGTTTGCGGGTCACTCTTCAAAGTGGTTAATATCAGCTGACTCATTTAATAGTCATAATTCTATGATATAAAGGCTTTTATTGTTCCCATTTTATAGTTGAGAAAGCTGGAAGTTAAATAGCTTGTTCTAGGTTATGGTGTTAGAAAATGATGAGCTAGAATTTGAACTCAGTCTGGCTCTTGACTGCGTTATAATGGACTTTGATCGATAGTCAGTGAGAATGTCAGGAAGTTACTTATTCTTTAAAAATCTGGAGAGTGATGTGATCATGGTTGTATTTTAGGTAGTGGTATATAAGCTGGATTTGGGGAGCACAATGGAAGATGGTGCTACCTAACCATCATTAACAGGAATGAATAGAAAGGATTCAGACACTGTGTCTTGAAGGGAACATGATACTAAAGTAAGATGAATTCATTTCAGTTAACCCTAAAATTAGCATAAATATTGCAGCAATGTTTCCTTCTGAAAATGAACAAATGGTGGGCAGAAAGGGAACCAAAACAGCAGATTTTTGCTCTCTTTGAAAATTGGGTAAATCAATGAGACATTAGCCATAACTGATATTTGTCTGTTTTGTTTAACTTGAAATTATTAATTGTTATAATTTTAATTATTAAGAGTTTTTGTTTTAATGTATGAAAACAGAGCCTGTGTGTTGAAAGAATGGAAATGGTGTCACTTGAGAATATTTCTGTAGAAGTAAGTTGTTTTAGTGTCACTGGATTTTACTTGTTATATGATGTCTAATTCTTTGAACTAAGTTCAGATGTATTTCACATATGAAATTAAAGATGTCTTAAAATGCTTTGCATTTTGGTTATTGCTGCCGTGCGGATGCAGGCGCACATTCAGGGGAGTTCATATATGGCTTGGAAAACTTTGTTTACAAGGACATAAAGCCTGGTGGGTATGCATGGTTAATTATACTGAGCTACATACAAAATTATATTCTTATCCATGCTCGTGCTTTTAATGGAGTTTATATGGCATGTCATCCTTTGAGAAAATATGGAAATGTAATTCATGTTTTCCCCTTCACTGTCATTCCTTTCTTCCATCTTCTGGAGCCATTTATTCACTCACCAAATGCTTAATGTCTTCTAGTAGGAAGACTATGCTGGATGCTCAGTGTTCATGGGGTGAAACAGACCCAGTCCACTGCCTTATGCATTTACAGTTTCATCTGTGGATATCTTCCAAATCTGGACTGCCTTTTTGACTTTGTTCTATAGTATAGTAGTTTTTCAGTTAAACAATTTCTCTTCTGTAGCAGTGGTTTTCAAACTTGTAAAAAGCAATGAAATTGAACCACCTTTTTTTGTTGTTGTTGAGTGAGACTTTATTTAGGACCTTGATAAAAGATGTTTCCCTGACTTTCTTCTCCTGTCCTCCCTGATTTGCTTCATCTGTGTAGTAGCTTTGGCAGCACGTGTAGACTGCTGTCCTGGACAGCCTCACAAAAAGCAGATTTGAAGGCTGACTGTTTTAGGATTTACAGTAGGATTCTTTTTAGGAAATTTACCAAGCACATTAAAATAATAATAATTTCTAATATTTTAGACAATATTTAAATATTTTCTAATATTAACATATTTTAAATATATTTAAATATTTTAAATATATTTATAACTTTTCAGGAACTTGTTCTATTAACTTAGTCACAATTAAAGTTTGTTTTGATTAAGTGGCAAGCAAGTAGCATCTCTATCTCAAGATATAAACAACAATAAGCATTATGATAGAATTACTTTTGCTGCTAGATACTTCTTTAATTTTTAGGTTCATTATGACAAATGGAAGGATGAGTTGCATGGCAAATTTCATAGCATGAATGAAATTACCCTGAAAGGAGTTTCTCTTTGAACAAATCTGTCCTTTGAGTAAGAGTGACCGACTCTTTGTCTTAGAGTCACTTTGTTTAATATAAAAGATAACTCATGGTTCACTGTCCAATTTTGTGGGTTGTAATCGAACCAACTTTCTGTAGTCTGCCAGGGGCAGTGTTTTCTGATCTTACTAAGTGCAACCTGCCTCGTGGATACGAATGAATTCTAGTGGCCTATTTAAATATGTAAAAAAAATCATTGGGCAGCAGTGCTTAAAAAACAAAACAAAACAAAACAGACAGAGGTCACTCTAAAGAAAAACTTCATGATTCAGAGTTTCTTTTTATTCCAAAAATGTGTATTAGCTGGATTAAAAAAAAAAAAAAAACAAAAAACTAAACTTGGCCTAGAATTTGATGATTCTGAAATGAGAATCTATTAACTATTCTCATTCTGAAATGAGAATAGTTAATTTTGTTGAAGATGTCTTTTGTTTGGTTGCCCAGGACTTAATGTGTTCTTTATAATGCTTTCATTTTTTCAGTTTCTGAGTGTATATTTGTTGTTGTTCAGTCGCTCAGTTGTGTCTGATTCTTTGACAGTGTATATTTACTCATTAAAATTTTTTTTTCTGGAGCAATGATTTTCAAAAAGTTAAAACTATTTTCATAATAATTCTAAGACATTTTTTTTCCCCCACTGTATTGACATTGGTACTGATGGTGCAAAAGCAATGTTGTGTAAGATTGCTGGCTGCCTTTGCATGATTTAAGGCAGTGGTACCAAACTCTACTGCCAGTAGCTATTGTATTGTTCCCTGCCAGTCACAGTAAAAACCAAAATAGAATGGAAGAAGCAGCAATTTTGCTTAAGAAAATCATTGATGAAATATAAACCATTTAATTTAACAGATTACAGCTCTTGAGTATGTGTGTCTTTGTCATTTTGTGACAAAAGAGGAAGCATACATATTGCACTTCTGTGGACTGAAGCAGGAAAATTGTCTCAAGGGAAAATACTTGAGCAGTTGTTTGGGTTTTCAGTTGCTTTTTTCATGGAAAGCCATTTTACTTCAAAGAATGGCTGACAGATGATTATTACTCAGATTTGGGTGTTTGGTAGACATTTCAACAACATAGCTGTAAGAAAAAAGAACTGACAGTGTTTGTTACCAGCAATAAGATTTGAGCTTTTGAACAAAATTAGAATTTTGGGGAATTTGTATTTGCCTCTTTGAGCTTCACAGCTTTCTATACTCAAAGATTTTTCTGATGAGATTTTTGGTGGTATTAACAATGTGATTTTTCATATTAAAAAATAAAGTGACTCCACATTTGTGAGATCTGTATAATTCAATGAAGCAGTATTTCTGTATTATCAAAGTGTGGAAAATATTATGAATGTATTAAAGTGCACAGTAGATCAGTTTTAGTTTAGATGAAAAATTAACTGATAGTTTCAGATTCCAAGGTGCAGCTTTAAGAAACTATCACTAGTTGAATTTGATGTAGTATCCATAATTACATGAAAAGATGTTCATATGCAAAAGATGAAGATGTTCCTCCTGTTTCCTATTACATTTCTATAATTAGGTCAGATTTTCCTCACATACTCCAATCTAAACAATAGATCCTAAAAGAGCGAAGGCAAAGGCAGGTATTTGTATCCAGCAGTTCCCTACTAAACCAGACATTAAGGAGATTTGTGACTGTAAAACCATATAAGTCTTCTCATTACAAGTTTTTGTTCAGAAAACACAGTTATTTTTCATAAATACACATTACCTGTGCTATTGCATATTGGGTTATTTAATTTAATAACTATTAAAAAGCTTTTCAGTGTTGATTTCCAACATGGTAAATATCAGTATCTGTAACCCACCCTAATGAAAAGCTGGTTAAGGTTCTTAAATTTTAAGTGTATTAAAGGGACCTTAAGACCAAAACATTTGAGAACGGCTTTAGAAAGTGACTGGGGATCATACATTTATTATCCATCAGATTAAATGAAGACTCTGTGGTACTCAGATTAGATTTTGAAACCATTTGAAACATGGTGCATCTAACATTAAGATCAAAGACAGAACAAGGTGCTAGGACAAATGTGAAACCAGAAGGATAATAGGATGAGAAGAGTGAGTTATTCCAGACTCTAAACCCAGGCAGTTGAATCCTGTCTCTGAAAACTTTCTCTCTAAGTGGGATGGTTTTCAGGGCTTCTCTGGCTTTCTTAGCTATTTCTTTTCAAATAGTATTTCTCTGAGAACTTCGCTGAATGTTTAATTTGTAAGTGAAAAAGATTTAGGGAACCATCACTGTGACAAGAACTCCTGGTAATGGCAAAGTCCTGATTTACTAAACCTGTTATAGGTTTAGTAAATATTTTCTTCTCGAAACTTAGGGTCTTATGTTAAAATCCAGGACTTGATAATTTGATTCTTAGTTCTTATAGTGGCAGGATAATTTGCTTTAAAATATCAAGGAAGGACAAATTTAAAATTTCAAGCTAAATATCAGTATATTCTCTATAACATTAATTGAGCTTGTATATTTTATTTTAATGTCCAAATGTAGATAATTTTGATTCAGTTGAATAGATACATATCATGTGCTTTGTGCCTAGATACTGTGATAATTCTTTTCCTAATGAAGGACTTCTCCTGACTAGAAACAAACCAGTTGTGCAGATACTTCAGATTCAATGTATTCATTGCTTAGTGGAAGTCTGTATAAGGTACCAGGGTTGATGGTCTTGGAGATTCTTGGAAGAGTTGAAGAAGGCATTACACAATCAGTAGTGCTGAACCTGAGATTTGAAAGCCTCCTAGGAATTTGCCTGAAGAACTTGAGGGAGAGCAAACAAAGTTCAGGGAATCTACTATGTGTAGAGGCATGAAGGCATTAGAAAGTTATAGCTTGTACACATGGAACTCTGCTCCAGGCATCCAGGATGGGAGGGGTGTTTAGGGGAGAATGGGCACATGTGAATGTATGGCTGAGTCCCTTTTCAGGTGAACATCACCTGAAACAATCACAACATCGTTAATCAGCTATACCTCAGACAAAATAAGTTTTTTTTTTTTTCTTTTAAGTTATAGCTTGTTTTGGAAAGTAGCAGTAGTCTTCTTGAAGTGTCCAGTGCAAGGATGAGTGGTAGAAGATAGACCAGGACAGGGAGATAGGGGCTGGATCATAAAACGACCTCTGTGTCACGCAAACACTTTCTCATTTTATTTGGCAGGCTACAAAGAGCCTTTAAAATAATTTTGAGCAGGGATTAACAGGCTGTGAATAGTATTTTGGAAGATGTGAATCTGGCAGTATTAGGTCAGAGGAGGTTAGATCAGAGAAAAGAGTGGAGATTGGAGGCAGGGGAGACCATACAGAAACTGCCCCAAGAGTGAGGACCAGATTTGATGTGTAGTAGGCAGTTAATGTAAAGATTTATAAGTTGGTTAAGATAGGTTTGGGTTTATGCTATGAAACAAGGCAGTGCCAAATAAAAGAGATGCTAAAGGAATTATTAAGCTAAATGTAAAATTCTGTGTACAGTTTTTTTTTCCCTTTTTGTATTCTTTATATTCTCAAGACTGTAAAGGATCCTGTTTTTGTGAGGTATATCATTCAGAGGAAGTCATCTGTCAGCAACCTACCCATTCATTTCATTTGTGCTCCTACCATACATATACATATTCCTATCATTATTACATTTCCAATATTTTGGCAATGTTGAAATTAAAAATTAAAGTTTATATTTTAAGCAGTCATAAATATTCTAATGGGCACTGTGTACAGATATTTTACTCAATTTTTGTGTAATTGCATCTGCTAAGTTACTTTCTTTATTACAGAAGGTTATTCTAGACTAAAAAAGGTTTGTGAATTTCTGCCTGTATTGAAGTAACAGGTCAGTTTAGAATAAAATAAGGTGAATTGTACCAGAATTTGCTGTCAGGAAGAAGTCTCTTGTTTTCTTTTCTGTCCTCTAGTCTGCTAACTTGAATTTTATCCTTTTCTCACTAAAATGCTTCCACTGAGAAGGACGTAAACGTAAAAAGCACAAAAAACATTTTAAGAAACCTTTTAAAGGTCTTGATCGCTCAAAAGGTAGGTAAAAGTGGTTTTTATGCCATGTGTTATTTATACACATTGCCACTTGATTTCTGTCTTCAAAGGTAAAATAAATGTTAGATTATGATGTAACTTCAAAATAAGTTTTAGGGATTTCTCTGTTGATATAGTGGCTGAAAAATAAGTTTTAAGTTGGAAATGCATATTAAAATCTAAAATAAAGCAAGGAATAGGTTGTAATTCCTGTTAAGTAGTACTTAACTATCCTTTGATCATTGATTATGAATTATGTGATAATTTCAACTCTTGAACTTGTATTTTTCTATTTTTTATAGATAAACCAAAAGAAGCCAAAAAGGATACATTTTTGGAAAAATTGGCAACCAAGTAATTAAAAATGTACAAGTAAAAATCACAGACATTCACATTAAATATGAAGATGATGTAAGTAGTTTACTTAGTGTAAGTTAGTAATTATGTGTTTTATGACATTAATTATTATTAATTATTGATTTGCCCATACATGGCAGTTTTAAATCCAAGATTAAGTTTTTCCTGATTAGTACAGTACCATATCTCCTTACTAGCATTAAGCTTTTTTCGTTAAATATGTAAATATATCATAAACCACCATATGTTTCTTTCTAAAGCTAATTTAAGAGATTTTTGGATTTTCCTTTATTATTTATTTTGAATTTTGTTTAAAGACTTAGACCAATAAAGCTTTAAGGAACTAACTTTTTAATTTTTTACAAAGACAAAAAAATTGGTTCCCAGAGGTAATGAAGTAATCGGTTACCATGGTGGCTGGTGGAAAGGGGGCTAAAACCCAGGTCACTGGGCTGCAAGTCTCATGTACTTCACGTTCTACCACACAGGATTTTAGCACACAGCTACTCACATACACTTGGAGCAATGTTTAGAAACCACTTTACTGATAACTGAAGGCTTTATGTTAGTTGATTAAAAACTATTTGATTGATTAATTTTAATTAAAACATAGTCAGTATTTTGAACTTAACGTGCATTGCTTTGTCTTAAAGTTTGAAGCATAAATGAAAAGCCTTGGGTTTTTTCATTTACATAACGAACTGGAAAAGCTTTTTCATCTTTTCCAAAGATGAGTTTGCTTTCTTTTTTGTTTTTAGTTTGCTTTAAGTTTAAATTACATTTAAAGTCATACTGCCATATAGAGAATTTATTTTACTTTCCTGATAAGTCCTTTTTTTCAGTTCATATTCAGTAAGATACACTTGTAGTTTTTCAAGATATACCATTTCTGTCTTTTACCAACTTTATGTTTTGGTTTTCTAAAGTCATTAGACTGAATTTTGCTAACAAACAGATGTCTGAAAAATTTCAGTCAGATGACTGAAATTTTTTTTTTATTTTGGCTGTGTTGAGTCTCATTGCTGTGTGGGCTTTTCTCTAGTTGTGGTGAGCAGAGGCTTCTCTAGTTGCATGCTTGGGCCTCTCATTGCAGTGGCATCTCTTATTGTGGAGCATGGGCTCTGGGGTGCAGGCTTCAGTAGTTGCAGCCTGTGGGCTCAGTAGTTGTGGCTCCTGGCTCTAGAGCACAGGCTCAGTAGTTGTGGCTTAGTTGTTCTGTAGCATGTGGGATCTTCCTGGATCAAGGATCGAACTAACGTCTCCTGCGTTGGCAGGTGGATTCTTTACTGCTGAGGCACCTGGAAAGTCCAGTAGAAAGAATTTTACAAATGTCTAAAAAGCCTAATTCATAAATTGCCTTGTTTAAAACAAACTTAGAACTCAACTTGTCATGGAAGTAAAAGAATTATTCTTAAAGCCAGTGGTATGTTGATGAATAATAATCTCAGCTTTAAAACATTTTTTTTTATTTTTAATTGGAGGATAATTGCTTTACAGTATTGTGTTGGTTTCTGCCAAACATCAACATGAATCAGCCATAGGTATACCTATGTCCCCTTCCTCCTGACCCTCCCTCCCACTTTCAGTTTAAACTTAAACTAAGCTTTTCTGCTGAGCAAGTACAATTTGAAAGGTACGTTATTTCTTTCTCTTTAATGAAAAAATACAGAGATGCACAAGAGTGGGACAAGTAATACCAATTACATTTAAGTTGATGTCAGTGACAAAATATATTAAAATGATCTACAGAAAAACATTAAAAGCACAAAGGGATCTTCCTTGTATCTTGCCTTTTTCAGTGTGATTACCTTAATTATTGTGTGTGGAAGGACAGTTAAAAATATAGAAATGAGGGTAGGTGAAGGACAATTTATCATAAAGATGCTCTTTGTATCAGAGCAGTAATTTATGGGTAGTGCATTAGCAGCTGAGGAGCTGTGCTTTATTAAAGTTCCTTCTGAAATAGCTGCAAGCTATTTTGAGCTTGATATCCATAGGCCTAAAAAGATGAATATGGGAATGAAGGAAATATATTTTGCACAAACCATAATATATCTGATATTAAAAACAAAGCTCACAAAGCTCATTCTTTACAGCTATACCAGATCATGGTTTTCCTATTTGAGAAGGGTTGTATGTGACTCAAGTCCCTGATGGATGATTGAGAAAATTATATGATTTTTCTCTTGTCTCTAGTTTCCCTATTTTCTTTCATGACCAAAAAACACTAATTTTTGTACATCTCTGAAATGTCAAAAACAAAGTCGTCGTACATGCAATGGCATAGTTTAAGTGCTGTGTATAAATATTACTTAGATATTGAAGATGAGAAATAGATCAGTTTAATAATGGCAGATTTTGGGTTAAGGGATTGAGGAAATTAAATATTAAGGATCTTGAGCATTTTCTAACAAACTTTTTTTAAAAGTGTCATTGGAAATTAAAGGTGTAGAGAGACAGTTCACATTTCTAAATGTGAAAATCTTTTAAAAATAATTTAATGGCACTGTTTTATCTGCAACTCCTTGTTTTATTTTTCTGTGGAGAACATCTTTAGTAGTATACATAAAGAGACTGTCTCTTTTAAACTATCTGGATAAGAATCTGTTTAGTCCTAGTTAGTGAGTGTTCTTGCTTCTAGTAAAAAAAATAGATCCACTGGGAAAGCATCATGTCAGTGTCATGCCTGCAAAATATGGAAAATCTCAGCCATGTTAGTGTCTTCCTTCCCTTTCTTCCCCGCATATCCATTTGTGTTGTGTAACTTACCTGTAAACTCATTGTCCTGTGTTGCCTGTTGTAGAGTGTAAAATGGATTTACCCTCACTATGAGTGTATTTTAATGTCACTTTTTTTCTTTGACAGATATCAGATCCAAAGCGTCCTCTTTCATTTGGTGTCACACTGGGAGAACTTAGTCTATTGGTAAAGTTGACCTTATTTAAAATTTCTGTGGAATCTGTAAAATACTATTCTCAGGGTGAATTTCCTAAAATCAACTATTGCTGCAAATAGCAATTTTAAGTGTAATCTTTCTATAGCTTTTCTAGAAATTTATAATTTTAATGATACTTTTATTATATTCTGTAATTATCTTTGAATTTAACAAATATAAAAATATTAAGAACAAGTGTTTTTGAAAGTCTTCCATAAAGTCAGGTTCTTATCCATGGTATAATTTCCAAATAGCTTGTATATTTGTATCTGTTTATATGTATATATATGTGTATTTATTATATAAATATATGTATAGAAATATACATAAGATAATTTATTTTGATTATAATTTTACAATGCAGTTTGTTTTTTCTTTTAAGATCCTTAGTATATAGAGTGGGTATATCCTGGTTGAACATTTTTTTTGTTTCTATTATGGACAACTAAGTGGTAGGAACATGTTTTAAAGTTAAGGACAGTGAGCAGTAAATCACATGGGTATATTTTTGCCTTTTGATTAGTTATGTGAAGAGAGCCTTAGGAAGGAAAGAAGACGAAGGAAAAAGGAAAAAGAAGTAGTCTATTAAACAGAAAAAGGTCTTTGTTCCATGGACTCCTTAAGAATGATACATGCATACAGAGAAGTAGAGATATACATCAGTTGAAGATCAAAGCAAAAAAAAATTAACAGGTATTGGAGAAATAAAGGAAAGGGAGTCAAGGAAGCTAGTGTTTAATATACTGTTTATCCTCTGCTTGTCTCCAAAATAAATTTGAAGTAGCTTTCAATAAAAAAGAAATAATACTATAATACTTTCAAAGAACCAGAATCTGTGTTCTGAAAAGTAGAGGCATAATCGTTCCAGAAAAATGAGACAAACAATATTAGTAATAAGAAAGGTCAGTATTTAATATTGAGCTTCCAGCAGACCAAATGAAAAACATAAAATAGTCATGTGGCTTACTTTGCGTTGACTGATGGCAGGAGTGCTAGGGCGTAAGGGTGATGTATAGTTTCCTTAGTGTGTATTGTTCTTGGATCCTCTGTATCTTTCCTCAGATTTTTCATACGGTTTTCTTTGCCTGTGTTACTCTTTTCCCTTAAACTGCCTGGTGATTCTATTCAAGTTTTAATATTTCCTTGAATATTACTGTTTTTCTCTCTTTTTTTTTTACTTCACTCTTAGAATTTACTATTCTTTTTTTTTTTTAATACTCCCCTTTATATTTTATCAGAGCACCTGTGACACCTTACTGTTCTGGTTACCATGTTGGTTTCCTTCTATCCAACCTCCATTCATTGATACAGTATTACCTGTATTTTAGTGTTTTTGTGATGATTTAATTAAATAGTTTGAATAAAGTATTTGGCACATTGGCTCAATTTCTGCTTCAGCTACTACATTGACTGTTATAACAACAATAATAGCAGACTCACCTCTTTCTGTATCTGTACCATTCCTTTTTTCCATCTTTTCAAATGCAGACTAACTCTTAAATCTTAGATAAAATCTAAGATAAAATCTAAATCTTAAATCTTAGATCTCCCCACCTCTGACCGGATCCTGTCCTCACCCATGTCCTTAGGAGCCTTTCCCCGACTTTCTCTCATTCTCTTCTACCTTTTGTCCTTTCTTCCTTATTTCTGTCAATTTCCTTTTCTTTCCTAAATCTTCAACTATTCTTCCCTGCCCACCTCTGTCTTCTAACCATTGAAGTGCAATTTAAGTCTCTCCTTTATATTAAAATTAAAAAGCCTCTCCTTAACCTCCTCTGACTCCACTCAGACACATTTAATACTGCCTAGCTAGCTCTTTGTTTTTTTTTATTCATACCCACTTTCAGACACACAATAGCTCAGTAATTATTTTCTGGATGAATGAACTGTATTAAATTAGAACCTCCTCAATTCTCTTTTTCACTGTTCCTTTGTAATATACGTATGTGAAAAACAGGTAACTCACATTAGCCAATGATAACTAGATGTCTTGTTATTTCTAAGTTATTTTCTTACGGTTATTAGAGCACTGTTTTATGATACATATATTTCATTTCACAGTTATTCTTTTTTTTTTGTTTTAGACTGCAAACAAAGACTGGACACCGTGCATATTAAATGAAGCAGAAAGAATTATATACAAGGTATTAGACTAGACTTTTTAATCTATTATTTTTCTAAGTACAAACGTTTAATATATTTTCTTCAAGTAACCTTGATAGAGTAGAATATACCATTGAATGGGAGTTGAAAGTTTAGGGTTTAGTTTTGGCTCAGCTACTTACTATGTTACCTTCTAAAATCACTTACCTTTCTTAACCTAGAATATAAAGAAACTGGATAAAATTAATATTTCCCAAATTGTATTTGATAGGGCATTAGATAATTGAGATAATATTAGATTTGTTGAAAAAATATTCTCTGGTCAAGTAAGATTACTGACTAAAACAGAAAGGTGTTCATAGTTAGACAGGTATATTTTATTTTGTTTTAAACTCCAGGATTTCACAATACTTTAAATATGCTAATAAACACTTTGAATCTTGCAAAGGGATATTTTGTATGTACCTTTCTCCATCTTTGTTGATCATAGAATCCTCTTCCCTTCAAAAACAGCCATTTGTTTTCAATGGAGGAATCATGTCTTTCTTATTCATTGAAATACTTAGAGTCTGTTAAATACTGAATTCTCAATAAAAATTTGATTATTGAATGAGTAAAGCCCCTGGGGAACAGTGTTCCTGCAAGCACAATTCAGCAAATGCTAGATTAATAAGTGTTAGTCACTCAGTCATGTCCGATTCTCTGGGATGTTATGGACTGTAGCCCACCAGGCTCCTCTGTCCATGGAATTCTCCAGGCAAGAATACTGGAGTGGATAGCCATTTCCTTCTCCAGGGGATCTTCCTGACCCTTAGATCAAACCTATGTCTCCTGTGTTGCAGTTTGATTTTTTTTTTTTTTTTTGCCATCTGAGCCACTAGGGAAGCCCAGATTAATAATAAAGTCTCTGAATAACATACATGTGTTTTCCTACACTTTTGCATTATCTTCTTCCCTTTAAAAGTTCAGAATGACAATTGGATGATTTTGGTATAGTGAGCATGAGAATATTCTTTTAATATTGATACATAACTTCGATTTGTTAGTTGCCTGATCTTTTCTTATTTTTCTTTTACAGCTAATACGACTGATAGTCTCAGTGCCTACTGGAATGTGAGCTGCAGCATGTCTTACCAGGGATCAAGGGAACAGATCTTGGTAATTTCAGTTTGTCCCCTGAATAGCTGACTGTAGTTCTGAGATTCATTTTACATATGTGGTCTCTAATGAGGACAAGATACTGGTCTTTTGCTTAAGTTGTAACTAAGTCAGAAGTGTGCAACACAGTTTTTGGAATTGACTCTATCTTAAAAATAGCACTTTTGTTTTTGAAGATCTTTGAGACATCTTTCATTTGACAGTGAGATGAGAACCTATACTATCAAATTAAAACTGGATTTATGGTTTTTTACACTCTCATTTTGATGGCATTCTGGTTGCATTGTGGAGTTTCATATGAGAATGATTAATTGAAGAGGATTGTAAAGAAAGATGATACCTGTCAGATTTTTAAAAAATGCATCTGTAGCATATGTTTTAAGCATTTACAGTGATGCATCATAGTGAATGATTGATTCAAAACTAAACATGTTAAATCATGTCTTACAGCTAAGCAGTCTTAGTCATATTTACTTAGAAAAGAACAGTTGAATTTTCTGAACTGAATTAATTCCAAGATTCTGTCTTTTATTTCTCAGAAAGATACTGTAATGATTAATTTGCCTTTGTCTAGAAAGTGATTGAGATCCTAATTTATGAATGTGTGTGTGTGTACACATTATATACATCTAAGTCAGAGAGGAATAGTCTTATGTTGTTTCCAGGTATTTAGAATTTATAAAAATTATCTACTGAAGTAATATTCTGAAGAAATATATCTGTAAATAGTGCTCAGTGTGTTTTTCTTATGGACCAATAATTACAAAGTTGGGAATAAAGATATTGATTTAGAACCATATTTTATGTGCGTTTGTGTGTCAGGGGTACTGAGAATGTATGCATTTTGTTTTTCATTCTCATATCATTCAAATTTTTTTATTTAGGATCAGCTGAAAAGTGAAATTCTTACAAGTAACAATATACCCCCAAACCATCAATACAGTAAGTAATGTAAAAGTTTATTTTATGTTATAGGAAACGTGGAATTAAATACTTTATTTTAATATACTTTTTCTGATAAAGTTATTTTGACAAAGAGAAAGTATTAATTTTATTTGTCATGATACAGCATATTGGGTATATATTTTAGTATTTAGAAATAGATTGTAACACACCACTGGAGAGTGAGAGAGAAGGGCTCTGTGGCTATAATAGTTCACTCCCAACAGCTAACCCTCTTGACCTCCATGTTTTTTCCCTATCTTGTTATCATCTACTTTGTTTTAGGAATTAGATTTTCTTTTTTCTTCTTTGTTTAATAATGAAATCTCTGAGGTCTTGATATTCAGGTTACTTTGAACATGTCAGTATTGTAGTGTTAAGACAAACTACTCCAGAGATTTTTAAAAAAAGAAATATAGATGATTATAGTATAGTCTCCCAGGTGGCGCAGTAGTAAAAAATCTGCCTGCCAATGCAAGAGACACAGGAGTTGCATGCATGCACATAGTTGATTTATAGTATTATGCTAATTTCAGGTATACAAAGTACAGATAATGTGTTTTTACAGATTATACTTCATCATGGATTATTATAAGATATTGATCTAATTCTCTGTGCGTACAGTAAATCCTTATTGCTTATCTGTTCTATGTGTTGTAGGCTGTACATGTTAATCACATGCCCTAATTTGTCCCTTCTCCTTCCCTCTCCTCTTTGGTAGCCACAAGTTTATTTTCTACATCTGTGAGTCTGTGTCTGTTTTGCATATTCAGTCATTTGTGTTTCTTTAGATTCTGTATATAAATGATATCATGTAATATTTGTCTTTGTCTTATTTTACTGAGCATAATATTCTCTAAGCTCATCCATATTGCTACATATGGCAGTATTTCATTCTTTCTTATGGCTGAGTAATATTCCATTGTATATATGTACCATATTGTAATCCGTTCCTCTCTTGATGGGTATTTGGGTAGCTGGAATATCTTGGCTGTTGGAAATAGTGCTGCTGTGAACATTTGGGTGCGTGTGCTTTTCAAATTAGTGTTTTTATTTTTTCAGGATATATGCCCAGAAATGGAAATGCTGGGTCATACGGTAGTTCTATTTTTAGTTTTTTAAGGAACCTCCATACTGTTTTCAGTAGTGACTACACCAGTTTACATTTCTCACTGACGATGTACCAGGGTTCCCTTTCCTTCATATTCTCTTTGTTAGAATATGTTATTGGTAAACATTTGTTATTTTTAAACTTTTTGATGGTAGCCATTCTGACAGATGTAGGGGCTAAATTCACTGTTGTTTAGATTTGAATTTCTCCAGAGATCTTTTCTGTTTCTTGGCAGCCTTACCTTTATTTATTTTTGAGTAGATCTCTAACAAAGCTGCCTGTATATTATTTATCCCATACATTTTCTCTGCTGTTCTTTCTTTAAATACAAATTTATTTATTTTAATTGGAGGCTAATTACTTCACAATATTGTATTGGTTTTGCCATACATCAACATGAATCCACCATGGGTGTACACATGTTAACCCATCCTGAACCCCCCTCCCACCTCCCTCCCCATACCATCTCTCTGGGTCATCCCAGTGCACCAGCCCCGAGCATCCTGTACCATGCATCTAACCTGGACTGGCGATTCATTTCACATATGATATTATACATGTTTCCATGCCATTCTCCCAAATCATTCCACCCTTGCCCTCTCCCACAGAGTCCATAAGACTGTTCTATACATCCGTGTTTCTTTTGCTATCTTGCATACAGGGTTATTGTTATCATCATAATAAATTCCATATATATGCGTTAGTATACTGTATTGAGGAGAAGGCAATGGCACCCCACTCCAGTACTCTTGCCTGGAAAATCCCATGGACAGAGGAGCCTGGTGGGCTGCAGTCCATGGGGTTGCTGCTAGTCAGACACGACTGAGTGACTTCACTTTCACTTTTCACTTTCATGCATTGGAGAAGGAAATGGCAACCCACTCCAGTGTTCTTGCCTGGAGAATCCCAGGAATGACAGAGCTTGGTGGGCTGCCGTCTATGGGGTCGCAGAGTCGGACACGACTGAAGCGACTTGGCAGCATAATTTTGAGCATTACTTTACTAGCATGTGAGATGAGTGCAATTGTGCGGTAGTTTGAGCATTCTTTGGCATTGCCAAATATATTAGTTGATAAATATATTAGTTGATGATTATGTAAACATAGCAGTCTGGTACTATCAAAATGAATATTTAACTCGGATCTGATTTTTAATTTAAAGAAAAGTTAAGGTACAGAATTAGTCACATACTAAAGAGATGATACTTTGGCCACGTTACGCGAAGAGTTCACTCATTGGAAAAGACTCTGATGCTGGGAGGGATTAGGGGGAGGGGACAACAGAGGATGAGATGGCTGGATGGCATCACTGACTCGATAGACATGAATTTGGGTGAACTCCGGGAGTTGGTGACGGACAGGGAGGCCTGGAGTGCTGCAATTCATGGAGTCGCTGCAATTCATGGGGTCACAAAGAGTTGGACATGACCTGGACTGAACTGAACTGAACTGAACTGAAAGAGATGATGCCTATGAATCCTTATGAGGATCAGGACCTAGAAAAAAAATCCTGTAGTCTCTTCGTTCAAAAGAGACTAAAGAATTCTCTTTTCTCTCTCACTCTTGCTACATTCAGTCAATGGTAATTACGTGCCAGGTGCTAAGCTAATGGCTTTACATGCACCATAAGCCTATTGGGTAGGTATTACTAATACACCCATTTATTATAAGAAGAAAAGCGAGGCTCAGAGAGACTCACATAACTAGCCCCAAGTATAAAGGCATAAAAGCCAGAGAATCCACAGCCAAGTCTCAGGCATGATGCCATTCTTCCTTCTACCCCACAGATCTCCTTTGTCTATGTTGAAGCACCTTGAATTTTGACCTTTGGAGACAAAATTTTGAACTTGGAGCCAAAGTGATTTCTAAAATAGAACAACTGAGAGTCAATAATAAAGTCCCAGAAATCTTTGGAATTCTTGAGTTAGGCCTGGTTTCTCCTCACCTGATCCTGTACTTTTGACATAAGCCAGAAGAGAGCTAGGGGCATAAAGGCATAGTACAAAGGCATGGCTTCTGGATTGAAAAAGACTTGGATTTACCTCTCTGCTCTGCCTCTTAGTAACTGTGTGATGTTTAACAAGGTCCTTAACTTCCCTCATCTGTTAAATGGGACTATACAGCCTTCCTTCCTAAGGTGTTGTGGAACCAAATGAAGTAACGCATGTCAAATATTTAGCATAACTCCTGGCACATGGAAAGCATTCAATGAAAGTTCCTAGTCCTGTTGGCAGCTGTGACATTATACATAATCCATCCATAAGGCTATTTGGCTAGAATGATCTCAGGAAAATTCTTACCATCGCTGGGGCTACTAAGTCACTTCAGTTGTGTCCAACTCTGTGTGACCCCACAGACTCCGTCATCCCTGGGATTCTCCACGCAAGAACACTGGAGTGGGTTGCCATTTCCTTCTCCAATGCATGAAAGTGAAAAGTGAAAGTGAAGTTGCTCAGTCGTGTCCGACTAGTAGTGACCCCATGGACTGCAGCCTACCAGGCTCCTCTGTCCATGGGATTTTCCAGGCAAGAGCACTGGAGTTGGGTGCCATCACGTTCTCTGGAAAATTAGGCTAGGTGTATTCAAAATTCACATACAAGGCTTTCAGCCAGGGAACAGGTATGAAAAGGCAGCCACTCGCTCTCGGTGAGTTGGTCCCTGACCACTGGCACTTGATTGGCCTCAGGAATGGGGCAGTGAGGACTTGAAGCAGAGCCAGGGAAGGGTTTCCCTCACAACAGTGACATATGTGCAGTGAACTCTGAGCTTACGCATCCGTTTCTAGTAGGGTGTGACCCAGGGTTGGTATAACTTTGACTTCTAGAAGGCCAAGGGCACTAAAAGGAAATACTTCACTTCCCTTATGGGAGTGTCATGAGAATTAAATAAAAGATGGTGCCCATGCCCCAAGGCACATTTGGGAGCCTCACATTCTCCAGCTACAGAAGAGCAGGCCTTCCCCAAGGCTGGATGAAATCCTGAGCACCCAGGGTTGCCATACCAGTGGCAAAGGGCAGGCTTCTCACAGTCTATAGGCTATGGATCAAACCCCAGCTCTGTCACTTACCAGCCTGAGAAAGTCCACTCTCATTCTTTTACTTACTCATCTTCCAGTGTCATATTTTTATGGGAAAAATATGACAAGTAGACAAATGAGAAAATTTCAGATCAGGGTAAATGTTATGCACAAAATAAACTAGGTGATATCTTGTAGAATAATCTGGGGATGGAAAAAGCAGTTACAGACCAGGTAGTCAGGCAGTTCCTTTCTGAAAGGAGATACCTGACCAGGACAGAAGAATGAGAACCATCTTGACATAGGATAGGTGGGTGAGGGGACTGCAAGCATGATGTCCCCAATGAAGAAAAGGCCTTGGAACTCAGGAGACCAAGAGAAGGCCAGCGCACCATGGGGACTGTGTGACCATGTGGTCATGGGCAGAGCAAAGGAAGGGGAAGTTCATGAAGGACGCAGGGGCCAGATGGTACAGGGCCTTATGAGCCACAGGAGGGAATGGGGCTTTATTCTAAACCATAGGACAGTTTCTGGCAGGAGAGTGGCCTGATCCTATTTCCATTTCAAGATGATGATTCTGGTGGCTGCATGCGAGTGTAGAGAGCAAGGTGGAAGCAGAAAAACCAGATAGAAAGATACAGTGCAATTTAGGTAAGAAATGATGATGGCTTAGACTAGGGTGGTGGTTGGGGACACAGAAGTAAACATATCTGAGATGTATTTTAGAGGCACAACTGTAAAGGATTTTGTCTGGGGTACAGCGGCAAGGTAACAGCAAGAATAGGACTATATAACTTTTGGAAGTTATAGGACTTAACTTTTGGAAACTTCAGTTTCTTCACTTTTAAATTTATAAAGAGCAGCATGGTGAGTATATTTAGCAAACTGTATTGTATATTTGAAAGTCGCTAAGTGAGTAAATCTTAGAAGTTCTTATCATAAGAAAAAATACTCATTAACTATGTGAGGTGATGAATGTTAACTAGATGCACTGTGGTGATCATTTCACAATATATACGTATACCAAACCATTACACTGTGCCCCTCACGTGCAGGTCAATCATATCTCAATTAAGGTAAAAAACTAAGATTGCAAAGTCATTTAAGTGGTAGAATAGAGATTTGAAAACAGACTCCTCAGTCATTTCTTTTCATTGCTGTGCTATCCTGTCTCCAGAATGATGGAGAAGAGGCCTAGGAGGCCCAGGGAACCCTAGTCTATTCTCAGGAATGAGCCAGAAAAAGAGTCTCTGCAGAAGGGAAGTTCAAGCCAGCGACTGAATTAACAAGAGTGGAGGCAGAGGAAACTGGGTGTGCAGTGGCCCAAGGTGGAAGAGAGCAGTGTGTTCCAGCAACTGATTGCAATGTTATTAGAATGAGGGGAGTAAGAGGCGAGGCTGGGAGGGGCTGTGTCAGAGCAGGCGAGCCTTTTCCCAGAAGAGCAACAGGAAGCCAGAGGGTCACTGAAGGGGAGGCTCCCTCATCACCACTATGCCGCTCTGCAGAGCACAGATCCAAGGAGGCAAAGGTGGATTGTAGGCGGGGCTAGCTCTTAATTTCAATTTTCAGAATCAACTTAGGAAGCCACAGTTCTCATCCAAGGATGGCCTGGCACCTCTAGGGCCATATGGAAACCTGTGGAAATAACTTGGGTTGTTGCTGTCATTGCAGATGACAAAATCCCAGTCATGTGAGGTGTGGCCACCTACAGAGGCAGCACTGTAAGTTGCCAAGGCGGCCCATTCGGGGAAATCCTGGTACTGGCAAAGCTCAAAGTCTTCCCTGGAGGAACTGAAATGTTTTAAGCCATTTCTATGTACAAGCAAATGTACTGCTGAGCAAGCTGAGAGGTGGAGAGGGTAAGTGAGGGCAGGGGAACAGACGGGTGAAAATGTATCCACCATACATACTGGAGTGTCATAGGACACAACCTGAAGTTGATGGGAGCAAAAACAGATGATTAGGTGTATCAGAGTCACAAAGGGAACCAAGAGAAAGTTAAAAATAAAAACACAACAACAAAATTGCAAGGAGGATAGAGAAAGCAAAAGGAAATAGTATAAATAAGCTAAATTTCTTATCTTTTATAGAAGGGAGTCAGCAAATACTGCTAAGGTTAATGAACCAAGAAATGAGACAGAAATAGAATATCTGGAATTATAGAGAAAAACATCAGAAAATCAGGGGGAAAACCTTTCGAAAAAGAAGTAGAATTGGAGTTGAGTACAGGGGTGGTAAGGGAAACTTTGACTTTTCATTTTATTTCTTCTCTGAAATACCATACGTATG
Organism: Aepyceros melampus; assembly: GCA_006408695.1. Taxonomy (NCBI): domain Eukaryota; kingdom Metazoa; phylum Chordata; class Mammalia; order Artiodactyla; family Bovidae; genus Aepyceros; species Aepyceros melampus. The sequence goes on along the minus strand of SJXQ01009650.1, from coordinate 53,562 downwards.
TTTGTTTCTACCTATATATGTTACGTATTAGTTTCTTACCTTACTCAGTGCTGTCTGTATGAATGTCAAATGATTCTCTCACTCTCTGAGAAACTGGTTCTGTTCAGCAAGGACCTTCCAAAAACTATTCACCACGTTCAGACATGTGTCCAGAGTTTGCTTGTGTTGAACTGTACTGTCTCCTCATCAGCTCTGGGACTGAATTCATACTAGCTCCTTCTGAGGCTATAAGAACTTCCCTGCCTGCACTGGGTCTAGATCAAATTTTCCTGAAGTAGGTGGGTAGGATTTGTGTGGCTGCTGGGAGGGTTGGAAGTCAGTCAAAGAAGAAAAGGGTAAATTCTCTGGGGCATCCTTAGTTGCTGGGTGGCTTCCTTCCATTCCATGGGAGTCAAATAAGAGCAGGGACTGACACCTAGGAGCAGATAAATTACTAACAGCCTATGTTTTGTGAGTAAAGGAGGGCTCGGGGGAGGGAGAAGAGAGGAGTCAGGTGGGTAGTGTATGAAAGGAGTTAGAATCCAGCATGGCCTGAACATTTACCCTCCAAACACCAGCTCAGCTGGTCCTCTATTCATCTTTATTTTTATGTGTCCAGTTCTGTGGGCAGTGAGATTGCACTGTTGTTAGTTGTTTACATATTTGTATCTTAACATTCTATCATCTGTGATCTCATTCTCAAAAGTAGAATCTGAGCCTCATTGATCTTTATATCCCTTACACTGAACTTATACCTAATAAAGTATAGTTGAATAAAAGAATAAATAAATGAAAGTCAAATAAGTGAATGAAATGCTTGTTATACTTTCCCTCTTTTAAAACATTAGCAACAGAGGGTGTGGAGTACAGTAAAAATATTATTACGTGCGTCCCTGATTGTATGGTTTAGGTACATGTTTGGTGTGTGAGTGTTACCATAACTACTTGAGAGAGTTAAATAATTGGTAATGGGGACTACCTATTTAGTTAGCATGAAACCAATAAAAGCAGTGCCTATGAGAATGTGGTAAAACTTCTGTGCTTATATTCTACTATAGGTATCATAAATTGGCTTGACTCTTTTAGAAATCAGTAAGTTAAGGAGGCTGTCATGTCATTATAATCATCAGTTTTTCTTGCCTAGCAATGGGGAAAATTTTTTTTGTAAATATTTTCAAAGATCTTTGATTAATCATTGTAAAGATTTAATCATGCCCTGCTGTGTTTCTAATGGACTAAGAGTAACCAAGCAACATCATGATGGGAAAGGTGTACAAAATTTCTTTGCTAGGAAGTTATAGACAAAGCTATGTTTTTGTCCAAATGGTATAACTAAGAGAAATTTGGACCATTAATGTATATGAAGAAGTTCTACTGCTCTGCTGTGTATATCTTTTCTTCAGGAGCCTAGTTACGAACATGATCAACTGAACAGCCATTCTTCAATGATATATCTATTGAGCTTCCGTTGTGTGAGGCACCTGCTTGAAGGAAGGGACCTTCTTTCTTGCACAGAGGGTGCATGAGAGAGATCTTCTCACCAACTGGCAGGTGAAACAAAACAAGTTTTCCATTCTAGTTGTAATCTGGGTTGTATTAATAGTTGACAGAATTTATTGTATCTGTTAAGCTTCCTTAAGTTTATGAGCTGTAAAATTCAAGAGATCACAATTTTCTTTTGCATTTCCTTTGCAATAAAGATCTCTTTGTTTTCTTACTTCTATCAATAAACTTCTGATGGTTCCCTTACGTAAATTCTTTCTGTCTGAGTTGGCTCTCCTATTATACTGAGCTTCCCCATGCTGTGTTCAGCTAGAGGTTTAGGGTGTTGGCCTTAAAGCCTCAATGTAGAACTTTATTCACATATTCGCTCTCTTTGGACTATTTTCAGGGAATATAAGAATTAAACAACAAGCAAACTCCCTATGTGGCAATGAATCCGAGAGGCATAAAACTGAAAAGAAGTGAGGGATGTAACTCACACATGCCTGGGAACAGGATGTGAGGGTGGGACCTTCAGCTTGAACAGAAGAAAAACAGTGCATCATCAGTTGAAAATAATTAAACAGAAATTCACTAACCCAGTCCAGTGACTGGAAATTGCAGAAAGATTCTACTGTACCTTGGTAGGCATGGGTTTCCTAAAGGTGATTTCAGCTTGCATCCAAACGCCCCTTGGGGACTCCAGCACAGACCAGATCTTGTCTTGAACCACATGGTTCTCTTCAAAGAGATAAACTGCTAGGGGTCACTCATTTTTAAAAATCCAGAGATGGCATAATAAAAACGCAAACAATACTGCAGGTTTCCTGGCAGGGAGGGACCGTAGAGCCTTCCAATGTAGCCAGGCTGTGATGTAAGCTTTGTGTTGGCCAGCAAGAAATACCCTGTGAATAGGACAAAACTTTCAGTGCATTAGCAATGAAAAACCTAAATAATTCAGCCCAGATCATCAAGTTGAAAAATTTGGTTAAAGTAGTGGAATTTGCCAAAAGAGACTATTCTATAGGCTTTAAGTGATAGCATTTAACAATGTCTGTGGCTTGGGTGATAGAAAATATCTGTGTGACTCTTTGCTAATAAGCCTCCAATTTTAAGGTAACTTCATAAACCAGCATAGATTTCCAACTGCATATGCTCAGGTTTTAGTCATCAATTAAGATATATACTTTTTTTTTTTTTTTTTTGGGCCATGCCATGTGGCTTACAGTATCTTAGTTCCCTGATCAGGGATTGAACCCTAGCCCTAAGCAGTTAAAAAAAAAGTAGCGTCCTAACCACCAGACTGCCAGGGAATTCCATAACCTTTCATGAAACAAACCTTTAATGAAATCATCTTGTGGTTCTCTACCTTTTAGACAAAGAGCTGACAACTAGACTGAGTAGTACTGGGTCACAGAGAACACAAGGCCCAGAGCAAATTTTCCTATTATCTCTGCAATTGTTCTAGGAAAGGGGCCCTTTTCCAGGGCCCGAAACTGGCCTCTTGTCTAACACTCAGAAATGAACTGTCCAAGGAGACACATGTGCTGACAAAGCAAGAGATTTTATTGGAAAAGGGCACCTGGGTGGAGAGCAATAGGGTAAGGGAACCCAGGAGAACTGCTCTGTTTTGAAAGAACTGCTCTGTTTTGAAACACGCGGTGTTTCCTTTCTACCTTTCCCGAACTCTTTTGGTTGGTGGTGGCTTATTAGTTCTGTATTTTTACCAGGATCTCCTGTCATAAAACAACTCATGCTAATGGTTACTATGGTGCCTGGCCAGGGTGGGCGTTTTTAATCAGTGTGCTTCCCCTAACAACTCCCCCCTGAGAGACTTCATACTCATATGGAACTAATAAGCCACCACCAACCGAAGAGTTCAGGAGAGGTCGAAAGGAGACACCGTGTGTCTGTGCACTTCCCAGAATCCCTCTCGCTAACATCCATCTTGGCTGAGTGATGCGTGCACCACCAGGAAAGACTCTGAATTAAAATGACTGGCCAAAGACCACCCGGAAACTAATCCCATCACCATAAAAATGGAGACTGCCACACGGCAGAGCTGTTCTCCTGGGTTCCCTTACCCTACTGCTCTCCACCCAGGTGCCCTTCCCAATAAAATCTCTTGCTTTGTGAGCAGATGTGTCTCCTTAGACAATTCTTTTCCGAGTGTTAGACAAGAACCCAGTTTCGGGCCCTGGTAGGGGTCCTCTTTCCTGCAACACAGTGACCAGTGAAGTGGGAAAGGTTGCAGGGTCTGGCAGTCCTTGAGGGGTGAAGGGTAGGGGTGGCTTATGTATCCAGGCAGAGCTCACTCTCTTGGTCATATGTTAAACTGGATCCTAAAAAGCAGATTTTTAATCCGATAGACCTTCTCAGGTGCTGAAAATCTGATTTTCCCCTGCTTCTTTTAAATAACATGAAAAAAAAGGATCAAGAACCTCCCCTACCACCTGCTCTACCACCCCCATGGTAAACTTAAAACAGGTCCCTGTGTCTTACAAATATGGGGCAGAAAGAAAAAGCCTAATACCTTACTTTTTTTCCCCTTTTCTTTGTCTGAGCTCCTCCATCGATTCTCTTTTGGGAGCAGTATTTGGTATACAGTTTAGTTTTATTTAATCTGGCAAAAGCTTCTTTGTTAATTTTACGAGTGTTGTTATGGACTGAATTATGTCCCCTCCCCAACCCCAATTCATATTCATTGGGAAGTTTTAACCCCCAATGTGACCATATTTGGTGATGGGGCATCTAAGGAGGCAATTTAAGGTTAAATGAGGTTACAAAGTCGAGGCTTTAACACCTATGCAACTGGTGTCCTTGTAAGAAGAGAAAGAAACAACATCTTTCTCTCTCTCCTCTCCCAACCCCTTCGCCTCCGCCCCCATCTTCCCCTGTGAACACATAGAGGAAAGGCCATATGAAGACACAGTGAGAAGGTGCCTTGTCCAAGTCAGGAAGAGATATCTCGCCAGAAACCAACCCCAGTGGTGCCTTGATTGCGGACTCCCCAGGCTCCATAACTGTGAGAAAACAAACTGTTGTTTAAGTCACCTAGTCTGTGATATTTTGTTACAGAAGCCTGAGCAGACTAACACAGGTAGCCATACACCATCCAGAGCAATCTTTTTAAGTCTAAATTTAATCCTTCACTGCTCTCCTTAAAACCTATCAATAGCTTCTCATTTCCTTTATAGTAAAATCTCAGTTGCTTACTCTGGCCTGCCGCATCTATGGTCTATCTTCCTTTCTAACTTCATTTTACTTTACTTTCCTCTCAATGGTGCAGCCACACTAAGGTAATTCCTGGCAGTGTCTGGCTCTTTCTAAACTCCAGGCCCTCAGAGATGCTGTTCCTTCTGCCTGGGTTGCTCCCATTCTTCCAGCTAAACCCACTTCTCTGAATCTTCAACCAAAAGGAGGTTCTTTATTCTCTCTCAGCTCACTCTATTTCTTTCACAGCACACACCACAATTTGTAATCACGCGTCTATTTGTATATATGTTTGTCGTGTTTTTCTTGCCCACTGAAATAACAGTCAGCCAGTGAGGGTGGGATACATACCTGATTTGTTCACTATCATATCCCCCAGGGGTTAGGCTGGCCAAGGTCAGAATAGGTGTTTATTCTGTAATTCTTTAAGTTTTGCAACCTCTGAGCAAAGAATATAAAATTACAAGTATAAAATTGCAAGGGCCTGGTGAAAGTGAGGGGCCTTGAAACCAGCTTCATCAGCTTTCTGGTAAGTCACCCCCATACCCAGTATATAAATATTAATTAGACAGTAACCCTTTGAGAACAAGCCCTTTCCCTCAGTCTCTACTGGAGTGGACTTCACAAGGGCTGTCTTTATGGTAATAGATAATCCTTACACTGGGGGAACTCGCACTGATTTCTAAGAGCTTCCTGTAGGCCCATCCATCAAGTGCCCACCCAACATTTCCCAATAGCTGTGATAGCTTTTATGTCCCACTATGTATTATTTACTGCAATAACACACATATAAAGCAAAATTTAGCATTTTAACCATTTTAAAGAGTACAATTCAGTGGCATTTAGTACTTTCACAATGACTGTGCAGCCACTATCACCCACTTCCAGAATATTTTCATTACCTCAAAAGGAAATTCTATACCCATTGAATAGTCACTCCCCACCCCCTCTCTCTAGCCTCTGGCAACCACTAATCTGCTCTCTGTTTCTATGGATTTGCCTTTTCTGGATATCTCATGTAATTGGAATCTAATAGGTTTTTAAAGGTACTTCTCTATCTAAAGTGAAGAGCAATTTCCAAAGGTTTGACTACTTAATTAACTGGTAAATACATCTGCTAGCACAGCAACTTGAATTCCAGTTTTGAAAAACGGTCAAACCCAAGATTACCTATTGTCTTTGCTTCTTCACAGCTCTCCCCCCACCCACCCCCACTCTTTCAAGCTGGTGTCTTGGTGAGAACAACTGGAAAATGGAGCATGAATACTAACCCCCCACCCCCACCACGACATCCCACACAACAGACTCTGATTTACCTAGGCCTGATGTGTGGTCTCCTGCCCGATACATGTTTGGTTTTACTTTCACTCGGGTCCAACCTGAACCTTCTTTGTCTGGTAAAAGTTGCAGAGGTCTTCCTCAAAATTGCAGCTTGCTTCTAGGGCACTAAAAGGACGCTCTGAGCAAAGGAGAGTCAAAGTTAAAGTAGGCCAAACCCAAGGATCTCAAAGGATGACAACTGATTGACAAATATGTACACATTTGTACTAGGGGAGCTTGGAGAAGCAACACACACAACAAAAATATTTTTACCCTAATGGCATGCTGACAGGTTAGCATCAAACCCACGTTTCAGCATGACAGGAAAATTGTTCTTTTCCTCCCTTAAGGGGTAGAAAGAAGGAGATCTGTTCACATTCTCTACAAAAAACCCAAAGTACCAGACTTCAAAAGAAATTTCCTTTCCTGATGTAAAGACTGAGAGCATTTATTCACATACTTCTTCACAATTCAAATTTCACTCATACAAAATTAAAAAGAAAGAGAAAAAGTAAGGATTTTATAGAATTCTTAATTTCTTTCTGACAGATATATAGAAATAATATTTTCCAGAAATAATTTTCCTTTGTTGATCAATCTCTATGTCAGAAGCACAGCCACTGTCTATTTATAATTGACGTTAGTAGCAGGAGCTGATTTGCTGGAAGAGAATCATCATTCAGTATAAATCACACTGTTCAAACACCAATTCTGTCACCGGTCCTGCTTTTATTTTGGCTTTTGATGAATTCTGGTGTCATTTACTCTGGTCTATAAACATCACCTCATCCCAGATTACCTGGAGGAAATGGAACATAAAAGGTTCCTGCTCTTTCAAAAATAACATGGTCCTGGCAACAAGTAAATCTAAACCTCACTGTTCATATTGCCCACTGAGTCCAGAGGGGATGAGACTGCAGCAGTCTGTGACACACTCACTGTAGCCAAGTATAATCGTATTCTGCATGCTGACATATACTGGCTTAACCTTTTAGAGCCAGAGACAGCACTGTTTTGAATAAGCAGAAAATTATCTCTAGACTCAGTGGTAAAGAATTCGCCTACAATGCAGGAAATGCAGGAGGCAAGGGTTTGATCCCGGTCCAGAAAGATCCCCTGAAGGAGGAAATGGCAACCTAATCTAGTATTCTTTCCAGGAAAATTTCATGGACGGAGGAGCCTGACAGGCTACAGTCCATTGGGTCACAAAAGTGTTGGACATGACTGAGTGGCTAAGCACACACAACCTTTTAGGGCCAGAGATAGCACTGTTCTGAATAAGTGGAAAATTATCCCTAGAGGAACACTTGAGTTCTAGGCATGGGAATCTGATGAAACAGAGAGTTGTTTAGGGACAAAGCCTCACTATTCTCTCAATATGTCAATATTCAAAGCAAGAAAACATTCCAGTGGTCTGAGGAGCTGGCCCAGCTAAGTGGATGAAAGACACATGACAACCAAATGCTACAAGGGATCCAAGACTCCATCTTGGTCTAGGAAACAAACAGCTGTCAAAGACTTTATTGGGGCAATTGGTGAAATTAGCATATAGACTATAGATTAATTGATAATATTGTATCAGTGCTAAATTTCCTGAATTTTATAATTATTCCATAGCATGTTGGAGAATGTCTCTGGTTTTAGAAAATATCTAATGAAGTATTTAATGGTAAAAGGACATAATATATATAACATATTCTTAAATGGTTGATAAAGCAAATACAGACTTGGCAAAATCTACATTTATAGATCTGGGTGAAGAGGATATGGGAGTTCCTTATCGTAATCTTGGAAATTGTGTCAGAGTTTAAAATGATACAAAAGTAAAGAGTTTTAAAAATGCTAAATTAAAAAGAAAAGTAAGTAACCACAATACAAAGAAAGAATAGGAAGAAAATCTTCTTACATAACTGGAATCTGATCATATCTGAGACAATATGCCTTAGCAACTGTACAAGGAGAGGCCCCTGAAGAGCTCGATAGAAGGAAAGGAAGAGAATTTTCAGTGCTCTAAGACTGGTGGTAACCCACTGCTCTGCCTGACTCTGTCAGCGTCAAGTTGAATCTTGAAGCTGTGAAGATAAAGTCATGAAGATATACATTTGAAAAGGATTATGATACATGCAAGCAAGGGTCCTTTGACATCCCCCCACAGATATCTGAGCCCATGGGCAACCCCATAATGGTCTTCAGTCTTAGTCATCCCTCTGCCACCTGGTAATGAAAAAGCAGATGGAAATTCAGACCTACAGATAGCCACTCAGATAAAATAGGGCAGCACTCCCAAAAGCCAGAGATAAAGAGAGTGGAAGGTCAGTGATATTATGCCTCAGGAATATATCCCAGGGATAATCTTCTTGGGCATCCAAAAGAGATCCATAACCCATTTCCTAGGTGTGTGGGAGGTGAGAGGTGATAGTAAAACTTGTAAGTAAGTGAGGCTCCGTTGTCTCCATAGTGACAAACTGAGTCACACAGAGCAGATTTTTCTGAGGACACAGTTATATTCTTTTGCTAAACACTTAGTCCTAGCAGTGGATTTGTCAGGGGTCCTGAGACAGTTTTCTGATAAAAAGAAAACCTCAAAAGCATAACTCAAAACCTAAATCTTTTTCAATTAGAATGCTTATTCTAGCATAAGACACTATCTAATTCCTGAAGATGGGGTTAGAGGGCTTATGTATGACCTAAAGTGAGATCCCCAAACACATGAGGTGAATGAAAAGCCTTTGCTTCAGGCTTGTTTCAGAGGTGTGTGTCAAGTGGTAATTGAATTTGAGGAGTGTTAATAACATATTTGAAGCATAGGAAGGAATCAGCAGAAATTGGAAGCTCCTGAGCATCAGTTGATCACCCTGTCCCATCAAAAAAAATAAAAAAGTTCTCTTTGAGCATCACAATGTACCATGTAGTTAATTACTTGATTTCTAATGTTTGAACTTTTTAGAATCAGGAGGCTCTGAAGATAAACTCATCTGACAGAGGGAGAAGATAAACTAGTCTTCTCCGTTGGAGAAGAATGGTTGGGAATATTTCTCACCTTTTCCTCTGCTTCATGGAGTTCATAGAGATGAACTCAGCATCAGTCCTTGAGATCTAAGAGTATCAGTATCAGCCCCTGTAGTGCTAGAGAGACTTTGGTGTGGTGCTCTTTAGATAGACTTACGAAGTAGCTCTTATTTTAGCACAGGCCAGCCTGAAAGCAGGCTGGGACAGCTCAAAGCTGGCAAGAGAAAAGAGCGAGTGGAACCTAGCACCAGACTGAGGAATCACGACGGAGCAGGGCTGGGCCACTGATAGGCTGTGGAGATGCTTGAAGGCCTCTGAGTTAAGGAAGACTGTGACACCTGCAGCTGTAGCCTAGGCGACAACTGGAGCCACATTTCCAAACCAGACAAGAGGCCTAGGCAGTGTGTTGTTGGTGAATGGTCAATTTTGGGACTTAGGCCCACACAGACATCCTTTTAGAGGTATATCCATGAGTGTCAGTACCCTCCCAGAGCCTGGCCTGGGTGTGGGATGGATCCAAGGCCAGAGAGGAAGCTAGGTCTGCATACGGCAGAGACTGGAGGTCTCTGTTTGGCAGTTGGGCATTAAGGCAGGATTTCTCGAAGTGAGAAGTGAGTAGAATCACCTCTTAGGTATTCAAGGACTTACAGATTAAAAGGAGAGCTTATTCCTATGGTCTAAGTTCTGGGTCAAATGTGGTGGATGGGGAGTTTTCAGATGGGAGAGGCCTGGAAAGGGAAGGGCTGTAACTTAAGCTAGAGGGATGGGGTAAGGTCTCTCTATACTTTGTAAGCATCCTGGGGAAATATCTGGGGGGATGACAAGCAGCTGGTGCTTAATACCTGTAACTCACTCAGGTCTGGGAAACTAGATTAATCTAAGAGCAACCAGACGGTGGGAACAAGATGCTTCATATATTGAAGTAATTCTTGTCTCAACCTACTAGGAAGATGAGGGAAGAAAATGTCAGATCCAGCTGGGAAAAGCAGAGACAATAAGTCTGGAGGTAACCAAGATAAAGAAAAAAATGTTGGTACCTATTTTGAAACAGAAGGACATAAACTATTTGTGAAATGTAAAAGGAAGTAGGAAAACTAGAGGGCTCAGCCTCTAAGACGCAGAATCTGGCCCACAGGTGCTTAATGAAGGGCACAAACAAGCTCCAGCTTACACATTCATCAAGGCAGTGCCCTTTGCTGGTTCTCTTTAGTTTCTATCTGACTCCCTGTTCTCTAGGGAATGAATGGGAGTATTTTGAAAATTAAGTAAATAATATTAGGTCTCATGACCAAGCATGTTCTGTGTGCCATACTGTTCCAAGGCTACCACAGACATTATTAAATCATCAATCTTCCTGACAATTCTATGAAACAGATTCTTCCATCCTTGTCCCATAAATGTGAAAACAGTCTCAGAGACATCAGGTAACAAGCTGAAGGTCACATAGCTTGTAAATGGCAGAGTAGGGATGTGAGTCCAAAGTCCTGGTTCTTAAGCACAATACTTTGATTATGCAGTTAAACCATTTAAAGGGAAGCTGGTATACTAGGAAATTCTGAAGACCAATAGGGAACCTTGGTTAACTATATAAAAATGTGAATCCCTGGTAGTCCCTATGGAGGAAGGGTCTTTATCTGGGCTGGATTTCACAGACTAAGGGGTCACCATCTCTCTTAACAAATGGTCCTTATTTTGCTGGAATCTTTCTTTTCATCAGTCAGTAGAAAAGAGTTCACATATATTCTGTATCTTTTTTAATGGGAAAATGTTTCTAAATGTTACTTCTATGGTGGTTCAGTAGATGCGATCACCTTCCAGCTGCAGCTTTACTCCACCTGCTATCCAGTGTAGATGCTAAATAAACATCTCTTCTTCTATATGCATAACTTGGAAATATTTTTAAAAGTTCAGTGTAAATGTCCAGTGACTGAGAAAAGAAACTTTCTAAAAATGATGTTAAAGAGGTTGTAAAACTATTATTAACATCACTGAAACATTAACTGATGGAATTAGGGAGCAATCATATTTAGAGAAGTAAAACCACTCTGATTTCTGTGTTCTGCCAAATTTAGAGACTGTTAATTTTTGATTACTGTTAGGATTAAATCATTTTAATTAGAGCATATAAATATGCAAACCAAGTCTGTTCTATCTGTTTCACTAGTTTTTTTTTTTTTAGCAATCATATTTAGAGAAGTAAAACCACTCTGGTTTCTGTGTTCTGCCAAATTTAGAGACTGTTAATTTTTGATTACTGTTAGGATTAAATCATTTTAATTAGAGCATATAAATATGCAAACCAAGTCTGTTCTATCTGTTTCACTAGTTTTTTTTTTTTAAGTAGAATTAGTTAAAACTAATATTTGATTTCAGCTAATTAGTAAGTTTCTCTGTAATTTGGAGGTAACAATTTAGCTTGAGTGAAAAATATTCTAAGCTCCTTTGCTTATAGAATATATTTGAAACTGGGGGCACTCTCTGTCCCCCTTCTGATGTCTATGTCAGAAGCTTTCTCTGTCCTTTTAATCCTCTAATAAAACTCTGCTTCACAAAAGCTCTTGAGTGATCAAGCCTGGTCCCTGGTCTCGAAGATAAATCTTTGGAGATCAAGAATCCGATACCATTCACCATAAGATATCATCTTGGGGCTTGTCTGGGATCTTCAGGACAAGCTTTCAGCTTTTCAACCTCCTCATCAATTGAAGGCTTCCCATGGTGGGTTTCTCTACTTGAAGGAAAGGACTCTCTTCAACTCTGTAAATATCTTCACCAACAGCAATCATATGTGACACCTCTTCTTGATCTGATGACATCTAACAATCCTAAGATAGACTGATGTAACTATGGACATAATATGAATTTGTGACTGTTTTGCCCCATAAAATCCAAAGGAAGTGATGGTATGCAACTTTTGAGGCTGGGTCATAAAAGATGCTACAGCTTCCTCCTGGTTCTCTTGGAACATGGCTTTGCCGAAAGTCAGCCAGCAGTGAAGTCTGACAACCGTGAGACCACCTTCCTGGAGAGATCATGTGTAAGTGGTTCAGGAGACACACCTAACTGAGCTCCCAGACAACTGCCAGCAGCAACTGCCAGTCACGTTTATGAGTCGGCACCAAAATACTCTTTTCATGCTTTTTTAATCTTTTCTGACGAAAAGGCCTTTTGCTTAAGAAGGAAAAGGGAAATTTTCTGGAAAGCTGTGAGGATGTAATAGAAGAGGTCGAGAAGGCTGAACAGGAAGGAGTCTGGCAATTCCAGAATGCCTTGGTAGAAGGAACTGCTCAACTATCTTCCCCTAGAGTTTCTTCCATCTCCGGGTCATTCCAGACAAGATTAAAAGTCCTGAAGAGAGCTTGGTTGGCCCCAACTTGAGGCATCTGACAGCTCTTTGGTTGATCCAGTGTGATCAGATTTGCAAAGATGTAAAATTTACCAAGACCCGTGGTTGGTATAGGTGTGTAGAAACAGGCATTCTCACATGTGACTGTTACAAGTAAGTTGTCTTGGCTTTTTCTGGAGGCTGATAGTACCCTAAGATCACACACGTGCGTGCGTGCGCACACACACACACACATTCTTAAGGATATACTCTTCAATCAAGATATTTCACAATGTAGTATTTTTCTAAGAGAAAAAAAATTTAGTTAATTGAGTGAAGATATAGATAATTGGTTATTTTATTATTGCTTGGAATAGCAACATTTGCTATTGTTGTTCAAGAGCTAAGCTAAGTCATGGCCAACTCTTTGCAACCCATGGACTAAAGCATGCTAGGTTACTCTGTCCCCAACTATCTCCTGGAGTTTGTTCAAATTCATGTTCATTGAGTCAGTAATTCTATCTAACCATATCATCCTCTGTCTTCCCCTTCTCTGCCTACCTCCAATCTTTCCCAGCATCAGTGACTTTTCCAATGAGTCTACACTTCACATCAAGTGGCCCAAGTTTTGGAGCTTCAGCATCAGTCCTTCCAATGAATATTCAGGGTTAATTTCCTTTAGGATTGACTATTCTGATCTCCTTGCAGCCCAAAGGACTCTCAAGTGTCTCCTCCAGCACGACAGTTCAACAGCATCAAGTCTTTGGCTCTCAGCCTTCTTTATAGTCCAACTCTCATATCCATACACAAGTACTGGAAAAAAACCATAGCTTTGACTATACAGAGCTTTGCCGGCAAAGAGATATCTCTGCTTTTTAATATGCTGTCTGGGTTTGTCATTGCTTTTCTTCCTAGGAGCAAGCATCTTTTAATTTCATGGCTGCGATCATTGTCTGCAGTGATTTTGGAGTCCAAGAAAACAAAATCTGTCTCTGTCTCCACTTTTTCCCCTGTTTCCCTGAAATGATGGGACTGCTTGCCATGCTCTTAGCTTTTTTAATGTTGAGTTTCATCCTAGCCTTTTCACTCTCCTCTTTTACTCACATCAAGAGCTTCTTTAGTTCCTCTTCAATTTCTGCCATTAGAATGCTATCACCCTGCATATCTGAGGTTGCAAAATTGGAATGTCCTAATTGTCCAACAGTAGGAAACTGTTTAAATAAATGATGATAAAGCCATATCTAGAGTGCTTTATAGCCATTAGAAATTACGATGTAGTCCCATATTTGTTTACATAGATACATGTCCATTATGTACAGTTATATGAAAAAAAGCAAGTTATATATAATATGTATAGTATGACCTTATTTTTGTAAAAATACATACATACATATATGCACATTAAAAAAAGAATATATTCAAAACTATATTAAATTAGAGACCAACTCTATCTTAAGCGAAAGTTACACTACCAAAACCAAATTCAAAAATTTACTTCCCACACTCCAAAACCCAGAACAAAGCCTCCTTAATAAGATGGATGACCACCATGTCTCCCTGGGGCCTCTCAAGGAAGCAAATTCATTAAAAGGTAAGGTCAACTGCATTTATTTGTGCATGCGTGCATGCCAAGTCACTTCAGTTGTGTCCAACTCTTTGCGACTCTATGGTCCACCAGTCCTCTGTCCATGGGATTCTTCAGGCAAGAATACTGGAGTGAGTTGCCATGCCCTCCTCCAGGGGATCTTCCCGACTCAGGGATCAAACCCACGTCTCTTATGTCTCCTGCATTGGCAGGAAGGCACTTATCTGGGTTATCAATTATAGTGTCACCCTTCTAATTCTAAAATATTTGTTTTCTAATTCACTTTGAATTGATTTGCTTACCTATTTCCCAGGAAGTTAAAATTCTCCCTCTTTTTACAAACACAAAGTTTATGGAAATTACAAAATTGGTCATGATAAAATTATGTGAGCATTCACTTAGAAAGAGAAATTGAATACATACTCTGAAGTCAAAACCATCATACAGATGTATGCTCCTGCTGCAAAGTCGCTTCAGTCATGCCCGACTCTGTGCAGCTCCATAGATGGCAGCCCACCAGGCTCCCCCGTCCCTGGGATTCTCCAGGCAAGAACAGTGGAATGGGTTGCCATTTCCTTCTCCAATGCATGAAAGTGAAAAGCCAAAGTGAAGTCGCTCAGTCGTGTCTGACTCTTAGCGACCCCATGAACTGCAGCCTACCAGGCTCCTCCGTCCATGGATTTTCCAGGCAAGAGTACTGGAGTGGGTTGCCATTGACTTCTCCGATACAGATATATACCAAATACTAACATCTTTAAACAGGAGGACATTTAAAAATTAGATTCATAAAATTAGAAAGAGTTCTTATAATTCTACTCAGTAGATTTTGAGAGTTTTTTCTGTCTACTCTACACACATGTCTATGGACCCAAGATTTCCTTTAAAGAGAAAGATGGAGTGGGGGGGGGGGGTATTTAATTTTAATTTCTTAGTACGTAGAGAAGATAAAATCTCCTTAACTCAGGAAAACTGACCTCTGTGTCAGGAAAATCAGTTTCATTCTGTGAGAGGAAAAAAAAAAGTAAAATAACAGAGAAATGACTATTTGGCTAAATAATTTTTTAAGGATGAGATAAAAAAGGAAAAGAGGAAATTAGAAGGAATTAAAGCAAATCCTGACCACAGGCATCTGTTGAGAAAGGAAAATCCCAAATGGGAGGAAGAAGAAAAAGAGAATGCTTACCTGTCTGATTTTGGCAGTGAACAGGAGAGAAAGAAATATCATCCAGGGCCACATATCCTCCTTTAGGACCATTGAAGGCAACTTCAAAAATAACCTGCAGAGGAGAAAGACATGTTACATGTTTACATATTTTCTTTTAGGCTTAAATGCTTGTAACTATGACTTAAAATGGTGTGTTGGTCAAGCCAGGTATATAGGTATTTGAGCAGCTCCCTCCTTAACTCACAGTTTCTTTGGGGGAGAGTGACTACTAAGCCCTAAGTTGCATTTTATTGGTGGGATTTTCCCCCTCCCTTGCGTGTCAAAGTACCTATATCACTTGCTGATAGAACTGCAGACTCAATAATCTGTTTTATGAACTTCAATTAAAGAGGCAACATGCTGCTTGCAGAAGGCAATCCTGCCCTTCACAGAGCCCTAAGCCCTTCCCAGCTTCTCTTTTTCATGCATAAAATTCTATGTCCATCTGGACAAAGACGCAGCAATCAGAGATGATTACCTGATGCCTAAGGCAGAACAGGCCCAGAACTCCTGTGCACAAATGTTAGGATTTCGGCATATCCTGGCATGCTCAAATAGAGAGAATATGAGATTATTAATGAGTTCAGGAAAATTCTATGTCCATCTGGACAAAGATGCAGCAATCAATCAGAGATGATTACCTGATGCCTAAGGCAGAATCAGGCCCAGAACTCCCGTGCACAAATGTTAGGATTTCGGCATATCCTGGCATGCTCAAATAGAGAGAACATGGGATTATTAACGAGTTCAGGCCTCTTTAGTTATAGTGTCTTCCCTGCCACCAACTTTGAGTTCAACGGACGACTTTCTGCTTTCCATGGGGATCAAGTATGGTGAGTACAACATTCACCTGTGTTGGGAAAACCACCGAAGTGTGCAGACTACCCTGCTGGATTGATAACATAAGATACGCTGTTGAGCAGGGGTGGAAATCCAAGTGCCCACCCGGGCCAGGTACGTAATGTAAATGCGTGATACGGGTTTCATCTGATGCAGCAGGAAATGGTGTGAAATGGATAGACAGGCTCATCTACTGGGGGCAGCTGCTACTTAGCCTTGCCAGTTGCTGGCAGGTGCGAATTCAGGCCTAACATGCCTGGACTCACCAAATTGTCAAGAGAACTTGATCACTAGATTTTTATTTGAAATCTTCAGATTTTTCAATGTTGACAATTCATTCAAAAACTAAAACAAATATGTGTGCAAAATAAAACCAAAAAAATACCACTATAGCAGCTAGACAAATCACTATAGGCTAGATCTGATCCATAGGCCTCCAGTCTTTACCCTCTGCCAAGGAGAATGGTGTCTTAGAAGCAGACAGACCAGAGTTCAAATCCTGTTGCGGTCACTTTATTAACTAGGTGACCTTGGGGACATAGCTAACCCTTTCAGAACAATACTTTTGTTATAAAATAGACATTTTAACATCTTCCTTGTAGGACAGATGTGATTAAATGAGATACTGTATATATAGATCCTATGGAGTCAAGTGCATAACAAGCTCTGAACTAAATCATGCCTTTTTCTCCAAGGTGACCCCCTCCTGAACTGGTATTCACATTTGAGTCTAGTTGGCCACCAATTAACTCTAGTTTGTCCCTTTTATCCTCTAGGTCTCAATTTCTTAATTTTTGAGAAAAGAGTTTGGATAAGATTGTCTGTTTCAGTTTGACAACAATGGGCCTTAAACACTTGGCCTCTCCAAAATCTAAGACAACCCTGGAAGTTTGTCTCTGGCAATGGACGAAGGGCTGAGAAGCAAGGGGACAGATTTGGGTGAATGAGGAGGAGCAAATTCAGTTTACAAGCTCAACATAGGCCTATGACATTTCATTTTCAAGGTGATAAAGCCAACAACAGATTGATCTTACTGACTGATCTAAACATCCTTACTGAATAAGGATATTTCCAATCATAATTTGCAAATCACAGCCTCTGTGTCATTGCGTTCTCTATTGTTCAGATATTTGTCTTCCTTTAAAAAATTCATTTGAGAATATGGGGACATTAAATTTGCTGATTTCCGCAGGGTAAGTTTCTTTTCTCGGAAATTACCAGGAGCCAATAATCCTGATGTAATGAGTCCCAAATGCCAGGGCAAAATCATGCATGTGTGACTCAAAAGGATATGTACTTAAGTTTAGTAGTAAACTTAAGCAGTAAACAGAAATGGTAACTTTTCAAGCATTGATTAAAAAGAAAATTCAGCAAAGTCTCACTCGTATAAATGTTGCCCCAGGAGTTTACGGTTGGATGAAAGGAATTTGCAAGGACAATGCTTTCACTGTGCCTGTGACTTGCGACTTTAACAGAAGGAAAACTTTCTCAAGCAGCACATGCATTTCTTTTTCTCCTTGTAACCCAAACTCACAGAAAAATTTCCACTGGGCTGCAAGAGAAAATCAAGGCCTGGTTAGCCTTTGGAATAGGAAATAGCACACATACTACAAAAGTCCCCTCTCTGGGGCTGTCTGGGGTAGGGGGAATTGGAAGAGGGAAAGGGAGTGACAGGCACACAGTCCATGGACAGGACACTTCAAAACTGAGACCCCACCCCAGCACTCACTGAAACGCCACATCAGGTGAGCAGATGGCACTACTGAAAAGCATCCAGAGGATCATCGGCCTTTTTTGCACTCTAAACGGAACTAGGCAAGATACTGCAAAAAGTGCAGAGTGAAAGCAGGGCATGTTCACAACCTGTGGGGATGAAGACTCTCTTTAGAGCCCCAGATCTGCAACCACAGAGCTCCCCTCTGCCTTCAAATTTAAGTCAGATTTAGTGCAGGCAACTTTCTTAGCACCCTGGCGCTCACCAGTGGTGTGACCTAGAACAGAAAAGCAAACATCTTGCACTTTCCATTTCCTCCTCTTTCATCTGGAATACGGGGATAATTTTATCTACTTTGCTGGATTGTTGTCAGTACTGAAATACATGTGTGTGTGTGTGTGTGTGTGTGCGCGCTCAGTTGTTTCTGACTCTTTGTGACCCCATGGACTGCCAGGCTCCTCTGTACATGGGATTTCCCAGGCAAGAACACTGGAGTGGGTTACCATTTCCTTCTCCAGGGGGTCTTCCCAAATCAGGTATTAAACCCAAGTCTCTTGCATCTCCTGCACTGGCAGGCAGAATCTTGACCACTGTGTCACCTGGGAAGCCCAGAATACATGTATAGATATGTATTAACATATGTGCTTACAAAAAGGTCTTCAAGGATGAATACCACGATGTTAGTTCCTTTTTTTGCAGGGCTAGTGTAGGGTGTTTTAGTTTGTTTTGCTTCTCTGAATTTTCTAATTGTTTTGCACTTGACATTTACCACTCATGTAAATGAATAGTTTTAAACCATAAAAAGTTTAGAGGCCCCAAGGCTTGTTTCAAATTAGGGTCAAAATCATGTTTATTTCTGACTTTTATGACATTATTTATACTGTAAAGGAGAAAAGAAAAAATTAGTCATTTTTTTTTAAATTTAGAAGGAGTGTTCCCTCAAGAGAGGGGAACCTTCACAGCTGCTGTCAGGAGTTTGAGAGTGAGATTCACTTCACGTAGAAGGAGTTCACTAATCTCATCTGAACTCACACGACCACAGTGCAAGTTCAGAGGGAGAGTGCGGCCAAGAAATTTAGTTGGTTGACTGGCTTTCCCATATTTGTCTTTATTAAGAAATACTCTTCTAGAAAATGAAGTGATAGAGGAGGAAGGCAGAGAGAATACAGAGGAAGGGAGAAAAGTGGAAAAGGCCAAGGAAGAGAAAAGGGAGATTAAGACTGAGACGCAAAGGAAAAGGAGGAATGAGTGTGAGACTGCAGTGTCTCCTGCTCCACGTCTGGGTGTGGGTGGCATCTCTGCAGAGGGGCCAGGCCAGGGCACACCAGGCACACCCACCTCCTTGGGGTACGGGGCACTGAACTCCACCTCAGCAAGGTTCCAGACAGCATTCCCTGGGTTGCCCACTTTCCAGATCTCCTCATAGAGGCCGGCTGCATCCCTCGTGTACACAGAGAAGATGTTGTCGTTCCTCCGCTGGAGCTGATAATAAAATGACAGGCAGCCAGACATGGGGGCCGTGGTCATCGGGGAGATGAGCTGGGCCACCTCCTGGAAGTGCTTGATGTAGACAGAGTCCACGTACATGTAATGGCCTGCAATCGCACAGAGAAAACCACCTAAGACAGGGAGACGGATTCTCAGACGCAACTACACAATTTGGGATTTACTTCAAAATAACCCGGGGGGAGTGGAGGAGGGGAAGAGAATGAGCTGTCGATGAAAGAAGTTTGGCAATAGGTTGATGAAAGTTGCCGCTGGGAGATAAGTAGTGGAGTTTACTGTGCTCTGCTTAATATAAAGACCATTCTTTCTCTTTCCTTACCTTTGATTGAAGTAAAACATACATATAGAAGGGTAGGTATGTCATCTGTAAAGCATTTGAATGTTTATAAGCTGAACACAGTTGAGAAAAAAAGCAGAACGTGACCTCGACGGCTCCTCCAACAAGCCTTCTTTGAGTGATAAGGTTTCTAAGAGCACGCCAAGCGCACCATCTGTTCTCCTCCTCATCTTTGCCACATACTTGTATGTCACTGTGTGTTCTTTGAATGAAACAAAGATTTCAAATTCAAACTAGATGACAATTTGTCCCTCTTTAATAGAGCATGTAGGTCAGTCAACACTGTCAACAGGGTTAGGATTTGGGAAATTGAACTTGGGACCAAGCCCTCTTCCCTCGATGGTTGGCAAGGCCTTGGTGGACTCCAGACCTAATAGCTGATCTTCATTATAGGCATTTTGGTAAAATAAAAATAAAGAGAGGTGGAAGTGGGAGAACCTGGATTTTGGCATTAAACGCACTGGCTTTGAATCCACCTCTATATGTTATGCCCTGTGACTTTAAGCAAGTTACTGAATATCTCTGGACTTCAATTTCCTGATCTCTAGAATAAGAATCAAATATTTCTCTCACAGGGTTATCTGAATGTTAAATGAGATTGTGTATGTGAAGTGGTTAGCGTGTACCTGGCACATTGTAATTGCCTAGGATAATTATAATGAAGTAAAGGAATGCCATTGGTGTTTTTATACCATACTCCTCCTTTATGGTACTATTAGTATCAGCAATTTTATTTATTAGTCTAAATTTATTTGAGCTGCAGTGACAGAGGCGTGTGAGACAATGCAGCTATGATAGAATGGCCTTTCTATTTATAAGCTCAGAACAATTACAGCTTAATGTCTTTGCTTTTATTACATGGTACCTGGTTTATAATCTTTTCTTTTATTACCAGCAAAATAGCAGTAAGTATATTAGGAAGAATATATGCATTTACATGCTGGACACTTGCTTTGCAGCTAACACACCACCTGGAATGTGGTGGGCCCTCAACAACTGGTGATTCAAAGCAGAAACATGGTCTCAGAACAATCTTCACTGCAATATGGCAGAGGGGAAAGGTGGATAAATCAAGCTCCTTTCTCCCGGTTGCAAATTGTTCAACCCACTCTGAAAAATCTCCCTGGCTTAAATAGAATTGTCTGACTATCTTGCCAAGCCATGCGACTGTGAATAAACAGAAATCACAAACTCAGATGATCAGAGGAGCAGCCAGATCAAGTATATGACTGAAGCGGAGTGGGTCAGGGAGAAAATGGAAAGTGACGGATTAGCCGCCAACAGTGGAAATCACATTTCACCAGCAACGGGAAGCAGATATCAAACTTCCCTATAAAAAAAATCAGAAAATCTGATAGTGCTGGGTCTGTATTCTTGAGCTGTGACAACCAGCTGGGGGTGAGGGGCGCTGGCCCTGTGCATGGACCTGTGCTCCTCCCTGAGAACCCATCCCTTTACTTCCTGCCGATGCCCTCATATCAGCCAGGGGCTGCAGGTTTCTCCCGCTGAAACTCAAAATCCAAATTTTTCTGGCAAATTTGTTGATTTAAAAATGATACCACCCCTATTATTTTGTTAAGGTTACCATAACAGTAACCTAAACTGGATGGCTGAAACTAAAGAAATTTGTTGTTCCACAGTTCGGGAGGCTAGAAGTCCAAGGTCAAGGTATGGGAACAATTAGTTCCCTCTGACAGATGTCAGGGAGACCCTGTTCTATTCTTCTCTCCTAGCTTCCATGGAATTGGCAATCTTTGACCCTGACTGATAGATCTCTGCCTTCAGAGATCACATGGTCACATGGTATTCTCCCTTCTAAGCTTGTATCTCTCTGTGGCCAAATTTCCCTTTTTTTCATACCGGACTTGGGCGGGGCCAGGGCCCACCCCACTTTAGTATGACTTCATCTTAACCAGTTAATCTTCAATGACCCCATTTCCATTCCCCCATTCTGACGTTCTGGGGGTTAGGACTTTAACATATGGATTTTGAAGAAATACAATTCAACCTATAACACCTGCCATCACAATTTTTTAACCTTTGTGAGTGCCAAATAAATGTAACTGCAAGACTGGCAGCAGCTGATGAGCTCCCAGTTGGCTGCCTCTAGGGAGGGATTTTAAAGGAAGAATCAGAATGTTGGACTGAGCAGAATCCAGGAACTTCTGATAAGGAGGCAAGGCCACGAGTGCCCCTCCTAAGCTCAGTGTCCTCTGAAGCACTGCTGGTGGCAGACAGACATGAAGAAGGAATTCAGTCTCCCCAGGTGAAGCACACCTCCAAAACTCCAGGAGACCTCAGGAGATCTAGGAGACCTCACAAATCCACTGAGTACATGATAACTGTGTTTAGGAGCAACGTCTCACACTCCTTCCCATTATGAATATATCTTCCTCACAGCTGACAGATATCAGACAGTGGTTCTTAAAGGCTACTTACCTCCTGGGGGGACAAAATTTAGATACCTGAATTTGCAGCTAGTGCCTAGTTAACAACCCATGCACAAGACATGAGGCCAATGAGCCACAGTCCCACTCCTGATCCCAAACAACAGCAAACATAATGTGACCTGCCCAAAGTGAGTCAGAGAGGCTGCTGGGAATCTGACCAGGACTGCTGACACCAAGTCTCGTATGGAACCACTAGACCAGACCACATTCTATTGCCTCCCCACCCTTTCCTCTCTGTCATTCATTTGTTGCCAAAGTTGGGTACTATTTACTGACTATCTGAGTAAGACACTTTCTGACTGGGAAACAGAAGGTAACTCATCAGAAGCGTATCATCTCAGTTGAAGGAGTATGGATGATTCAGAAATCACCAGGTGTCAGCCCCAGGAGGCTGGGCCAGGGGAATGACCACCAGCCCAGGCTGAATATGTGTCTTCAGGTACAATCTGCTCTGAGGCTGGGAGTAGGTGGTGGTGCAGACACTGTTTTGTGTACCTTTCCAAGGGGATTGAAGAAGGTAGCCTGGAGTGCTTGGAAAATTATGGCCAGTGTCTTATAAGAACTTTTCTGCCCAGCTCAATGAGGCCAACTCCTCAACTAGTCCAGGGTTCTGGAACCTCCTGAATCTCTAGAAGAAGAAGCCTTTTAGAAAGAAAAATCAGATCCTTTAACTCTGAGTAGATTAAACTAGGTATAGATAGATCTTAGGTGGAAAGGATCCTTATAATCAACCAAACCGTCGGGGAGCCTATTAAAAGAGCAAAACTCTCTGTGACCCAAGCCAAAGCTCAGGCCCCTCTGGCAAATGCCTGTGCCAAGAGCACATGCACACTCTCTTCTGAAGAGGCTTCCCTCCTTTCTTACAGCAGCTCTCTGTATTAGCTCAGCTTTTCATGTGGAACCAGTGGCTCACTGGTAGTCAGCCATTTTCCCCTGAATTAGGAAAAGAACTTTGCAGGCAGCTCCTGCACTTCTATTTTCAAACAGCCTGGCTAACCAGCATTCCACAGAGATTGCCCTTGGCTTGGCTGCGATGCCAACGGCATCCTCTGACTCAGCTGTGATTCTGTCCCGTTGGCCACATTTGTGCTCCAGTTGCAATGTCTGCATCTGTGTCATGGCTGTCTGGAAGAGCTGTCTTCTGGGTGTGGGGGAAGACCCAAAGAAAGGCATGCCAGTGGGTCTGCTGCCATTGTGAGGAGGCAGCACCCAAAGGCATCTAGTTACCATGCCCACTCTCCAGTCTACAGGTCTGGCAGTTACCTGCTAAACCTTTAGTTCTAAGGGTTTGGTTAAGTTTTACTATAATAGAGTCTGACTCTCCAGTAGAGTCAGTATATGGAGTGAGACTTCTAGTTTCTGCTGAGATCTCAGTGATAAGAACAATGGGGCACAAGTCCCTCTATTTTCTACAGAGTGGTGCTAAACTATCCCTGTTGTATATGCTACACTGTGGCAGACCTGGAATCTAAACCCGCTCTACCAGATTAGACCCTTTCACCTCCCAACTAATCCTAACCCTCCCTCCTCACCCGCCTCTGCCGGCCTGTATATATGAGAAGGCCAAGGAGGGATCAGAGAGACTGGAGGCAGAGTTTCTTTGAAGAGACCTGTGGAGCTGACCTGCCGTGTGTTTCCTTTTGATCCCCCAAGGGAATGGGAGAGGATTGCTTCCGCTTTCTTACCTTTACCCAGGGGAGGGGGTTGCAGAGAACCACTTGTAGAGAAGGTAGGGGAGGAAAACTACCATCTAATCTCATCCCACCCATGCTCACAAGTTCCTGGGTTCTGTGACTACCTTGGGCCTTGAGAGGAGGGTGGCAGTACTGAGAGAACTCCAGGGGTAACTGGAGTTTGTGGGTTGCAGAGGCTGGGCCTCTGTATCAGAGACTTGACAGCAAGCAGCTAGAGGCTGTAGGGACCTGCAGGTAGAAGGGACAGAAAGGATTTTTGTTACCAGTGAGCTGGACTTCCAGAGTTTGATGGGGGAGACATCTGAGTTTTCCCAAAGCCTACGTGGAAAACTCAGAAGATAGCTGGACTAGAGTGCCTAAAAGGACTCTTCTCAAAAGGACTGCATCCAGGGCGGTAACCCTAACAAAAAGGGGCTGGTGGGGTCTAGCTCATAACAAGCACTAAGGGGGATTCACAGATGGCCAGTCAGAGAGTGCAGCATTTTTGTCACTGGCTGCGAGAGACATAGCCAGCATCCAGCCACCTGCAACATGAAGGTCATCGACTCCAGATTAAACAGCACAGGTTACATATGACCTTTCATCCCCTTCCCTTCCCCATTTTGCCTCCCCCAACCCTGGAGAAGCCAGAAGCAGCATCGTGAGTGGGGAAAGACAAAGAAAAGAGCAAAGGGAAGAAGTATGAAGAAGTAAAGCCCAATCCCTTCTCTCTAGCTGATCTGTGTTCTGGTTGAAGGATCAGAAATTGGAGTTCTGAATCAACTGAACTTAATCCTTAAAAATGAGGTGGTTTGTTAATATCAGAAGGTGCCTGGAAAGCCATGGTGAAGTCACCCAAGGACAGAGAAAGGAAATCCAGCAGAGCTTGCACAAAGGTAATGGTGAGAAAATTAATAAAGCTGCTTCCCTGTTGAGTGCTTTTGCAATGAACCAAATGGATCAGTGCAGAGAGAGAACAAATAAGTGTTATGAGGATGATGCTTGAACTCAATCCAAAGTGAAATGAGAAAAGAATGTTATGAGTTATGGAAAGATGATCCATCCATCTCAGGGTCTTTGATGGAGTAAAACAACTCTGACCTTATTCTACATTTTGAAACTTTGTTCAACTCCTTCTGTAGCAGCACTGTATGCAGACCTGATTTTTAAAATTCAGCAAAGGAACAGATTTCCCTCGTTATCTTTCCAGCAATTATCTTCTTTTTGCTAAGACAGGTAGGAAACAGTAATGATCTGAGCTGTCAGTAGCTTATCCCCTGAAGGATTTTGTTTCACTTCATAAAATATTAACAAAGGAAAGAAATCCACATGTGATGAATGCAAATTGAGTAAGAAAAAGCAAGATAATATCTCAGCCCCTCCAGGAGTCTATCACACTCCTACTGCATTAGTCATTTCCACCATAAGTCAAGAATTTGAAGACACAGTGCTCATTTGAAAATTCTGACTCACTGTTTGAGGCTGTTAAAAACACACAGACAAGTGAAGGAAAACTGACATCCACACAATATTTTTCAGATATTACTTTCACTGTTCTCTTTTCTAAAACACACAGGCCAGAGCCCTCCAGAGAAGACTTCCTTCGGCATCTCTGCAGCTCTGAAGCTTCTGAGCAGGCACATAGCTTCCCTCACCCCTGCTGTTTGTTTCTCCAGCTTTTACCTGAAAGCAAAAGCATAAGCTGCTTCCAGGATACGAAGGAACAGGAGATGAGCTTATATAGAGCCAAATCTGCTGCTGCGGGCAGACAGCTGAACCATTTAATCTTTCCTCTGCCACCCAAATTGATGGCGCTCAGGGAAAAATCAATATACCTGGTAGAAGGCAAATGTAATAAGAAAGGCAGCCTTTCTCTTATTTAGAGCATTGGGGGCTTTTCCCCCAAGAGTAATCCTGGTCAAACCTTTGAGTCATATGAGCAAAAAGTGTTTCAAATAAAAAATTGAAGAATTTTTAGAACTCATCTTTTTTAGCCCCATCCTATGTAGGGAGAAGTCTCACCTAGGAGTCTAAGTGTGAGGAGTGTCAATGTGTGTGTGTGTGTTGCGTGGAAATGAGAAGGCTCTTTGGTTATTCATTGGGCAACACCTTACTCCAAAAAGAGAAGCCTAAGTGAGATAGCAGAGAACAGTTGGGAAGAAGTGAATGGAAGGTAGGCATCCAGGCTTCCTGCTGTCACAAGCAGAAATACAGCCTAGGATCTAGGCCCTACTCTGCCATTATCACACAGGCCACCATCTTTAAACACTCTCCAAACATCAAAGAAACTATCTGTTCTCATGCTTGGACACCTCTGCATACACTATTCTTATCTTCTCCTTATCCATCAGGCCAAATACCAGTGCTGATATGACTTCCTGTAGAAAGCCTTCCCCAAATTCCAAAACCAAGGTAGTCTTTCATTTTTCTGTGGCCCCATATCATTTATTTCATAATTCTACTAATCATACATCCCTATGCATATTTACATAGTATCTCAGTATTTGAACATTTTGAGAAAGGCCATAATACATGTTAACACAGAAGTATATTAAAGGCACTAAGAAGCCATCAAATAGAGGTGTCTGTTTAGCTTTCTTTAGCTCAGCATTTCCCCAGTTTACTTGATGACATATATAGCCCTTCTTCTCACATAAAGATTATTATACTCAAATAGTGGCATTCTAGGGGACAGTTGGAAGTTTTTGTATCACTAGGTTATGCAAGAATAACCTGGTCTATAAAGAGGGCTTATTATGTATTTGTTGAATGAATGAATGAGTGATCAATGAAAAAGCCTCATTGTGATCAATGAAGAAGGCTCTGACTAGGCTGATTGTAATTCAGGATTGCTGGAAGCAGGTAAAAGTCTTCCTAGAGTCCTTTCCTTCAGTTCAGTTCAGTTCAGTTCAGTCACTCAGTCATGTCCGACTCTTTGCGACACCATGAACTGTAGCACGCCAGGCCTCTCTGTCCATCACCAACTCCCAGAGTTCACCCAAACCCATGACCATTGAGTTGGAGATGCCATCCAGCCATCTCATCGTCTGTCATCCCCTTCTCCTCCCGCCCTCAGTCTTTCCCAGCATCAGGGTCTTTTCAAATGAGTCAGCTCTTTGCATCAGGTGACCAAAGTACTGGAGTTTCAGCTTCAGCATCAGTCCTTCCAATGAACACCCAGGACTGATGTCCTTTAGGATGGACTGGTTGGCTCTCCTGCAGTCCAAGGGACTCTCAAGAGTCTTCTCCAACACCACAGTTCAAAAGCATCAATTCTTTGGCACTCGGCTTTCTTCACAGTCCAACTCTCACATCCATACATGACTACTTCAGGCTCAGGCTCAAATACTTCGTTGGGCCTTTATAGTGACGTCAGGGGACTAAGCAATGCCAGTGGGCAAAGCCGTCTGTCTTTGGGAGTAGTTTTAGAATAGCTATGGAAGAAGAGAAAAGATAGGGAAAATGGAGAGGAAGAGATGGGATGGGGACAGGGAATGAGAGGAAAGCATTGAGTGCCTACGGCAGGGCTGACATGCTCTGCCACCAAGTCTTTGTGCTCCTCAGGGATGACCACATCATCACGCCTTGATATAGACATTAGAAAATCTACTGGTCAGGATATTAGAAAAGCCAGGTCCTCTTTTTCTCATTCCTTACTCCCTTTAATCCTCCTTTTTCTTTTTTCTAATGCCAAATGCAATGTGTTTATACATATTCAGGAGGGACTCAAGGCATTTTATTTTTAAAATTAATTTTTATTGGAGTGTAGTTGACTTTAAGCCAACTTTTTTTTTGGCTTAAACTTTGAAAAAGTTGGCTTAAAGCTCAACATTCAGAAAACGAAGATCATGACATCTGGTCCCATCACTTCATGGGAAATAGATGAGGAAACAGTGGAAACAGTGTCAGACTTTATTTTTTGGGCTCCAAAATCACTGCAGATGGTGACTGCAGCCATGAAATTAAAAGACGCTTACTCCTTGGAAGAAAAGTTATGACCAACTTAGATAGCATATTCAAAAGCAGAGACATTACTTTGCCAACAAAGGTCCATCTAGTCAAGGCTACAGTTTTTCCAGTGGTCATGTATGGATGTGAGAGCTGGACTGTGAAGAAAGCTAAGTGCCAAAGAATTAATGCTTTTGAACTGTGGTGTTGGAGAAGACTCTTGAGAGTCCCTTGGACTGCAAGGAGATCCAACCAGTCCATTCTCAAGGAGATCAGCCCTGGGATTTCTTTGGAAGGAATGATGCTGAAGCTGAAACTCCAGTACTTTGGCCACCTCATGTGAAGAGCTGACTCATTGGAAAAGACTCTGATGCTGGGAGGGATTGGGGGCAGGAGGAGAAGGGGACGACAGAGGATGAGATGGCTGGATGGCATCACTGACTCGATGGACATGAGTCTGGTGAACTCCGGGAGTTGGTGATGGACAGGGAGGCTTGGCGTGCTGCAATTCATGGGGTCGCAAAGAGTCGGACACGACTGAGTGACTGAACTGAACTGATAGTTGACTTACAGTATAGTTTTTGCTGTATGGCAAAGTGAATCTCACACATATATATATATATACACACACACATGTATATCCACTCTCTTTTATATTCCATTCCTATATAGGTCATTACTGAGTACTGAGTAGAGTTCCCTCTGTTATACAGTAGGTTCTTATTATCTTTTTACATATAGTAGCATGTATGCGTCAATTCCAATCTCCCAATTTTTCCCTCCCCTATTTCCCCCTTGGTAACCATAAGTTTCTTTTCTGCAACTATGACTCTATACTGTTTTGTAAATGGGTTCATTTGTACCATTTTTTTTAGATTCCATGTATAAGTGATATTGTATAATATTTGTCTTTGCCTGACTTCACTCAGTATGACAATCTCTAGGTCCATCCATGTCGCTGCAAATGGCATTATTTTGTTGTTTTAAATGGATAAGTAATATTCCATTGTGTATATGTACCACATCTTCTTTATCCATCCCTCCATCGAAGGACATTTAGGTTGTTTCCATGCTCTGGCTATTGTTAATAGTGCTGCAATGAATATTGGGGTACATATATCTTTTTTAATTACAGTTTTCTCCAGATATATCCCAGGAATAGGATTGCTGGATCATATGGTAGTTCTATTTTTAGCTTTTTAAGGAACTTGCATACTGTTCTCCATAGTGGCTGTACCAATTTACATTCCCACCAACTGTATAGGCTGGTTCCTTCTTCTCCACACCCTCTGCAGTATTATTATTTGCAGATTTTTTGATGATGGTCATCTCACTGTTGTAAGGTGATACCTCAATTATAGTTTTGATTTGCAGACAGGAGAATGTTGGATCCCACCAAAGATAGGCCACGCCCAGGGACAAAGGAGAAGCCCCAACAAGATGGTAGGAGGGGCAAAATCGTGTTTAGAATCAAACCCCATACCCACCAGAGACACTCAGAAGGCTCAAACAAAACCTTGTGTGCATCAGGACCCACAAGAGACTGAGCCAGATCTTCCTTTGAGTGTTTGAGTGTCTCCTGCAGAGGAACGGCTCAGCAGTGGCCTGCCACAGGGACAGGGACTCTGGCTGCAGCAGACCTGGGAGGTGTGCCACATGGCATAGGTCCTCTTGGAGGAGGTGGCCATTAACTCCATCATAGAGCCACTGAGCAGATGACCCACAAACTGGAGAACAATTATAACAAAGAAGTTCTCGTACTGTTGCAAAAGTTCTAGGGCCCACAACAGATTCCCCAACCTGGGGACTTTGACTTTGAAGGTCAGTGGAATTTGCTTACAGAACTTCCAAAGGCCTGGGGAAACCTTCCCCAGGCACAGACCTGTGCCTTCCAAGAGTCTTCTTGGAGAGCACAAATAAAGCCTTGTGTGCATAAGGACTCAGGAGAAAGGAGCAGCGACCCCAGAGGAGACTGAGCCAGACTTGCCTGTGAGTGTCCAGAAGTCTCTGGCAGAGATGTGGGTTGACAGTAGTCTGATGTAGTGTCAGAGGCACTGAATACAACAGTCCTGGGAGCCACAGCATACTGGCATAAGTCATTTGGAAGGAGGTCACCATTTCTGCCATTACCCCTACCATAGTTTGGCTTCAGGCCAAACTAGAGGGAGGGAACACAGCCCCACTCATCCACAGAAAATTGGATTAAAGATTTACTGAATATTGGCCCACCCACCAGAATAAGACCCAGATTCCCCCACAGTCAGTGTTTCCCATCAGGAAGCTTCCAGAAACCTCTTTTTTTTTTTCCCGCAGAAGCCTCTTATCCTTATTCGTCAGAGGGCAGACAGAAGAAAAGCACAATCACAGAAAACTAACCAAACTGATCCATGGATCACAGCCTTGTCTAACTCAATGAAACTATGAGCCATGCCATATAGGTCCACCTAAGATGGATGGGTCATGATGGAGAGTTCTGACAAAATGTAGTCCACTGGAGAAGGGAATGGCAAACCACTTCAGTATTCTTGCCTTGAGAACCCCATGAACAGTATAAAAAGGCAAAAAGATATGATCCTGAAAGATGAACTCCCCAGGTCAGTTCAGTTCAGTTCAGTCGCGCAGTCGTGTATCCCTTAGAATAAACAGAGTAGCCCTCATAGTCAACAAAAGAATCTGAAATGCAATACTTGGGTGCAATCTCAAAAATGACAGAATGATCTCTGTTCGTTTCCAAGGAAAACCATTCAATATCACAGTAATCCAAGTCTATGCCCCAACCACTAATGCTGAAGAAGTTGAAGTTGAATGGTTCTATGAAGACCTACAAGATCTTTTAGAACTAACACCAAAAAAAACGATGTCCTTTTCATGATAGGGGACTGGAATGCAAAAGTAAGAAGTCAAGAGATACCTGGAGTAACAAGCAAGTTTGGCCTGGGAGTACAAAATGAAGAGTTTTGTCAAGAGAATGCAATGGTCATAGCAAAAACCCTCTTCTAACAACGCAAGAGATGACTCTACATGTGGACATCACCAGATGGTCAACACTGAAATCAGATTGATTATATTCTTTGCAGCCAAAGATGGAGAAGCTCTATACAGTCAACAAAAACAAGACCAGGAGCTGACTGTGGCTTGGATCATGAACTTATTGCCAAATTCAGAGTTAAATTGAAGAAAGTAGGGAAAACCACTAATCTATTCAGGTATGATCTAAATTAAACTTCTTACGATTATATAGTACAAGTGACAAATAGATTCATGGGATCAGATCTGATAGAGTGCCTGAAGAACTATGGATGGAGGTTTGTGACACTGTACAGGAGGCAGTGATCAAAACCATCCCCAAGAAAAAGAAATGCAAAAGGCACATGGCTGTCTGAGGAGGCCTTACAAATAGCTGTGAAAAGAAGAGAAATGAAAGCAAAGGGGAAAAGGAAAGATATATCCATCTGAATGCAGAGTTCCAAAGAATAGCAAGGAGAGATAAGAAAGCCTTCCTCACTGATCAATGCAAAGAAATAGAGGAAAACAATAGAATGGGAAACACTAGAGATCTCTTCAAGAAAATTAGAGACACCAAGGGAACATTTCATGCAAAGATGGGCTCGATAAAGGACAGCAATGGTATGGACTTAACAGAAGCAGAAGATATGAAGAGGTGGCAAGAATACACAGAAGAACTGTACAAAAAAGATCTTAATGACCCAGATAACCATGATGGGTGTAATCACTCACCTAGAGCCAGATGTTCTGGAGTGCAAAGTCAAGTGGGCCATAGGAAGCATCACTACCAACAAAGCTAGTGGAGATGCTGGAATTACAGCTGAGCTATTTCAAATCCTAAAAGATGATGCTGTGAAAGTGCTGCACTCAATATGCCAGCAAATTTGGAAAACTCAGCAGCGGCCACAGGACTTCAGTTTTCATTCCAATTCCAAAGAAAGGCAATGCCAAAGAATGTTCAAACTACTGCATAATTGGACTCATCTCACATGATAGTAAAGTAATGCTCAAAATTCTCCAAAGTAGATTTCAACAGTACATGAACCGAGAACTTCCAGACTTTCAAGCTGGATTTAGAAAAGGCCGAGAAACCAGAAATCAAATTGCCAACATCCATTGGATCATAAAAAAAGCAAGAGAATTCCACAATAGTACCTACTTCTGCTTCATTGACTATGCTAAAGCCTTTGACTGTATGGCTCCCAACAAACTGTGGAAAATTCTTAAAGAGATGGGAATACCAGACCACCTGACTTGCCTCCTGAGAAACCTGTATGCAGGTCAAGAAGCAACAGTCAGAACCAGACATGGAACAACAGACTGGTTCCAAAATGGGAAAGGAGTATGTCAAAGCTGTATATTGTCACTCTGCTTATTTAACTTATATGATCATTAGAAATGCTGGGATAGATGAAGTACAAACTGGAATCAAGATTGTGGGGAGAAATATTAATAACCTCAGCTATGCAGATGACACCACCATTATGGCAGAAAGCAAAGAGGAACTAAAGAGCCTCTTGATGAAAGTGAAAGAGGAGACTGAAAAAGCTGGCTTAAAGCTCAACATTAAAAAAACAAAGATCGTGGCATCCAGTCCCATCACTTCATGGCAAATAGATGGGGAAACAATGGAAACAGTGACAGACTTTACTTTCTTGGGCTCCAAAATCACTGCAGATGGTGATGGCAGCCATGAAATTAAAGATGCTTGCTCCTTGGATGTAAAGCTATGACCAACTTAGTCAACATATTAAAAAGCAGAGGCATTACTTTGCTGACAAAGGTCCATATAGTCA
Organism: Aepyceros melampus; assembly: GCA_006408695.1. Lineage (NCBI taxonomy): Eukaryota > Metazoa > Chordata > Mammalia > Artiodactyla > Bovidae > Aepyceros > Aepyceros melampus. The sequence goes on along the minus strand of SJXQ01009650.1, from coordinate 21,178 downwards.
AAGCTATGGCTTATCCAGTAGTCATGTACAGATGTGAGAGTCAGACCATAAAGAAAGCTGAGCACTGAAGAATTGATGTTTTTGAACTGTGGTGTTGGTGAAGACTCTTGAGAGTCCCCTGGACTGCAAGGAGATCAAACCAGTCAATCCTAAAGGAAATTAATCCTGCATATTCACTGAAAGGACTGATGCTGAAGCTGAAGCTCTAATACTTTGGCCACCTGATGTGAAAAACTGACTCATTGGAAAAGACCCTGATGCTGAGAAAGATAGAAGAGGGGAGGAGAAGGGGATGACAGAGGGTGAGATGGTTGGATGGCATCTCTGACTTGATGGACATGCTCCAGGAGTTGGTGATGGACAGAGAGAAACCTGGCTTGCTGCAGACCATGGGGTCACAAAGAGTGGGACATGACTGAGTGACTGAACTGGGCTGAGCAGTAATGTTGAGCATCTTTTCATGTGCCTCTTGGCCATCTTTATATCTTCTTTGGAGAAATGTCTATTTAGATATTCTGCTCACTTTTTGATTGAGTTATTTGCTTTTATGATATTGAACTGCATGAGCTGTTTGCATATTTTAGAGATTAATCCTTTGTTGGTTGCTTCATCTGAAATAATTTTCCCCATTCTGTGCGTTGTCTTTTCATTTGTTTATTGTTTTCTTTGCAGTGCAAAATCTTTTAAATTTAATTCGGTCCCATTTGTTTATTTTTGTTTTTATCCAAAGCATTTCTGAACTAGATCTCAGTGGGTGGTGAATTTAGAGATTTTGATGTATAGCATTAGGTATAGAAAAAAAAGTAATATATTAGAACTCAAAGGCATCTTAGGGATCATTGAATTCAAATTCCTCATTTTCAAACAGGCTGGTGGAGACCCTCAGAAGTTAAGGGACTACCCAAAGCACTGAAGGACATTTGGTCTTGTCTAAAATGTCCCTAAGACATTTAGTCTGTGCACAAAGCTCCTTGATATTTGATCTTGTCTAAAACCAAAGTGTTGGACACAACTGAGCGACTGAGCTGAAAACCATTTGACACAGACCAAATAATGCTGGCAGGTGTTTTAGAAGGGACCAAATTTCAAGGGCCTTATGGAATAGACCAAATACCTTATAGACATTCTAGACAGGATCAAATATCTGCAAATCACCTAAAGTAATACAGCACTCTTATAACTGGGTCTGGAGCACAAGCATTCTGACTCCTGGCCTGGTCCTCCTCTTTATCCCTTGTTGATACAAACATGGTTGGAATGTTCTGTGGTCACAAATGAGAGAGAGGAAGAACTAGTGGCGATGCATTTTCAAACAATGGGTTACAAGGAATTAACACAGGCTTCCCTGGTATCTTAGATGGTAAAGAATCTGCCTGCAATGCAGGAGATATGGGTTTGATCTCTGGGTCAGGAAGATCCCCTGGAGGAGGATATGGCAACCCACTCCAGTATTCTTGCCTGGAGAATTTCATGGACAGAGGAGCTTGGTGGGCTATAGTCCATGGGGTTGCAAAGAGTTGGAAATGACTGAGTGACTAAGACACACACACACACACACACACACACACAACATAGTCAAAGGGATGATTTGACACTAGTCCATAGGCCTGCTGCCTCTCCCAAGAATATGTGTTCTCCAGCCAGCTGGCCCTTGCCATCATTAGGAATGAAAAATTATGCACCGAACAAATAATCATTAGATTATGACATTGGTTACCCAGAGGATCTGACTTTAGAACTAATTTTTTAGTGATTTGTGAAAAGTTCTCTAACACCAAAGGTTGTATCTCTGTGGTAATGACACCAAGGATTATTACAATTTTAATGCACTAGTCTTTCAAGATTTTCTCTATTCCTTGCACTAGAATTTTAAAAGATGGCAGAAAACAATCTCAAAACCAGCCTACTTCCATAAATTAAGAAATGTCATCTGGCTTTTCTTTTTGAAACCCCAAGACAGTGTTTGTTATTTTATTCATTTAAACAAAGGTTTCAAGAGGTAGTAACATATTAATTTGAGCTAACCCTATTGTCATTTAAAATAATCATGTAGATTCCTGAATTAATCTGTCAGAACAGCTGATCATTCACTCTATACATAACACTCTTTATAGGTGTGGCGCCTACAATGGCCACAAGTAGAGAGGGGTTGTGTGTCTCTGGGACCAAAATATGTATATACATTTGGAAACCTGAATCTTTTGTGTAACACCTAGGAGCAGAGAGAACAGTAAGGACAGGATGAAGACTGTCCAAGGCCAAGATAAGTAACAAGATGGACCCTTTAAAAAGTTGGAGACGCGGTTAAAAATATTCACATGAAGAGAAACTACAGTGAAAGAGGAATGATGTAAAGTTGCCATAAAAAGTTGCCATGTGTTCAGGCAGCTGAAGGGGACACACTGTCATCATCAGCCATTTATTGTGACTGAGCAGATCACCTAAATATCCACATGGCAAAGGATTAAAAGGGAAAATGTTACTGTTTGTAGCAGAATCAACATTCCTATTCTGTCCCTGATGAAAAGCCAGTCACCAGAACCTTCTCTCTGGTCAACAAGAACTTGGAGTTGACAAAAGGAATGTGTTGCAACTGTGAGGAGACCTAGGTTTTCATGAAGCCACCAAAGTCCAGGTGAGAGCTGCCATAATCCACAAGAAGCAGGCCCTTGCCGGGTCTCCCTATGTTGGGTCTTTCTCCCCCAAGCCCATTGATTACTGATACCCTCTCCTATTTTCTCGGCAGAGAACCAGCTCACTTGGCCACTAGGGGGCCCAGTTGCTCACCACATTCAGGACTGATCATCAGTATGGGCTCACCTCCCTGCCAAGAGAGAAGTTCTTACCGACTCCTTGGCATCATTCAATCTATTTTTAGTGAAAAGTATGTCTTTGACTTCCTATAGATTCAAGCAATAGATTTTGAAGACAATGATTGTTAAGCTGGGACACTTGGCTGCATCCTCCAAACGATTCACCTGTTTAGACATTATTAACTTCTCTATATTTTACATAGATTCAAGTAGAACACATGCTTGTTAAAAAATTTTTTTAAGTAAAAATTGTCTTCCAAAGGAAGAAATGTTTTAGCTCCAAAAGAAAAGCCATCATATCACTTGGGATCCCCTGTGAAATATCATACCTATGAAATATTTATATTCTCTCCCCACCCCCAAATAGGGCTTCCCTGGTGGCTCAGAGGTTAAAGCGTCTGCCTGCAATGTGGGAGACCTGGGTTCGATCCCTGGATCAGGAAGATCCCCTGGAGAAGGAAATGGCAACCCACTCCAGTATTCTTGCCTGGAGAATCCCATGGACCGAGGAGCCTGGTGGGTTACAGTCCACCGGGTCGCAAAGAGTCAGACACGACTGAGCAACTTCACTTCACTTCAACTTAGGGTTATTCCAGCCTTGTCTTTAGAAATGCTGAACGATAAACAGAAGAGAAAATAAAGCATAGTATGGCAATGTGAAAATAGCAAAGCCCAGAGGGCAAGAAAAGCCCTGAACCGGGTGGTGTTCTGGGTTACAGCGCTCATGTCTGCAGTTTGTCTCTGTGCCAAGGCTTACCCTTCCCTACTCTCCTGCCAGGTCTCTCTGTGCCTACTTACCCGCCTCTCACTGCCTCCTTTTCTGTTGACAGAGCCATGGACAGGTCAATATAGTGGGGAGATGGCAAAAGTTATCCTGGAAAAAGGTGTCCCCAGCTCACCCAGGTCACTCTTTAAGGTGTGATCCTGCGGGAGAGTAGACTGGGAGTTCCGCATGTTTCCTCCTCCAACAAACCAGTTCACGTTGGGGTTCCAGTGGTTCACAAAGCCACAGAGATGGTTTTCTTCAAAGTCACATTCTGGCAGAAGAGAAATAAAAACAGACTTGATGGAGATGTAGTTATGCCTGCAGCTGCCCAGGCTCACTGCAGTTTGCTCTTACTCAGGTATGTTTCTCACTCCCTTCTACCACTGGGGCCTTTGTACCATGAGCCCTGGACAAAGTCAATCAAGAGGAGAGATTCTGTAATGAACAGAGATTATAATTCAGCATTGCTTCTTTGGATTGTGGCCCATGTGGCTTACAGTGTGACCTCTCCCAGGCTCCATTTCTTCCTATGAAAATGGGGGGACACTCCCACCACCAAAGCAGGGCTTTGGTAAGGGTGGATAGCTGCCAGCACAGTGCCAGGCACGTGGTTAGTGCCTGGTGGACCAGCCAACTCTGTGTCAGAGCACTATTTAGAGCTACACTTTTAGCTCTAGAAATTTTATCCACCACCTTTCTGGGAACCCATTCTTTCATTCCCTTCTCTCTTGATGGTAGACAAGGTACTAAGCTGAGGGCTAAGGCGCGTGTTTCCTAGATGCTAGAGTTCTCTGCTTTTCTTATAAACAAGATCTTAGAATAGTCGAGACAGGAATATCTTAGGCACTGGCCCTTTGGTAGCTACTGAGTAGAGAAAACAAGAGAAGACAAAGAGACCCTCTCTCTCATTTTTAGGTGCATTGACATGCTTGCACAGATAAATTGTTCCCAGTCAACAGACTCCTTTGGGGGAGCAAGAAACTCATAAGCCAGTTCCTCCATTGACCCCCATAAACAACAGTTAAAAATACGAAATTGTCATTATGCTGGTCATCTCCTAGTGGCTCCTCCAGACCCACCCACCTTTCTTCCACCCTGCTCCATCCTCCAGAGATTGATGTGTTGGACCTGCATGGGCTTCCTTGCCTGCTGGCTTCTAAAATGGATTCAACCAATGTAAGAACAAGGTTGGGGTTGTTTATTCCTGCAGTTCCCTTTCTGCTAGGATGCCATGAGTTGGCTGTGCCCCTCTACCGAGGGACCAGACAGCTCTATGTTCTGGCAAATCCCCCTCTCTTGCCCCTTCAGACCTCCAGTGCTGATGGTTCATGAGTCATCACTCTGACTAGTCTTGGATTACCGCGTTTTGACAGGCTTCCTTCACCCGCCCACACCTTTGTAGTTCCTTTGGTGTGTTTTCCTCAAATTACTAAGGTTGAATGTAATCTGTTTCCACTTTCTTGCCAGGGTCCTGACTGATACAGTTATCAGTGTGCTTTTGCATTAGCAAGCACTCAACATTTTTAAGATTTTCATTTTCAACTTTTCTACTACAGGATCCACTAACCTGTGGCCAACAGTCAGTGCTAAAGGCTGCTGCAGAGGAAAAGAAAAAAGCAAAATATTCTGCAATGCACCAGGCACTAATCTGAGTACTTTATATGAATTAAATTGCCTAATCCTCAAAACAACCCCACAAGGTATGTACTATTATTAACCTCATTTTACAGATGAGGAAACAAGAGAGACAAAAGGAGTGTACAGAAAGAAAGATGAGGTGAGAGTAAGATCATACAGTTTAACAAGATAAAATATCAGGGCTCCTTTTGTGTGTGTGTGTGTGTTTTTTTTAAAAAAAACAGAAGCCATCCAGTGATTTGAAGAAAGGAAATTAACATTTTTGACTGCCAAGCACGGTGACAATCACCTTCATATCCGTGATCTTACTGGTCTCCACAACAGTCCTTTCCTACGAGGGAAATAGTTGAATCCCCATTTTGCAGACAGTGAAACAGAGGCCGCGGGGCACAGTGCACTGACTGAGCCAGCAGGGGGTGCTCCACCAGGTGTGTCTGACTGGCCTGTGAGGGTGTTCAAGCCCCAGGCAGCTGCCACTAAAGAGCTACGTGGAGGACCAAAGAAAGAGATACAGTTTTAGCTCACTGTATCTTCATGAAGTGGTAACAGTCTAGGTCTGCTTTCTTTCACTTGCATTACCACTCCAGTACTCCTGCCTGGAAAATCCCACAGACAGAGGAGCCTGGAAGGCTGCAGTCCATGGGGTCGCTGAGGGTTGGACACGACTGAGCGACTTCGCTTTCAATTTTCACTTTCCACTTTCATGCATTGGAGAAGGAAATGGCAACCCACTCCAGTGTTCTTGCCTGGAGAATCTCAGGGACGGGGGAGCCTGGTGGGCTGCCGTCTATGGAGTCACACAGAGTCGGACACGACTGAAGTGACTTAGCAGCAGCAGCAGCAGCATCATCACTAGCAGGTCAAAACAGAGAAGGAAGACTCAAGGAATTAGTAAAGGCTCCTTTTTGTTCAGAATTGCCCTTGACTCTTGTCTCTTCCTTTCCACAGCCATTCAGCCTCCAGTATTGTCAGTGCTGGAAAAAAGCTCTCAAACCTACCACCTTTATCCTATTCCACTGCCAACCCCAATTTTAGGCTCCTATATCCCCCTCTTGCAGGGCGCAAGCACTTCCAAAGGGTTTTCCTATCTCTTATATACTTTCCTTGTTTCCAGCTCATTTTCCAGGTGGCAGCCAGAGTCAGCATCTGAAAGCCCAGCTGCAGGCCCCTCCCCGCTGAATGACTTCTGGTGCCTCCCAACCACATAATCCAGGAACCCAGGCTCCACAGCTGGGATCCAGACTCTTTCGTAACAGCCTCCCTCAGCACTCCTGACTCTCACTTCAAACACTACCCAGCCCCTGGCCTTCGCCTGGACACGCACTGCACTGTCCCTGCAGTGGGGTCTGCCCAGAATGAGTGCTTTCCTTCCTGCCCTGCGCCTTCACTGACTGAATTCCTAAACTTCCCCTTCTTGAAACAACAGCTCAAATGCAGCTCCTAGATTCAGTCCTGTCTGGCTTCCTCCCCACCTCTCTCGCCTGCACAGCATGGTGTGTCCTTCACCTGCAGAACTGATCATTTATAGAACAGCTTCAGCAGGAGACAATGGAAGCATAGAGAATGTCTGCTCTTGATGCCCTCCGAGAAGCTGGCACATAGGAAGCACCTCACAACCCTGCTCAAGTGGAATCTAAGTGACACTGATTGTAAAGACAGAGCAGTGGTGTGTAGGAGAGGAATGGAGGAGAGTGAGGAAAGGAGGCAATACGGAGGTAAACAGGATGCCGCCTTTCTGGCAAATGTTACAAAAAGCTGAATTTACAGCCAACTGGAAATTCTGTTTATTGGAATACGGAATATGTTGAGTTTAAGGCAGCAACTCAGGTTACAGTCACTTCATCTCCTTTTCTTTCATCAACCCAGTCAGTCCAGGCAAACTCTTAATGAGCCTTCCTCTGCTAAAGACAGAGAAACATCATACAGCATTCAAATGAAGCAAAATTCAAAATGCACTACAGAGTGTAGTTTATAAAATACTCTGCCTTTACGGTTGATTCAATTACTTCTGGCAACAGGAGATTTTAGAAAAAGATGCATGTTCTGATACAATGAAAAGGAAACCCACTTACCAATACAGTAGCCGGTTGTCATCTTGATTTCAAAGAGTGCGATGCTGGATGCATTTCCATGTCCTAGCACACCTTCTATTAAAATCTGCACAACACATGGGGTAGAAGGGAGTTAGACTTTAAACCACCACGTGTCCATTTTTAGTATTTCATCTACTAGTCAGAAGCTGTTCAGCAATTCAAGGCAAAATGAGATTGTTTGTCTCAGTTCATTGCTGTGGATACAAATCCCATGATGGACTTTACTGAAAGATGGCAAGTGTGTGCGTGTGCGTGTGTGTACACAAACTCATACACATATTCTCAGAACTTTGAGGTGAGCAAGGTATCCAGTAAGAGCTCAGTTGTCTTCCAGTCAGTTGCCTTCCACTGTAACCCCGGCTACCACCTTCTCCTGCCCCTGTGGTGACACCAGTTGGCTGCAGATGGAAAGGAGACTTAGGTCCCTGGGCAAATCCATTCTGAGCATGGCCAGGAACGAAGGCAGAGTCTTCAGAGGGGGGAAAAAATCCCTTGAGAGAGGAGGCAGGTATGGCAATTTGACCAGTGCTGGGGGGATCTTAGCATGAATGGAAGAGGCTCAAAAGTCAACTCAACTTGTAGTTTCTATATTGATGAAAATTTGATAATTTTACATGAAGAATAGAGTTTTTTTTTGCTTCTGTAGTATCTGACTCTGTGCAACCAGGCTCCTCTGTCCATGGCATTCTCCAGGCAAACATACTGGACTGGGTTGCCGTGCTCTCCTCCCAGGGATGTTCCTAACCCAGGGATCGAACCCAGGTCTCCTGCATTGCAGGTGGATTCTTTATCATCTGAGCCACCAGGGAAGCCCCAAAGAATAGGGAGAAGCATAAAAATGTATGTGGCTGATTATAAGCACAAGGTAAACACCTTGGGTCTTGCTTCTGAAAATATTTGCCTTTCCTTATGTGATTTTAGTCCAATATTTTGCAGCTATTCTGGTAGATATCAGGTGTGATATACTGTTGGGGGGACACTTTATAATAGGGAACTCAGGCCTCCAGTGCTCCTTCCCTCAATCCACCCTGCTGTCTGATGGGAGGACTATATGCAGATACAGAATGTAGAGTACTGTATTCCAAAGCTTGTTGAGGAAGAAGAGATATGGGATAAGGAATTGAAAAGAGGATTAGAAATGGAGAAAGTTTTCTGGAAGCCTCTGCTTTGTCCCCCATGACAGGTTTTCACTAAATGTCATACTTCATGGCCAACTGAGTCCACATCCTCCTTCCTGCTCCAATCTACATCCAACCTTCTGTTACATTCTCTACCTTACTTTCCCAATACTTTTGATGGAACAACTTTCATCTTTGAAATCAGAACATGTCCTTTAAGTATCATTCCTCTTTCAATGTATTTTCATTTTTTTAATCATAGTTACTGTTTTGTTAAAAATTATAGCAAAGGAAGCATTAGGAAGATAATACAAACACAAACATAAACACACAACTTAGGAGAATGAAACAAAATTGTAAGAATGAGAAGACTCCCTAAAGCTCATTGGAAAATAAATTTTCATTGAAGAGGTTGGTTTAAGCCCCATTTAGATTCTTACACAAATCCCATTTAAATAGACAGAAAACAAATCTGGGAAGAAACTCTTCTAAGGAATAAACAATATTAATTTCCATTACTAATGTTTTTCTGTGATGCAGCTCCTAACCTTGAATTTTTTAGAACTATTTTGCAAATCCAAGCTGGCTATGAGCCAGCTGTCTGAAGGGTTCTTGGCTGACCAAAGCAAACGATCAAAGCTTTCATCTTCAAATCTTATGTAGAGGTTCAGCCGGCTGGGATCTGATGGAGACCCTGAAGATGTGGTTATCTGGTAGACCAATCGGAGGCAGCTCCATTCTTCAGCCTGCAGATCAGGACTCAGCAGCACAGCTTTCTCCCCTTGCTTGGCAAAGGAGGTGTCCACATAAATATAATGGCCTAGAAGAGAAAGGGACCCAGGGAAGAAATCAGTCTTCTGTTTGTGACTCAGGAAAAAGCACAACTGCAGTCCGATAAACCTGAGGGCAGACACAGCCAGCACATGCATTATGTGGGCCCACTAAACGTTGCCTGAACACTGGATCTCTGCTTCTGGTGAGAAATCAGAAGGTCTGGTGACAGGGAGGCGACTTTCACACAACCGCAGCAGCCCGGAGCTCAGTAGTGCCACGTCTTTAGAGCTGGCATGTGGGCTTTATTTGCCATTTTCCCCATTTCTCTCTATCATCTCCTGACCTTGAAGCAAAACTAGTACCTACCATCACCTTATAACAGGCCCATCTAGCACCCTGCTTTCATCTCCCTGGCCCCCATAGGCATATGAGTTTGAGAATCCAGGCTAAGCAGCTTCCGAATCTGGAGGAGCACTATTCCTCTACTGGAGTCAGAATACCTTGGTGGGTTCCTTCCCCTTCCATCGATCCCCTCACACCTAATGATTCAATCTGTATTTAATGTGCCTCATTATATTAAATTGATTTGGTTACTTCAAACTTGGGGCCCAGGCAGAAAAAAATTTATCACAAGCTACAGGACAAGGCATGGAAATCAGCAGAAGCACTGATTACCCCCACCCCCATCCCCTCCCCCTTCCTCGCCCTCTCTTTCCTTCCCTTCCCTTCTGTCTTCTCCTTCCTGTCCCTCCCATCCCCTTCACCCCTCCTATTCTCCTTTCCCTTTCTTCACTCCTCCCCACTGCTCCCTCTCTCCTTATTCTCCTGATATTGTCAAGGGCTCCACTGGCTCCACTAGGACGTAAAATAGCATTTATATGGCCAAAAAAGGAGGTTGGAACCAAGAACTCTCACTTGAGCTTTTTCTCCCAGCAATCTTGATTCCAGCTTGTGCTTCTTCCAGCCCAGTGTTTCTCATGATGTACTCTGCATAGAGGTTAAATAAGCAGGGTGACAATATACAGCCTTGACGTAGTCCTTTTCCTATTTGTAAGTGCCTAGTTTGATACAAATTTAAATTTAAATCAGATTTTAATTTGAAATAAAATTGAGACTTAAATTTCTGGCCATGATGGTGTTGCAAGGACTGGATTTATCTTCCTGCTTGAGGAAAAAAAAAATACCTGAAATAACAGTTTTCAAGATATTGGACATCAGCCAACAAAAGGCAGACATTCTAGAGAAAACCGAAAACAAAGGTGGTTAGCCTTATGGTTTTCCAAACTTACTACCTTGAAAGAGTCCTTAAGTTGTGATGCAAGGAAGAGGCCACGGAAAAGCCTGACAATATTCCTGAGTTGAGGAGACAGAACTGTCTGGAAAGACAATGACACTCAAGTTTAAATGTAGAATATTGGAGAGAAGAGATGTATAAAGAACTCCGGAGATCTACAGAGGATCCCCTTCCGGGATTCAGCTGAGTACTGATCGGCACACACACATGAGGAAACTGCTCAAGGCTGGGGAAAGCAAGAATGAGAGTGAGGAACATAGCACTCTCACAGGACTTGCTCCCATCAGTCAGCTGGACAAACTCATAAAATACCTGGCATTGGGTAGTCTTGCTTCAAAACTGGGCTATTAGCTCAATACTGGGCAATGGCTGGGTCCTACAAAGTAAATATTAAAAATAAGAACAAGACCCAGAAGAATAAACTTGTTTTTAATTAACTGCATCCCAGTATACAGCTCAAGACATTTACAGGAATACAAAAATATCTAGCACCTGAGAAGGTAAAATTCAAAACATATGGTTGCAGACAAGTGTTAGCAGGCATACAAAAAGCCAGGAAAATATAAACAACAACAAAGAAATCAATCAGGTGAAACAAAGCCACAACTGATACAAGTGTCAGAATTAGCAAACAAGAACATAAAAATGATTATTATAATTCTATTCTGTGTGGGGAAAAAAAGGGAAGTAGAGACACAGAGATATAAAAAACATAGATCAAACTTTTACATAAGAAAACTACAGTGTATGAGATTTTTTAAATGTACTGGATGAGATTAACAGAAGATTAGATAAAATGGAAAAAATATAAGGGACCTTGAAGACATAGAAACAGAAACCACCCAAAATGGCAAGTTGAGGGAAAAAATTGATTTCTTAAAAGTAACAAAGCATCACTGAGCTATAAAACATCTTCCAGTGGCCTAATAAGCATATATTTAGAACAGGTTATTCTGTCCATGTAATTTTCTAGGCAAGAATACTGGAGTGGGTTGTCATTCCCTTCTCCAATCAAATCTGGGTCTCCTGCATTGCAGGCGGATTCTTTACCATCTTAGCCACTGGGGAAACTTGTCTCTGAAAAAGAGGGGGCAGAAAAATTCTGTGAGAAAAGAATAGCCTTTTTTTTTCAAATTTAATGAAAACTATACACGTGTACACCTGTGGCAGATTCATGTTGATGTATGACAAAATCAATACAGTATTGTAAAGTAAAATTAAAAAAAAAAAACAAAACTATAAGCCCAAAACAAGAAACTTGAAGAAAATTGCACCAAGGTACATCATAGACAAATTTTGAAAACTAATGATAACAGAAAAATCTTAAAAAAAAAAAGAAAAAGAGACATGTAATATATGGAGGAACAAAAGTAAAGATAACAAAAAATCTCCTTTGAAAGCATGCAAATGAGAAGACAGTAGATCAATGCTTTTAAAGCATTGAAAGAAAAATATAACTGTCAACCTAAAACTGCATATCCAGGAAAAATAGCAGTCAAATGTGAAATGATATAAAAGCTTTTTCAGATATACAGAAAGTGAAAGATACCACCAGGAGATCCTCCCTTCAAGCTGTTACAGAAAGGAAACAGAAAGAAGGAAAATGATAACAGAAATGTGACTATAAATGAAGGAGAGCACCCAAATGAGGGGTAAATATGTATAATTCTTTTTCTTATGACTTAAAACATTTTGAAAGATAATCACAGGTTAAGCAAAAATAATAACAGTGAAAGTTGCTCAGTCATGTCTGACTCTTTGCGACTCCATGGACTATATATTCCATGGAATTCTCCAGGCCAGAAAACTGGAGTGGGTAGCCATTCCCTTCTCCAGGGGATCTTCCCAACCCAGGGATCGAACCGGGATCTCCTGCATTGTAGGCAGATTCTTTACCAACTGAGCTGACAAGGAAGCCCTAAAAATAATAAAGTACTGTGTAATTTATAATACATGTAGAAGTAAAATGTGTCAATAATAGCAAAAAGGCTGGGAAAGAGAAAATGGGAATATTCTTATAAGGCTCATACTATCTGTGAAAAGGCATGGTATTCCTTGAAGGTGGACTGTGGTAAGTCAAAGAGGTTTACTGAAGAAGATGTATGCATGCGTGTTCACTCATGTCCAACTCTTTGCGATCCCATGGACTGTATGTAGCTCCCTAGGCTTCTATGTACCTGGAATTCTCCAGGCAAGAATACTGGAGTTGGTAGCCATTTCTTTCTCCAGATATCTTCCTGACCCAAGGATTGAACCCACATCTCCTGCATTGGCTGGCAAATTCTTTACCACTACACAAATATGGGAAGCCAAAAAGATGTTTCTATAAACCCTAAAAGACCACTGAAATAACAAAAGTTATAGCTGATAAATAAAAAAAGTAAATAAAATATAATCATAAAAATATATATAATTTGTTCAAAAGAGGGAAGAAAAGAACAAGGGGACCAAAAAACATAAGGGACAAATGGAAAACAAACTTCAAGATGATAGACTTAAACCTAACATATCAATAATCCCATAAGAACAATGGTTCAAATTGACAAACAGCAGAGATTATCAGATTGGATAAAGAGGTATGACTGAATTTTATGCTGCCTACCAGAAAGATATTTTAAATACAAAGACACAATGATGGAAAATGATGGAAAAGATAAATCATACTAACACTATTAAAAACAAAGCTGGAGTGGCTATCTTAATGTCAGTCAAAGTGAATTTCAGAATAAAGAGTATTACCAGGTATAAATAAGGTCATTTAATAATTATCAGGAAGTCAATTCATCAAATGAATATCCAACTTTTTGTCGGACATGTCATTCAGTCATGTCTGACTCTTTGAGACCCCATGGACTGTAGTCCACCAGGCTCCTCTGTCCATAGGGTTCACCAGGCAAGAATACTCAAGTGGGTTGCCATGCCCTCCTTCAGGGGATTTTCCTGACCCAGGGATTGAACCTGGGTCTCCTGCATTGCAGGCGGATTCCTTACCACCTGAGCCTACATAATATATAATTCATAACATTTATGTAATTCATAACTTATCTTCAAAACATAAAAAATGATGGAGTTGCAAAGAGAAAAAGACACATGAACAATTACATTCAGAAATGTTGGTATCTTTCTCACAGTAAATAGAAAACAGAAAGGATAGAGAAGAATTGAGCAACACTGTCAACCAATGTGACCTAATCGACATTTATAGCACACATACAATAGCAGAATATGCATGCACCAAAGATCTTGCTGTAAGATCTGGAACAAAGTAAAAAGTCCCCTTTCATCACTTCTAATTGAGTGTACTACATATTCTAGCAAGTACAATAACACTTACCTCAATAAAGAAGAAGAGAAATAGATGCATGTAGTTTGAAAAATAAAAAAAAAAAAAGAAAGAGAGAAATGTTGGCAGATGCTATTCTAGCTTTGAAGCAGGTAAGTGGGGCTATAGCCAAGGAACGCAGGCAGCCTCTGGAAGTTAGAAAAGAAAATGACAGCCCTGAGGACACCTTGATTTTAGCCCAATAAACTGATTTTGGCTTTCTAATCTTCAGAACTGTAAGATGAATACGTTTGTGTTGTTTCAAGCTACGGAGTTTGTGAGAATTTGTTACAGCAGGCATGGTGCTGCTGCTGCTAAGTCACTTCAGTCATGTCCAACTCTGCGACCCCATAGACGGCAGCCCACCAGGCTCCTCTGTCCCTGGAATTCTCCAGGCAAGAATACTGGAGTGGATTGCCATTTCCTTCTCCAACAGCAGGCATAGGAAATGAATATAGCAAGCTTTCAAGATAAGACCAATATAAAAAAAATCAAGTGTAGATCTATATACTATCAATAAACAAGTTGAAATAAAAAACAATAACATTTATAATAGTTTCCAGACTATAAAATACTTAGAGACATCTGACCATCAAAGCAAAATCTATAAAATATTTATACAGTGAAATTTACAAAACACTGCTGAAAAAAATGGAAAAAAATAAAGAATAATTAGAAAAATATACTGTGTTGTTGGGTCAGAAGACTCAATATTGTTAAAATGTTCACATTCTAGATTGTTATATAGATTCAGTGCAATTCCAAATAAAAATCACAAAATATTTTGTAGGAATAGGAAATCTGATGTTAAAATTAACCTGGAAACACATACAACTTATACTAGCCAAAAGAACTTTGAAAAAGAGAAACAGGGGTTGACATGGGTCCCTTGAGAAGCGAATGTTTTGGGGCCCCAAAGTAGGATGTCCATCGGTGAATCAGCAATGACTGACAATGCCTGCAGCACATCCCCTTGGGTGGTTGGTATGCCTTAGACTGCCCAGTTCAGTTTCCATTAGCACTCTCTGTCCTATTTCTATTCCAGAGCTATGCTTGGGGGAAGGGAGAGGGCTTGTGTTAGGCACCCTTTGAAGGATAGCAGGTGAGGAGGACAGATTCTCCAAGGCTACTGTGATTTGTGCTAGGAGGCAGAAAAAACTATTGCTGTCACTATGTAATATAAACTGATGAAACTGTTATGATTATTTAAAAGTAAAACTCTCTAAGACCAGCTTTTCAGAAAAACAACATATGTCTTACTTCTCCTGAGGAAATGGCAGAAGGGTCCCCTTGGGAAGTGTCCCCCATTAACCTAGCATGCTATCCATAGGAGCAGAGAGTGGGATATATGTGTGGGAGGAGGCATGTGTTATCCTATTCTGCCCTTTTAGATATAATGCCAATTTCATTTCTGCCCGTGTAACTATTTCTGCACAGCTTGAAAATGGCTGGACTGATTACCACATAATTTCAGGGAAGTTTGGAGGAGATATGACTTCAGTTATAGGCCTAGTGAAGTGAAGTGAAGTCGCTCAGTTGTGTCCGACTCTTTGTGACCCCATGGACTGTAGCCTACTACGCTCCTCCATCCATGGGATTTTCCAGGCAAGAGTACCGGAGTGGGTTGCCATTTCCTAGTAGAATGCATGAAAATCACTTTGGGGTGGCCATCAGGACAGAGGATCCAGTGATTCAAAGAGACTTTAGAAAAAGACATCAGTGAACATCCCCAAATATGACCCCCAATCCAGTGGAAAATCCCTAGGGTGGTAATTTCTTTTTCTTATAAATGATGAGTTTCTGTCCAGCCATGGTGTGGCTCCACCTCCAGTGATAGGTGAAAGATCTGGCTGATACTAGAATGGCCAAGAAGTCCATACCTAACAAACCAAGTGCCACTTACTGGTCATCTGTTATGTGCCAGCCCTGGAGAGCCCTCTGCTCCTCACCTCAGCATCATTATCCTGGCTTGAAAAATAATCCCTCTGCAAAAAGAACTCTCAAAACCTAAATTGGGTTCATCCCCCAAAGAGGGCAGGTTTGAAAGGGCTGGGCTCCAGATTAGCCTGACTTCAAATCTCATTTAGATTTTCGTATCTTGTTTGTGTGACTGAGCACTTGACCAGAAGCCAACCACCCCTGCCGACGGGCCTGAAACTCTCACTGGCAAGCAGAAATATCTGGCTGCTTTACCAGTCTCCAACCTTACCAGCCCAACCTCTGGCACAGTGCAGAGTTTCATTGTTTAATCATGAACAGTTGCAGTTTCATCACCTGTTCATAGAATACTGATTGCTGACAGGCCTCTGCCACAGAACCCGTACGTCCTGATGTCTGTGCAGTATTAATATGGAAATAATACTGAAGAAAAGAAAAGAAAAATAATACTGAAGAAAAGTAATAATGCTGAAAAGTAATTAGAATTTTGCACCTACTGTGCCTCATATAATGCCTTTATCAATACTGAGCACAGAATTCAGTTCAGTCATTCAGTTGTATCCGACTATTTGAGACCCCATGGATCACAGCACGCCAGGCCTCCCTGTCCGTCACCAACTCCTGGAGTTTACTCAAACCCATGTCCATTGAGTCGGTGATGCCATCCAACCATGTCATCCTATGTCACCCACTTCTCCTCCTGCCTTCAATCTTTCCCAGCATCAGGGTCTTTTCCAAATAGTCAGTTCTTCACATCAGGTGGCTGAAGTATTGGAGTTTCAGCTTCAGCATTAGTCCTTCCAGTGAATATTCAGGACTGATTTCCTTTAGGATTGACTGGTTTGATCTCCTCACTGTGTAAGGGACTCTCAAGAGTCTTCTCCAACACCACAGTTCAAAAGCATCAATTCTTTGGTGCTCAGCTTTATAGTCCAACTCTCAATTCCATACATGACTACTGGAAAAACCACAGAATAGTCATGTAATAAATTCTTGTTACTGCACATCCACTAGAAAGGCTACTAAAAACCTATTTAAAAGACCGATATTAACAACTGTTATCAAGAATGGGAAGCAACTGGGTTCCACATACATTGTTGGTGGGAATCTAAAATGGTACAAACACTTTGGAAAACAGTTTGACAGATCCTCACAAAGTTAAATATAGAGTTGCCATATGACCTAGCAATTCCACCGTTAGGCATTTACACAAATGAAATAAAAGGTTGTGTCCACACAAAGACTAGTACTCCAATGCTCATAATAGCATTATTCATGTTTGCCCCAGGGTAGAAAACTCCAGTGTCCATCAACAGTTGAATGTATAAGCAAAAGTGGTAATAGGAATAAAAAGAATGAAGTGATATGCCCTATAATTTGGATGTACTTCAGAAATATGCTGCATGAAAGAATTCAGACAAAAATATAAACCACATGAATCCATTTATATGAAACTCTAGAAGAGACAAAGCTTAAGCTATAGTAATAGAAAACAGATTATTGACTACACCTAGTGGTGAGGTATTGAATGGGAAGAAGCAGAGAGGAAGAGGTAAAGAATATATTTCATATTTTGAGCTGAGTTGTCATTATACATATTTATTAATATGTAGACATCTTTTACATATATAGACATTCATTTAAGGTTTGTTTCCTTTACTGCATGTGAACTATACCCCAATCACTTTTTGTCTAAATAAAATAAAAGTAAATGCCAGTTCCTCAGTGAATCTGAGGAAATGTACAATGTAACAGACCCAGTTTTATTGTTTACTATGTGTTTTCAAGTTCTTTACCTAAATGAACTCAATTTTCACAATCTTATGAGAAAGGTGCTACTATTAACCCTGTATTCAGTTCAGTCACTCAGTCATGTCCGACTCTTTGAGACCCCATGAATTGCAGCACGCCAGGAGTTCACTGTACATCACCATCTCTCGGAGTTCACTCAAACTCACGTCCATCGAGTTGGTGATGCCATCCAGCCATCTCATCCTCTGTCGTCCCCTTCTCCTCCTGCCCCCAGTACTTCCCAGCATCAGAGTCTTTTCCAATGAGTCAACTCCCCGCATGAGGTGGCCAAAGTACTGGAGTTTCAGCCTCAGCATCAGTCCTTCCAATGAACACCCAGGACTGGTCTCCTTTAGGATGGACTGGTTGGATCTCCTTGCAGTCCAAGGGACTCTCAAGAGTCTTCTCCAACACCACAGTTCAAAAACATCAATTCTTCGGCACTCAGCTTTCTTCACAGTCTAACTCTCGCATCCATACATGACCACTGGAAAAACCCTGTATTACCTGTGCAAAAACTGGGGCTTATGGATATTAAGTCATCTGGCTAGAGTCACAGAGCTAAAGGGGTCTATTGGAGATTTGAATCTAGATCTGTGCAACATCAAAGCTCTTAATCACACACACAAAATGTTTGATTTCCAAAAACTCTCTGGCCTATGGAGATGAATTAGTTTTAATAAGTTGAGTATTCCAGAGGAGGTTCATCAAAGGGCTGAGGACCTCAGAGGGCTTGGGGAAATGGGATGAGACTGCCAGTCTTGACACAGCAGTACTGGGGCAAAAGTCTTGGGCTTGTTCTGACTGGTTCTAGTGAACAGAGCTCAGGCCAGGAGGCCTGACACTCCAGGTCAACCATTTAATACAGACTTTGGGAATTTCCATACTCAGAGACCTCAGACAGTCTAGTTGGTGCCAGTAATTAAGACACAGGTCCATGTTCAAATCCAAGCTTTGCTCCTTCTATCTGGGTAAAACTTTGGCAAAATCATAGGCTTTTTTGAGGCCAGAAAATGACCTGCTGCTCTCATTTTCTGGACAATGATGTTCAAAGAGCATCTGTTTAAAACTTAGTAACTCTGCAGCAAAGCAAAGGCTGATCACTTTAGAAGAATACTGGGAGACTTTCTGGAATTGAAGCAGGTTTGACTTTGTCTTCTGGGTACACTCTCAGCAGGCCAACGGCACAGAGTTTTATTTGTATATTCTCACCCTGGCTGCCGCATGGAAAGTAGACTGAAAGGGGGATGGATCTTGGAGGCACGAAACAGTTCAGAGGCTGTTATTTGCTCAGGAATGTGTTAATAGGGACTAGCTTAATGGGGATGGGGAGGAAAGACAGCCTACTGCATCTGGAATGGTGAAAGTGTTTCTCTCATTGCCATACAAAAGGCCCAGAACATCCCAACCAGTGCTAAAACATCAGACTTCTTCTGATGTTTTCTGATGGGGTTCCAGGCTTCTTCCTCGCATCAGCATGCCAAGGAGTCTGCCAGAGATGATGGAGTAGGAACACAAGCGAAGGGACAGGCCTCTCTGCAAGGCCCTGAATTAATCACTGAGGCTTTAATCATCATCAATGGATTCAAATGGCTGCCAAACTGTCTGTACTGTTCAGGGCTAAAGCTTCCAGTACAAACCTGAATTCTCCACAGAGCTGATCTCTCCAGCAAGGCCAGTAAACTCAGGACGCAAATGCAGGAGAGGTGGACTGACCCTAAGCAGCCTCAGACTGGGTGACATTCAAGGAAACAACACAGACCCCTAAATATTTCTGTGAATGCGGGCCTTTACAACTTACGGACCAAGATCACATCTCACATCCTAGATGTCTGTACAAGCCCTCCTCCCAGTTAACTTCACAGCTATGGTTCCAGGCCTTGCCTGGGTCCTAGACAAGCACAAGCAGGCCTGGACTCTTCTGTCTATACGGAGCCCTTATTACTAGGTACATGCTGGACTCTTGGCATTCAGGAGGCTCCATCTGCCTTCTAGGAATGTCTAACCAATCAGTAAGATCACTTTAATGCTGAAGATGCTTTTGTCTATCCTCGCTGAGTGCCTATAATCTCTGGCACCTCTCCCCAGGCATGACTCTTCCCTGGATCTTGGCATCACTGCTCCCTTCCTAGAGGCTTCCTTCTCTGCAGCCAGGCCAGAGGGCTGAGGTCTCTTTTTCTAGATACTTCAGTTGTCCCATGTATTACATCTTTTGTCAATAATTGATGCAGACAGAAAAATGACAGAACAATTTGAAGCATAATAGTGAAACAAACACTGATCCACTGACCACCCAGAATAAGAACAAGAACATTACCAACAGCATAGCAACCATTTGGGGGCTCCTTCCCTCACTAATCCCAGCCTCCCTTTCCATAACTGGCCCTGAAGGGAAATTTTGGGCTTTTCAGGACTTTGTCTTTCATTTACCAAGTTTTGAAATATATGTTTTGTATCCCTATAGAATCTGTTGTTTACTTTTACTTGCCTACTTTCTACAAATGGTATTATACCCAATATTATACACCATATGAACAGAATAAAGGACAAAAACCACATGAGCTTCTTAGTAAACACCAGAACCATTTGGCAAAACCTCACATCCTTTCTATTAAAAGCATATAGCAAACAAGGAGTATAAGGAAACTTCCTCAACCTGAAAAAGGATTCTATGGAAAAAAAAAAAAAACCTCACAGCTAATATCATACACAATAATAAAAAACTGAAAACATTCCCCCTAAGATCAGGAACAAAATAAGGATGTTCACTCTTACCTCTTCTATTCAACATTGTACAGGAAGTTCTAGCCAGACCAATTAGAAGCAAAATGAAACAAAAGGCATTCAGATTACAAAAGAAGAAGTAAACCTATCGCTATTCTTATATGCAAAAAATTCTAAAAACCACAAAAATACTATTTGAGCTAACAGAAAAACTGCAGAATACAAGATCTACAAGCACACAAACATTAGCTGCATTTCTGTACAATAGCAATGACCAATCCAAAAACAAAATTAAGAAAACAATAGCATCACACCCAAGGAAAAACTCAGAAGTAAATTTAACAAAGGAAGGATAAAACTTACTCTGAAAACTGCAAAACAGGCATCTAGGTGAGGGTAGTGTAGGTAGAAATAAGTGCACAGGACTGAGATAAATTTTGACTGTTTTTCACCATTTTGGGGATGATAAAATATGTATAACATAAAGTTTGCCATTTTTAACACTTTTAACTACACAACTCAGTGGGCTTAATGATATTTACAATACTGTAAAGCAATTATCACTATTTCCAAAACTTTTTCATCACCTCAAATAGAGACTCTGTCACCATTAAACAATATTCTGCCATTCTTTCCTCATTCCAGTCTCTGGTAAACATTGATCTAATTTCTATCTCTAAATCTGCTTAGTGTAGGTACCTCACAGAAGTGAAATCATATAATAAGTGGCCATTTTAATCTGACTTATTCACTTATCATAATGTTTCCAATATTTATTGTAGCATATGTGAGAAATTTCATTTATGACTGAATAATATGCTATTGTATGAATGATGCTGTGAAAGTGCTGCACTCAATATGCCAGCAAATCTGGAAAACTCAGCAGTGGCCACAGGACTGGAAAAGG
>SJXQ01009648.1:9805-19984 GCA_006408695.1 Aepyceros melampus | reverse complement strand
CTCATGATGTACTCTGCATAGAAGTTAAATAAGCAGGGTGACAATATACAGCCTTGACGTACTCCTTTTCCTATTTGGAACCAGTCTGTTGTTCCATGTCCAGTTCTAACTGTTGCTTCCTGACCTGCAAGTGACAAGTGTGGCCACATACAAAAAAGCCTGGAAGGAAACCCACCAAGCCTCCATAGAGAGGCATGTGATGGGGGAAAGGACGAAGGCCAATAGAACACGGACACAGGTTCATGTGTTGATACATAGAGGTTGTCAATATGTGTAAGTCATGCAAAAAAAATCAAGTTTCTTAATACTGTAGCTACTAGGATATGTTAAGAAACAAGCAAAGCACTATGTATGTATGCTTATTTGTATAGTGTCAAGTGTGCTGCTGCTGCTGCTGCTAAGTCGCTTCAGTCGTGTCCAACTCTGTGCAACCCCAGAGACGACAGCCCACCAGGCTTCCCTGTCCCTGGGATTCTCCAGGCAAGAACACTGGAGTGGGTTGCCATTTCCTTCTCCAAGTGACAAGTGTGGCCACATACAAAAAAGCCTGGAAGGAAACCCACCAAGCGTCCATAGAGAGGCATGTGATGGGGGAAAGGACGAAGGCCAATAGAACACAGGCACAGGTTCATGTATGACTTATACAATTACATATATTTTTTTCTAGCAAAACGCAGAACAGAGGGAGGCTGGGCCAAGCCATCCAGGTTTTTCAAAGAGAATGCACAAGCTCAGAGGGAGACTAACTATAACATAAGGCCATCCCTAGCTCAATTGGACACCATCTCCCCTGGACCCACTCTAGCACAATTAGAAAGGCCCATTGAGAACACAAAGACTTCTGCTCTCAGAGCCAAGAAACCAGCTACCCAGCCAGGGAGCAAGAACTCACTTGAGCAAGCTGTGGAAAAGAATGTCAAAAGCAATGATGTGAAAATGGCTGATGGACACAGAGGCCTAAATTTAATTACAGAACTGCCCATCCGTCAGCCTCTGGATCCGTCTTTGCCACTATCACTGCCACATGTCCACCACCCTTTATCTCCACAAGAAACTAAGCAGGACTCGGGATCTGATGAGGATCAACACCAGCACTCCAGTAACAAAACAGAGTGCCTGCCAACGTTTGGGCTTCTTACATCATTGAAAGGAAAGGGCAAGTCACAAAAAGAACCATATTGACTTATGTAAGACATGGCACAGAACAGAGAAGCTTCTCAGAGAAGACAGCAAACTCACCAATTGCTAGGATTAACTGAAACCTCCCACAGCTGCAGACTGCCCCAAACCATGACATCAGGAAGGCTGGAAATACATCCAACTTCCTCTATTTATCAAGCTGGCTAAAACCCAGGGTAATACCAGCATAACCAGAAAAAAAGAGAGAGAGAGAGAGACCATACAAGTGGCTTGGATGGGAAGGAAATTATCTCTGATTGTACTCAGAGCCCAGCTCCAGAACAGAGGAAGCTCAGAGCTGCTGCATCCAAGAACTAGAACGCCTGTACTCACCGGCTGCTCAGAGGCCCGGGTGCTGACTCTGGGGTCCACACATCCTGGGATAATCAGCGAAACCACTGGGTAACTGCACTGATAACTTCAGCTCCAGAGAGTTGCTCACTGTCCTCTTGGGTAATGTGATGCTGGTCCAAGGAGCAACCAAAACAAAACCCAGTGACATGATGTGCAGCATCCTGAGGGCTCACTGCTTCACTGAGAACCTAATGATTATTTAGTGGCCCAGACTGAGGGGCAGAGTGGCTCACAGTTCCTGACAATGACACCAACACCATGGAAGAAAGGACCAGTGGCCAAAGGCCTCAATAAATTGGGAAGAGGAGCAGAATGGCTCACAGTTCCTGACAATAACACCAACACCATGGAAGAAAGGACTAGTGGCCAAAGGCCTCAATAAATTGGGAAGAAGAGCAGAAATAAGCAAGAGTGAGCTTCTCTACAGTGGTAGAAAAAGCAAACTGCACAGATGGAGAGGATGAAGGTGAGGCTGGTGGGCAGATACAGGAGAAGGTCAGGGATATGCTGGGCTTGGCTACAGAGTGGTGAGTATGGCCATCGAGGAACAAACAAGCATGGTTCTCAAACCTTGTGGTGGCCCCATTACTGAGGGGACCCCACCTAATTGGATCTTTACCTGCACAGACTGGTTCAGTTCTGGATGCCACCATTCAAGAGGAGTCCAACTGAGATGGTTCTGTAAGACTTCAAAGATAATTAGTTGAACAAAACTTACTGAAGGCCTACTGTGTGCCAAAGAACAGGGGTGTGCAGGTTACACCCTTGCCAAAGGCACTTAGCCAATAGGATCATAAGAGCCTGAATGCAGAATGCTAGGCATTCCGGAAGCTCCATATGAACGAGGTACAGTGGGAGCTTCAAGGAAGTGAACCTAAGCTGGCAGAGGGAAACGAATCTGGCAGGTTCCTCCAGAAGGTAACAGTCACGCTGCATCTTATAGGATGTGCAACTCCCTTTACATGAAGAGGCAAGTGCCTCAACTGAGATATAGAGCCAAAGACTGGCACAGAGTGGGCAGGGCTAGAGTCAGTCTGACGCTGCTGAAGCATCAAAAGCAAAGCAGAAAATGGTCAGAAGGGACCTGGAGGGATGGAGCAGACAACCAATGAAAATGTATTAAAAACATAATCTGTGAATAGACTGGAAAAAATCCACACTGCAAGTCCAGGTGGAGGTTATGATGGATTAGGAATAATACCCACGATATACACAAGGCCCTCAGAGAAGAACCGTGACAGGAAGGTGGTTTTCATCTCTGCCGTGGGCACAAGGCAATGCTAGAAGGTAGCTTTAAACTACAGCCCAAAGGATTTAAATTGAGAGAAACATCTTGCTTTGGAGCATTGTTAAACTGTAGAAGAAATTGCTTTCTGAAACATCTAAGAAGATGGCTGCTTCTTTTTTAATATATACTTATTTATGGGTGATATTCTGTTTGTTTGGCAGAATCACTATGTCACTGGTAACATTTATTCATTTATTTGATTGTGCTGGATCTTAGCTGCAGCACATGAAATCTTCATTGCGGCACAAAGACTCGCTACTTGTGGCACATGGGCTCCATTGCTCTGAGGCATGTAGGACCTTACTTCCCTGACTAGGCATTGAACCCAAGTTCCCTGCAATGCAAAGTGAGTGGTCTCTCAATCACTAGACCACAATGGAAGTCCCATGCGAAGATGACCTCTTTAGTGACGCTAGTGATGCCAGGTCAGAGGTGGAAAGAACCAGGCCGGGTAAGGAGCTGGTGGACCTCTTGGACTGTTGGTCCAATGACGTTTTTTCTGTAGCACTGAATGTTTCCTTTTCTCTCCTCCTTCCTCTCCAGTTTTCTCATCCTCTCTTCCCTTCTACTCTTCTTCATCTTATGGTTTCCCTCTTCTCCTTCCCTCCCCATCCCAAGCTTGAGGTTTTCCAAGTGTATCCCAGGGGCTAGAATGTTGATGGTTACCTCTGCCCAGAGCTGAAGAGGGTATTAAGGAGCACAAAGGCAGGGACCCCCTTCGAATGACTTCTTGATCAGCAGACCCGACCCCCTGGGTGAGGCACCCACAGGTCTCCCTGCAACATGGCAGAACTAAAGGTGTTTCCAAACTTAGGGCACGCCTTTCCTTAGGGTGTAAATGATTACCATCTTAAAAGTGAATCTGTAGGTAAGGATGTACCAATGAATTCTTTCTCAGAGCATTCACTGTGTATTTCACAAAAACACCTACTTGATTTTTTTAATGACAGTCTTACATTAAGCTATATTCATACAAAGTTTACTAGACATGGACTTTCTTCCTTTAGTATGAAACATTTCCCGAAGAAAACTGAATTTAGATAACTACTGCTACATTAAATCAATTCCAACTGCCAGACCTGAGGCTTTCTAATTAACTCTCAACTCCTCTTTCCACTGGATAGCAACAAATTCTGAGCATTTTCCTCTACTTAAACTATGCTTTGATACTGTTTTCAGTAATGAAATATGATGAAAAGATACACAGATGAGGAAAAAACAAACAATTTTAAATGTAGGATGGGTCTCACCAAGTAAGAAAATCATCATGTCAATTTTTCCTTAAAAAAAAAAATTTATTTGGCTGTGCTGGGTCTTAGTTGTGGCATGTGAACTCTTAGTCGCGGAATGTGGGATCCAGTTCCCTGATGGGAATCGAACCCAGGTCCCCTGCATTGGGAGCCTGGAATCTTAGCCACCGGACCACCAGGAAAGTTCCCAATTTTTCCTTTGTTAAGTTTTTGTTGCATCTCAACACGAGTTAGAAATTAAGTCTACTGCCTTAAAGTTTTCTGTTTCCAAATATATTTGCCACTTGAGACATACTAAACATTTGCTCCTTAGTCCAATTCCAGGGAGTAAAAGAGGAGGAAACTTTTGCCCATAAAGTTTTCCTTGTTCCCACTGGAAATGAGTAAGAGGTTACATTACTATCCAGCCCTATTCAACAGATAAACTGTGGAATATAGGAACTTGGTGATTTATAGTATCATTTTAAAATTCAAGGTGAGGGCCTTAATCTCTACAGTGCTACATCTCTGCCAATCCTGCCAGCAAAAGAGTTCTAGCCTTTCCCTTCTGTGGGAGATTGCCAAAACTGGCCATAAATCCTCCCTATGCCAGTATGCCAATCCATCTGCACTGTGACTGCAACTCCTCCTAGCAAAAGGCGGGATCTCTTCCTCCACCTCTTGAATGTGTGATGGACTCACATTTGCTCTGCCTAACGGGACACTGGCAAATGTGATGCCACCAGAAGTTTGAAAAGTGCTTTGGACTTCTCTGGAGGTCCAGCGGTTAAGACCCCACATTTCTAGTGCAAGGGACACAGGTTCAATCCCTGGCCAAGGAACTAAAGTTCCACATGCCACATAGTGTGGCCAAATATTTCTTTTAAAAAGTGCGTGACTATGGAAGTTTCTACTTTCCTGCTGCTCCTGGAACCTCGAGCCACTATGTAAGGGGGAGAACAAGCCTGAGTTAGCCTGCTGGGTGGTGAAAGGCATGTGTGCCCAGTTACCACTACTGTGCCAACCTCCAGCAGAGAGTCATCTAGCTGACTGGCATGGGACTGCAGGGACATGAGTTAGCAAAGAGACTCCAGCAGGATCGTTCAGCTGAGCCCAGCCCACACTGCAGACTCCAGAACTGGGAACAAATGAAATGGCTGTGGCTTTATCTAAACCACTAAATGTTGGGGTGTTTTGTTACAGAGAAAAAGCTAATTTACGCATCTTCCTTCTTCCTTTCATCTTTCTCTTCCTCTCTAGCTACTTTCCTCCCTTTCATTATTCCCCCCATGCTTTTTGCTTTTCTCTTTTCCTTCTGTGAGTACTACGGGTTCCCATTTAAGGACCCACAAGGCATAAAAGACAGTGGCCTGGGCTAGTTCAATTCAAAGTCGGTCTCATTTCCTCCTAACTCATCCCTCTGAAGCCCGCATAAAACAGATTCTAGGCATCTCACACGGTCTCTGGGACACACTCATAAAGTGATGGGCAAGATGTTTCTGGGACTGGCAGGCAAAAGGGTAGACTCTTGGCAGTTTGCAGCCCACCTCTGGGCATTTACTGGTAAAAATCTCCCTGGGAGAGTCATTATCACAGTGACCTGTGGAATAGACTCCTGAGGCGTCCTAGCCCTCCCCTTGCCCTGTTACTCCTTGCCAGCAGAGGGGATGTACAATAAGAAAATGGGCCTGTAAGGCCAGACACCCGAGGGTTAAGGAGCATAGCCCAAGACCCCTTCCCTTACTTGGTCACCCTAAGGGACTGGAAGATATATTTATAACTACAGGAAACAACACACTATGAAGTGGGAAAATGCTTAGATTTCCATTTGTTTACTACGTGAATAGAAGAAAATCAATAGGATCATCTGGCTAATGACATCAAACCACTCGGTACAACTCAGAAGCCACAAGAAGGTCATTTCTTAAAATGCTTTTCTTTCCTCTTCCTCATTTATAGTCTGTACTTTACTCCCACTCTAACTTATTTTTTCCCCTGAACAATGTTTTCACAGACTTTTTAAAAGCTTACTTTTCCCTGGCGTCCTGGAACCTGTCATTTGTTTGTGGTTACAACATTAAATGTTTAGAAAGGGCAAATTAGATGTCAGGGTTGGATAAATGGTCACTTTTCTTAATGGTGTTTTCAATGGAACTCTTTCCTCCCTAGGATCCCTAGAAGCAGAGGTTTGCTTCTTCTCTAGGTGCACGTGTGAAGGTGTTCAGAGACTGACCATCAAATTGTCAGGCTGACAGGGATTTTACTGCTTCCAGCAATAAGAGTAAACAGAAGTACACCCTCTGGAACACACTGCTAGGATTTTTTTCTCGATTTTTCAATGCCAGCTTCTGGAAGAGCTGAGGAAGACTTTATTGCCTCAGGTATGTTCCAGTATCTCCCTTCTCATGTTCCACAACTATCTATAGAACCCCCCTGGATAAAGAGAATCACTTGTCCTCCTTCTCATCTGTTCTTGATAGCAATTATGCCTCCCACTTGTATGATGATATATGGCAGACAAAAGGCCAAGAGGTACTCAACAATGGAGACCACAGATGACAAGATGCCATTCTGTATTCCCTCTCTGTCCCCGCACACAAAAAAGCAGATTCAAGGAGAACACACATTAGAAAAGGAGATCAAAACCAAGGAGGGGCATTAGAAAACAAATAGCAAGGACATAAGGACTTCACATTTGTATTATCAAATATCAAACCACAAACAGGGCTCTCTGGTGCCCAAAGAGAAAAAGAATCACGTTCCATTCTGAATTCATCCATGAAGAGGAGAAAACACAGATCTTTGAGGAAGCAGAGTTTTTCCTTGTAACTAGTCCTTTCACTGAACCTGCTCAGGGCTTGTCCATACTTGCTTTGGCCACTTTCTCTCTTCCCAACCTCTCTGGAAATGGTTTCAAACAGGATTTTGTGCTACTCTTATCAAGGTCACCCAGGACTCCCACCTCACCTAGCTCAGCAGTGACTTCTCAGTCCATGGCTAAATCCTCCTGTTAGCAGCCTTTGACAGTTGATAACATCACCTACAGGAAGTTGGCTCCTAATTAAGACTCCCTTCTAAATGGAGGCTGGCCCATATTTGCACTGGAAAAGGCTAAATGGGGTTGTTTTGGAAAAGCCAGAAACATCTTCATTCCAATTCCTACTCACAGATGAACAGTGTTATAAAATGTGCTGGAGTTCTATGAGCTTTGAGGACACAAAGATGGGAGTGACTGGTTCTATCTTTTGTGTGTTTGGGAGGTGGAGGACTGAGAAACTTGTTCTGTTATCAGCAGGACTGAAGGAGAGCTGCCCTGTTAAAGGCAGCCTAGCATAGGACTCTTCTCCTACCCTTAGAATTCTTAATTTCTGACTAATAACTAAAAGACTACCTGTCAAGGCTTGATTTTTCTCTTTTTGCAAGGCACTGATACCCATTAAAGACTGCGAATTTCAACTGATCAAGTCAGCTTTGCTGGTTGAGTGAGGATAACACAGGCATGGGTGATCAGGGAGAGCCATGCAGGGTCAGACACAGACATCAGGAGCACTGAGATGGGAATCTGCCATTAGCTCAGTGAGGGCAAAAGGGAACGGATGGGGAAGAGATGCCCAAGGAGAGTTTGCCTACATTAGAGCTTTAGGTTTGCTGGGCTGGTCCTTAGAAACCAGAAGTCAATGCCATTCCAAGCAGCTCTCCTACAGCCAGGAAAACCTCCCACTTGCTAGCTGGTCTTCTCATTTCTTTTTCTCCCCCATCAGAATGTTCTTTGCAAGCATCAACACTACCTGCTGCTTTTGTTTACACTGCCTTCAAGTGACTCTACTTGGCTCCACTGGAAGTGGAATTATTTTTTTCAGACGGGATGGTGTAAGGTAGGGTGGGGAAAGCCTGCGCTGGTGGAAACTCTTCTCTCACTGGGGAATTTGGCTGTGACACCGAGCCCTGGCCTCACACCAGAACAGGGCCGTCTTTTTTTTTTTTTTTTTTTTTTAGTATTCCCCTCTTTGACCCGCCCAGGGTGTTTTTCCAGGCGACCTGGCAAACAACAGCATGACAGGTTCAATGGTTTTCATTGACAGCCCCAGTGGAGTCCTCCTCTGAAGACTGCAAAACTGGACACACAAACAGCCCATAAAAATCATACCTCCCACAAGTGTCTGGACGCTGCCTTTTGCCTAATGACCCTCCAGCATTGATGCAGCATGGGTGGCTTTGTGGCATTTTTTTTTTTAATGATTTTTCCAAAACTGAGGTGTTCCAAGTGGTGAGAGAATATTGGTTTTTTTTTTTCCCCTTACAGCAAAAGTCTAACTCCCCGGACATTTTTGAAATCTGGAGCAGACCACATGAGTGGTCCCAAAGCTTCAACTCTGCCACCAGACCCCAAAGTCTCCTTGAACCTGGAGGCACACTGGGCTTGCCTGTTAGAAGGTCTATAGTGAAGTCACTCAGTTGTGTCCGACTGTGTGATCCCATGGACTGTAGCCTGCAAGGCTCCTCTGTCCATGGGGTTTTCCAAGCAACAATACTGGAGTGGGTTTCCATTTCCTTCTCTAGGGTATCTTCCTGACCAAGGGATCGAACCCAGGTCTCCTGCATTGCAGGCAGACTCCTTATCATCTGAGCCACCAGGGAAGCCCTATAACTCACTCTAATACACTGCAGGAAAGTCATGTGATATCTTGTGTGGGCCAGTTAGTTTGACCTTAAACTCCATGAGGGGTCAGAAAACTTGATAGCAGAAAGCCAACTCCTAGAAGTCCTTCCACCATGCAGACCTCGAGCTTGCTATGCAGAGAATGGAGGCCAAAACATTCTACTGGTGAAACCAGCAACTCAACTAGAATGATAATTAGAATGCTGAGGAAAAAAGTAAAGATTACTTCTCTTCCAAAGTATAACATACACATTAGTCTCAGAAACAGATGAAAAATTTCACAGTAAAGAACTGCAAGGTGAATATGAAACAGAATATTTCAATCCATCTCTTGGGTTCTCACTGGAAAGGGTCGGGTTGAAAGGAAATGAACCCAAGTGGGAAAGTCAGGTTACAGCTGGTAGGGTATCTCAGGAAGGAATATTCAGTAACGTCCTCATGAATTGTCAATAAATATTAACCAAAGTAAAGAAAGGTCACCGTGCCCACTCATAAAGCAAATGGTGGAGTGTTTAAAGAGACATAAGCCCCTGCCTTTGAATTCTGGCTCTGCTACCTGCTGCTCCTAAAACCTTTGGGCAATTAACGCAGTCTATATGTACGCCTCAGTTTCTCCATCTATAAAATGGAGATAATATCAACAGCATCCATCTCACAGTTGTTGGGACATATAAATGTGTCACTACACATGAACACCTAAAATAATCCCTGGCACATAGCAAATTCTCAATAAATAGTAATAATCAATGTTGTAATTAGAAATATATGTTGAACACAGCACCTCATATGGGCACGATCTACCTGAATAAAGATGTAGTGTGTTTGTGCAAGAAAAGAAATAGGGCACAGTATCTCAAAAAAGCTGCTGTTAAAACTCATGTTCCACATGTACTATAAGCTGCTTTTAGTTATTCTACAGTAATCATGTCAAATTATTGATGAAATTGCCAAAGTGCTTTCACATATAGGATACTGCAGAAGAAAGGAAGGTTGGGGGGGGGGCAAGATATTTTTACTGAGTACTGATGAGAACGAATATGTAACTTTAGCCTGTGACAAGCCTCAGGACAAAGTTGTCTCGGATATTAAATGTCTTGCCAACTGAGGATCCTTATCCATAAAATGGGAATAATTGTAGTACTGTCTCCTAAAAGTCTTGCAAAGGAGTAGTGATTAATTACAGGAAACGTGCTAAGCAGGGAGTGTGGCTCATATTAATAGTACATGTTCAAAACATTTAGCTATGACCTCATTGCCATCATCCACTGCTCAGGTACGTCAGGCACTCGGCTGATTGCTTCAAAGGCCTGGGCTGCGGGTGAAATTGAACAGGCTTCTCTAAATACAGTCTTTGTGGGCAGTGGGCCCACCACCCTTCCTGTGTTCCTTCTGCTCTGGCCATCCCACTTTGCCCAAGCCCTCTTTCCACCTCCCTGCCCTGGGCTCTTCTCCTCATTCCCACCCCATCA
>SJXQ01009647.1:7892-26611 GCA_006408695.1 Aepyceros melampus | reverse complement strand
CCCCCCCCCCCCCCCCCCCCGCTGCCTGGTGGAGGGGGCATACCTGGACGCAGGTCCCCTCACAAGCCTGGCAGATGGCCTCCCCTGACAGACCCAGGGCAGTTCCTGTCTCTGCTCTGAGCAGGAGGCTGTGGTCATTCAACATGTCCTGCCTTGGGTCACTGGTTGTTTTCTTTTGTGAATGGAGGATCTGGAGAGGTGGCATAAGTTTGTGGGAGATGTGGTCACACACACACACACACACACACACACACCCTGTATCAGAGCTTGCATGAAATTTTCTTATTTTGGTTTATTTCCAGACCCCTCCCCTCGTTACACAAAGACCTATCAGAGAGATGGTCCTCACTCCAGTGGGTCAGTTCCTAAGGGAAATGCTGAGTTCTCAGAATCTTTGAGGAGGGGTTTCATTGGAGCAGCTGAAAAATTACGGAGGATTAAACTCCAGAGATCTTGGGGAAGACCACCGAGCTGCAATGCAGACAAAAATGATGCGCTTTTTGCCTTAAAGCTTTTGACTTAAAACTGTTGGGATTTGTTATGCTTGAAGTGAGAACCATGAGCAGTTTCCTCCAGCAGGCTCTAGGTGTCGCTAGGGGAGTGGAGAGGGGAGAGTTTCTGACTTTTGTTGTAGACGGTCTCCGCCCATTTCCCCCTCGTCTTAGCTTTGAGCATGCATTCCTCCTTTCACTTTGACATATGTCTAGAACTGGTCCTCAGATAAGCGAAAGGGTTGAACTGAGGAGCAGATTATTAATTTACCATTTGCAAATGGTTTCTACTGAGATGACTCTGAAGAGTATATCTACTTTAAATTCATTAACTCCTGATATTAATGTTTTTTATTTCATGGAAAATGAAAAACAAAGGATGTGGGTATGTCTGTGTGTAAAAGTAGGTGTAAATATAGTGTGTGCAGTATCCTTATGAAATATATATATGAGGTGAAGTCGCTCAGTCATGTCCGACTCTTTGCGACCCCTTGGACTGTAAACACCTACTAGGCTTCTCCGTCCATGGGATCTCCAGGCAAGAATACTGGAGTGGATTGCCATATCATGTTTAAAATGTATTATTTAAAAATGACACATGAGTAAATGTAGCATCAATTTCTTGAAAACTTTTATGTGCTTTTCTCAGAAAAAGTATTCAGGATTGGAAAAACTATGTCTAAACATATACTACATAGGTGTACATATTAAACAGATTCGTTTCCCTCCAGTCACAGGGAATGCCATTTGCTATGAGTTAGTACTAGTTAAAGAAAGTAGGTACAAAAACTACTTTTTTGATATTAGCCCTTGTTAAGATGACAGAATCTTGAGTAATCACCCTGCTACCTACATTTAACCCTTAAGATGTACAACGAATTAAGAATACATTGGGTATTACTGTGTGTGTCTTGGCATCCGCAGGGCATGCTGGTTGCTGTCCAAGGTTCTGAAGCATCCACTCTATTGGCCCCTAGGAAATCTTCAGCACCTTCGTCTGGAGTCCCAGCACCAAGGCTGCTGGTGTCATTGCTCCTCTGTGGCTTGTCTGTTCCATGGAACAGAAACAGCCTTCCCAGCTTGGTCACTCACATGATGGCAAACAGCGTTACCTTTAAAAGCCAACGAGCTCTGTGTGTCATCGTCCTGCCATCTAGAAATGAGGAAATGAAGTGTAGTTCTTGATCTGTGTCTGTGTGTATGCACACGTGTCTGAATAGGACTGAGAACGAACAGTTCTTTACAAAATAAAGTTGAAGGTAGTTACCAGGTCTGGAAGAGAGAAGCCAAATGCTGCAGCTGCATGGTTAGTGACTAGGAGTGTGCTTCCTGCCTGCACCAACTACGTGTAGGGACCTCTCCGCTGTGTAAAAGTCTGTCTGGGGTGGGCCAGTTTTAAGGTGTGAAGTTTAACTTTGAAGAAGAAAGAAAGCCAGAGTGCTTTTCTACCAGAGTTTCCTGATCAATCTTATATTTATTTAAAGTCAATGACTTGGGAGACCCCTCTGAGGGATCAATAGCTATTTTGTTTTAAAATTCATTTCATAGGCTAAAATAAGTTGACTCTTAAAGGGACTGCTGCTGGAAGTGACTTTTAATGGAGTTTAGTAGCTTCTGATAGGAATTAACTTCAATTAATTTAAAAATACTGAACCTTGTTGTGCCCTGGCTTGAGCGTTTCCTTTTGATTTCTTAAAGGACTTTGAAGGCCATGAGTGACTGTCAGGGCAGTAGGCTTGTTCGGGCCAGATCAGCATGTTCCTGTATTCTTCATTCTTGATGACACATGATTTCCTAAAAGTACAAATATGATGACAGGATTTTAAAACAGCAATTTGGCCAAAATAGAGATTGAGCAAAAATCACTGCTTACACAGTCTATCTTATGATGTCACTGCTGTCTAGCTTCTGATGTCACGCTTCTGATGTAGTTCATCTTCCTGTTTGTCTGCAACCTCCAGCCCTTCTTCCTCTCCACCCTGACTTTTCACTAATATGCTGTCAACATCCTGTGAATTTCTCCTTGGAGTTTATCAACTTCAACTTTTTAAGCAGCTTGACTCCACAGAAATATTTGTATACCTTCTGACTTCTGCAATTTCAAATGTATTTAAAACCTCATATTATCTTCCTAACATATTGAGGAAAAGGTTAAAAGTTTCAGCCACCAGCTTGATCTCATTATTTTCATGTCGAATTCGATAATGCTTAGTGTAACTCGTCTATAGAGGAGTTATGGGATGTCACAGGGTTGCTTGGAGCTTTCACATTCTCAAGCAGGTGGTCTAAAGTGGATTCACTAATTCATTACAAGAAGTCCTTTTTCCTTACTTAGGTTGGTGGCACACTCACATTCTCACTGTCCTCACTGCAGAACATTGCACAGAAAATGTCTTCAGTGTCCTCTTAATTAGTTGATACAATGGCCTTTGTCCTTGTTGTCACCTGTTTTGCTCCTGATCACCGCCAGGCTACACTCCAGACGTCTGTATCGTGTGTCCTTCATGATGCCACATGAATTCATGTCCTCTCTCTCTCTGACCTTTGTATTCTTCAGTAAGTCCTTTTTTCCCCCTCTCTCCCTCGTGTAGGGGGTTGGGAGAACCTATACTCCAAGTTTGGGTCTCCACTATTCTATTCTTCAGAGAAGAAAATGGCACCCCACTCCAGTACTCTTGCCTGGAAAATCCCATGGACGGAGGAGCCTGGTAGGCTGCAGTCCATGGAGTCGCTAGAGTTGGACATGACTGAGCAACTTCACTTTCACGCATTGGAGAAGGAAATGGCAACCCACTCCAGTGTTCTTGCCTGGAGAATCCCAAGGACGGGGGAGCCTGGTGGGCTGCCGTCTATGGGGTTGCACAGAGTCAGACATGACTGAAATGACTTAGCAGCAGCATTCTATTCTTTCCCTGCCATGCTTTCTTCTTGAGAATATTGGGAAAATTAAAGTGAAGATAAAGGGAGCTGAGTATATTTCACAGCTTCTGTAATAGCAGATGGCTGAAGTAGCTTAATTCCTCTGTTATATATCTCCTAGCATCTCTTCTGAAGAGTATTTGCTTTTCTATTTTGCAGAATTGGAGAACTGTAGGATTGGAAGGACCTTGGAGGTCCCCACGTCGATCTCTTCTCCCACCTTTTGTTTCACAGATCAGTTTCGGTAGTGATGACAAGACATCCACATAAACTATATCCCTGACTTTGTCACTTCCCTCTCTTTTTCATGTGGCTGTTTAGTAGCTCAGTCATGTCCAACTCTTCTGCGACCCCATGGATTGTAGCCCACCAGGCTCCTCCAGTCCATCCATGAGATTTTATGGGCAAGATTACTGGAGTGGGTCACCATTTCCTTCTCCAGGGGATCTTCCAGACCCAGGGATGGAACTCACGTCTCCGTGTCTCCTGCACTGGCAGGCGGACTCTTTACCGCTGAGCTACCGCACCCCTCTCTTTACATCTCGTTATTCTAAATGACTCTGCCTAACCTCTTTATTTCTACTTCTAGGGCTACTATTTCTTCCACCCCCGAGCATGGCACACAATA
This sequence comes from Aepyceros melampus, assembly GCA_006408695.1. Lineage (NCBI taxonomy): Eukaryota > Metazoa > Chordata > Mammalia > Artiodactyla > Bovidae > Aepyceros > Aepyceros melampus. The sequence continues at coordinate 22,573 of SJXQ01009647.1, read as the reverse complement.
TACATAAGCTTGTACAGTTACATTTCTCTCAGTGTCTTGATTTCTTTCTTGAATATGCAGTACCTCACTAGATAAGCTTTGAGGTGCCCTTCTGGGTTAATGCTGTGTAACACTGTTGGTGATGGACAGGGAGGCCTGGCATGCTGCGATTCACGGGGTCGCAAAGAGTCGGACACAACTGAGCGACTGAACTGACCTGAACTGAACACTGTCTCATAGTGCCCTACAACAGTTGTCCTGCAAAGTCTATTTTCTGCTTTTCAGAAGAATGTTAAACACACAAGTCAGTCAGTTCAATTTGGTCTCAGTCATGTCCGACTCTTTGTGACCCCATGGACTGCAGCATACCAGGCCTCCTTGTCTATCACCAACTCCCGGAGCTTACTCAAACTCATGTCCATTGAATCAGTGATGCCATCCAGCCATCTCATCCTCTGTCGTCCCCTTCTCCTACCACCATCAATCTTTCCCAGCCTCAGGGTCTTTTCTGACGAGTCAGTTCTTCACATCAGGTGGCCAAAGTATTGGAGTTTCAGCTTCAACATCAGTCCTTCCAATGAATATTCAGGACTGATTTCCTTTAGGATGGACTGATTGGATCTCCTTGCAGTCCAAGGGACTCTCAAGAGTCTTCTCCAACGCCACAGTTCAGAAGCATCAATTCTTCAGCATTTAGCTTTCTTTATAGTCCAACTCTCACATCCATACATGACTCCTGGAAAAACCATAGCTTTGACTATGTGGACCTTTGTTGGCAAAGTAATGTCTCTGCTTTTTAACTTGCTGCCTAATTTGGTCACAACTTTTCTTCCAAGGAGCAAGCATCTTTTAATTTCATGTGTTTACTGTGTAAGGCAGTCTCTCTGTGAATGTTTTGGTAAAGTAGCTATCACAAAATTATACAAAATTTTGCCTATTGTCTCAATGCAGAGCAGAGTCATCATTGGGAAATTGTCTGTTACGAGGAAGTACGAATGGTGATATAAACAGATTCAGTGCTAGCTGACTGATGGGTGAAGCCAAATATAGCACCAAAACTGTCCTGCCTCTGCACTGCACGCTGTGTTTTTTAAGCACCTCTGTGTATATCTCATTCCACCTTCCTTGTTACCTTGGCCTGGGGAGAACCATAACAAAGAGCGAATCTGTTGGCTTGAAAAATTAGTCAGGGTAAGCCTGATTTTTTTTTTTTTTCATTTGGATGAGTCAATTGTCCACTGTGAATTATCGCAAATAAATTTCAACGTGTTAACAAGCCTTTGCTCTGTGGAGTCGGCCAAAAAAGTATGTCTTTGCTTAAGGCCGGATCTGTTTGTGAAAAATGAGCGTTCTGCCTTCTTGGTGGAATTGAGTTCTGTGTAGCAGTAAGAGCTTTTGAAGTGGGCACGGCAGCCTCCTTCATATGGCGTGCTTCCTTTTATTCCTGCTAGTGCACATTTTTAAGTAATTTACTTGTATATGTTACCTGTAGATATGAGGAGGTCTGGAGTATTAGATAACATAGTATCAATTAATATTTTTGACAATGGAATCAGCTCATTTTCCCACATGAGATTAATATTCTAGTATCACTATGTAGACAGGAATTGCTCTAGATGTTGACTTTGGACATTTTTTCTTCATAAAAATAGAGCTTTTTATTTCATACTCCAAGCTTTTCCTCCTTTGGAATCAGAATGATTAATGAGTTTAATTTTTGGAAGCAACTGGCAGGAGTTGCTGAGTAAGATGTACAAGCTGATTGTATATAACCCTGTTCCTTTTAATTACTCTGATGATAACAATGCATTCATCATGCACATATGGAATGCTTCCCTGCAATATACAGTAGTGATCCCTTCATGGAGTGTGGCCTATAAAATGATACGTACAGTAATCCTTTCAAAATTAAACTCTGCCTAATAACTATAGTGTTAAGGGCAGTCAGGACCCATGTGCCATGCTATGCTTTGCTTATTTTAAACACATCCATTTGATTTTATTTACAAGTACAAAAAGGAAAGCACTCAGCCTTTCTGGTTAATGACCTTTGGAACACTTATGTTTAGAAGGATCTGCATCTTGAAATTACCTGAAATAAAATATTTAAAAATTGATAACATCTCATCTTACAAATGAGAAGACTGTAGATAGTTATGTGAATAATATTCTGTAAATCACTTGTGTTCTCTGGACTTCAGAGAAACTCAGTCTTGCCTTCTCTCCTGTGTTCTTCTCAGTATCCTCTATGGTATTGTAATTGAGTGGGAAAATTAACTTAATTGTATCACTGGATTTCAAACATATGAACGTTATGAAATCTTAACAGTCTAAATTATTTTGATTTTAAATGGATGTGCTAATTGCCAAAGGAAAGAACAATTTCACCACAGTAGGATGAGACTTTTGCCCTGAATGGGTTTCTCCAATGGTTTTACTCTTTTTTCCTCCACACAATGCTTTCTGTGTTTCCTAACAGCATCCAGACCCACTGGGAGCACAGGAAATGTTCAGTTTTGCCCCATAATCTGGGAACATATATAGGTACCTTTACAGGAAGTCTGAAGCCAGGACGGCCCATGAGGTCCAGATGGTAGACTTCCAGGCGGTGAGCATCTTGCTTCCCAGAGTCGGAACATCTCGGTTGACAGCAGCGGGCACCATAGCCCGGCACCTGGCAGGGATTGGAGTCTTGCCTGGATGCAGGAAAGAGGGGGACTCCTGTTGCTACAAATGGAATGGTTCTCAGGTGCTGGAACAGTCGTTCCCTTTAAAATAAACAAACCTAACTTTAACTCACTCCTGTGGTATGTAGAAAAACAGCTTGAAGGCCTTTGGTAAAATCGTACTGGTATCATGCCCAATGGACATTAAAAACAAACCGAAACAAAACATGCCTCCACCTAGTTTTTAATTAAAAAGGAACTTCAAGATTTTCCAGGGCATCACAGTCATTGTCAAAATAAAATCTTAACTTTCTCTCTTTGTTATCAGCTTTTACCTTATATGATTTGGGGTCGCTTTTAACATGCTTCTATTTTTTGAAAAAAATGTGGAGCAGGTTTTCCTGGCATGTTCCCCAGTTTGGAATTGAGAAGACCAATGAATCCTTCTGGCTCTTATTATTCACTGTTTGGGAGATTTAGTTTAAAGAGAGAACTACTGGAATTAATACAGCTGTTTCGTGCAGCAACGGTCTCTTTGTTATGTCGTCTGTAATATATTTATATGATTGTTTATATCCCTTCTATTTCATATATTGTGCACCTAGTATGTTTTAAGATGGCCTCAGCCAGAAGTGGACCGGGACTGGAAGAAGGGAGCATTGAAGAATAGGAACAGGAATAAAAGAGGTTTTATGTAACGCAAGTGAAGAGGGGGTGGGTAAAGCAGAAACTAGAGGTGGAGAAATGCAGGAGAAGATCACAGGCCTCCAGGCTCCCTAACCATTCCCCCCAAATATTGAATTCCCTAAACTGTATTCCTAGGCTTCATGCAGTATGCCATCCAGCAATTTAAAAATCAAAAGTAAAAATAAGAACTCTCTTTGAAAGTCCTGAGAGATGACATTATCTCATCAGTTTGTGAAAGCTCTTAAGAGTTGCAAGCTGGTTGCAACCCCACGAGGTAGCGAAGCCCCACCAGCCTTGTGTGAATGGCTTCAAGCCCTGAACATGCATGGCTGGTTCTGGGCTCTTTGTGGTTTCTGCACGTCCCTGCTCAGCATCTCCACCACCCTGTGGATGGACCACTGCCTTCCGGCATCTGAAGCCAATGGAAACAAGTGGTCCCACGCTCTGCCCTCTTAGTCCTCAGGCTGCCCTGAGATTAGACTTTCATCCCTGCCTACCTTGCCACATCGTCTTGGGAATATTTGCAGAGGGGATGGTTGCCTTTTCTGGAACACTTGGCTGCATTATATTAATAGAATACCTAGCTCCTTTCCTGGGCGAACTTCTAGGTCTTCTTTGTCATTGTATCCATTCCATCTTTTCCGACTTGCAAATGTGTGTTCTCCATGCCAGGTCTGAAGGCAGTGTGCTGCAGGTGAAACTCTTTTGAGTCCAGAGTGAACCCATCTGTTCGCAAGTCCACCCCAGAGTGCATTGCTGCTGAAAATAGTGCTTTGAGAGGACAGAGGCTCCGCTGAAACTTACATGGGGCCGTGGTTAGTTCGCTAGAGGGATGCGTGGGCATGGCACGTGGAGAAACGGAGCCAGAAGTCAAGTTGGGCTGAGTTTCCAGACTGGACCTCACGTTGAGTGTTGCCGTGGTTTGGCGCAGGGTCACTGCCACTCTGCACGTTATTGTGGGTCTCACGGGCACCAGTGGGCTTGTGCCCTCCCTCTTGGCGTCATGTGTGGTCACGTGGTTGACCTTGGCAGGTGGAACGGACTGGAAGTAAGAATAGCTCTCTTAAGTGGACGCTTTGTGAGCTTGCCCGTGGTTTGCCCTGCTCTCCTATGGACGCTGGCAGTGTTTCAGGTAGAGGCAGTTCAGCGGGAAAGATAGAAAGATAGGTTTGTAAACCACCTAGATTACATCCGGATAGTGTCACCTGGCCTGAGCTGATGGACACAGCGGGATACGTGCCCCTGTGGATCAGCCACTGGACACTCTTTCTGGACCTTGATTGCTTCCTCCTCTGTGGGCAAATCCGGCACTTTCTCAACCTCCATGGGAACCTTCATTCTACATTCCTGCATCGTGCTTAAGACTTTCCAGTTCCCAAAGAGACAGAAATGGAAATTTCCCTGGGAGGGCAACCAATGTTGGGGTGATGAGTTTTAACCGGTTCCCCCATTTCCTGTCTTTTGGGAGCATGCTTGTTGGGTGACCGGGAAAGGGTGAGAAGAGACAAGTGTGGGCATTCATGGGAGGAACAAGGGAGAGACTGGGAAACAGGAGTGGACATACAGGTTCCTAGACAGTAATGATGGAAGCAAACAGCCTTCCGGATGTTGCAAAGGCTCAGCCTTAGAAATGAGCCTTCTGGGCTTCTGACCTTTCAAGTCAGAAATGGAGAGACTCTGAGGTTCTCATGGAAGCCTGGATGCTTTGAGTCTGTGTGTTGTGCTCTTCATGTCACATGGATTTTGGAATCCAATTTCCACGGAATCTATATTTACAGTGTAGGATTAAAGAGAGCATGTGTGTGTGGTGTAAGTCGCTCAGTCGTGTCGACTCTTTGCAACCCCATGGACTGTAGCCCACCAGGCTCCTCAGCCCATGCCACGTCCCAGGCAAGAATACTGGAGTCGGTTGCCATGTCCTCCAGGGGCTCTTCCCAACCCAGGGACTGAACCTGCGTCTCCTGCATTGCAGGCGGATTCTTGCCTGCCTGAGCCACCAGGAAAGAGGACGTGTCTTCATCTAAACAGTAGGCGATGCCATCAGACATGCCCAGACCTAGCAGATGCCCTTTCTCCCCCAGTGCCTGTCCGGGCCGGTTCTTTATTTTACGTGTAGAAAGGTGTCACCAGTCTCTCTTCCTTTTTCCTAGATGTTTCATTCGTCTGCATGGACAGAAAAGTGAGCCCCTAAATGACTGGTTATCTGTTACAGGGAGAGGGGAGATGCTGTCAAAGACGGGGCACTGTTTCTATGGAAACAGGAGCTGGCTGTGATGAGCGGGGATGTCTGGTTTCCTTGTCAGGCACTGGCCTTACTGGACACACAGTCATTGATACCCTTCCTCACGGCTGTCCTGCAGCACCGAGGAGATCATATCAACCAGAAGCTTTTGTCTCCCCAGGTGCCAGGAGCACACCTGAGCAGAATCCTAATGTCCTATCTCTGATTTTGCTTCTCCTACTCCAGCAAATCTTTTATTTCATCATAGCCATAGGGAAAACAGTCTTGTTCTCGACTTCTGGGCTTCATCACAGTATCTCTGAAATAGAGGCAGACTTGAGGGGTCATTTTTGGCCCCTCTGGTATCTGTCACTCCCTCTTACACACACTTGAGAGCCATTTTCCTGCTTGGATTGACTCTTCAGAAGTTTCCACACCATCCGCCAAGCTTTCCTTCCTCTTTCCCCTCTCAGATCCATCCTGACCACATGGACAGTCCACTTCCCCATGTCCTGAACTCACTGCAGAACATCACTCCGGAGGGTGACTCTGCCCCAGGTCAGAGCTGTGTGTCTAGGTGCCTGGTATAGTATCTGTCATGGGCAATGAGCTCAGCATGTCTTTGTTGCAGGAATGCGTGAAGGACTGGCAGCCTGCCTGACCCTATCTCTGCTCACTTTTATTTGAATAAGCACAGTGTCCTTCACCCAGTTCTCCAGACCTTTTTTTTCCCCCGAAATTAAAGGAGTTCTGAAATTAGAACTCTGAACCTCCTATGTGGCTGCTTACAAGTGGCTACAAATGGATTCTTTTCAGATTTTCATCCATTGTTTGATTCTGAGCAGTTTCTGCCTGATGGCCCGACTTAAGACCACAGCTGAGAAGACAAAACAGTTGTTAGAGAAACAGTAGGAATTACTTTCTTAAGACCTGCTTGAGATGTGTGATAGTTTGCTTTAGTAATACTTGGTCTGAGTTTAAAAATAAGTGTGAGTTAAAAAGAAGTCTAATTCTTTGGCCACCTGAGGGGAAGAGTTGACTCATTAGGAAAGACCCTGATGCTGGGAAAGATGGAAGGCAAAAGGAGAAGGGGGCAGCAGAGGATTAGATGGTTCAGTTGCAATACTGACTCAATGGACGTGAATTTGAGCAAACCCAGGGGAGCTAGTTAAGGATGCAGGAGCCTGGCGTGCTGCAGTCCATGGGGTTGAAAAGAGTCAGACACGACTTACAACACCACAGGGATAAGTCAGACAGAAACAAATACTGCATGTTATCACTTAGACATGCCATCTGAAAAATACAAGGAATCAGTGAATACCAAAACAAAAGCAGACTCACAGATACAGAGAACTACCCGTGGTTCCCCACTGGGGAGAGAAAAGAGAGGAGGGGCTTTTAAAAGGGGTTACTACGGGATCATGTGAAATCATGTGTATGAAACTTGAAAATTGTAAAGCACTGCAGAATTTAAAGAATCTTTCATTCAGTAAAAATGTATGAGATACATTTTCTATATATAACTGCTTCTGCTGACATTTTCCCTCTCTTTTTGTGGTTATCAGAGGAGGGAGTCCCATTAGGGAAATGCAAACCTTTAAGAAGAGGAGATTCCTATAAATACAGCATTGCAATAAGTTGTTTCTTGATTAGAAATTTGCATTACCTAATTCTCAATTTAAATGAGAGAAGAAGATCACAGCTTCTTTTCCTGTGGTCCTGTGATCCTCATTTCATCTGGCAGTAGAAAGTCAAATCAGAGTGTTTTTGAACTCTATGTCATTAGAGGGAAACTAAAGTTCCCAAACCAAAATGCACAGATTCTGACACACACACACACACACACAAAAAAAAAACTCTTCCTGGATTCTGTAATCTATTCAGGCACATTCGGTACCTGCAGCGTCCATTTTTATGATGATACAGTCAGAGCTACCTGAGGCTTCGGATGGAGCTGGAACAGGAAGAGAAGTCTGCAGGTGTGGCCCTGACTCTTCTGCCCACCTCCAGCCGGGCCTGGCATCGCCAGACCCTAGAGGCTGTCTTGAGGCTGCAGTAGGACTTTGATTCAAGACTTCTTAAGTCTCGATGATGCGAAATCAAGATTTGCAGTTACATTTGCTGTGGCCAGACAGGGTTGGAATGCAAATGTATTCCATGATGAGGGCCCTTGTGCCCACATCAGCCTGCGCTGAGCTGTTTAACAGCACCGAGGACTCACACCAGACCCTCCGTTTAGAACACGGTCTGTGGCACGGGCAGCACTCTGATCGGGTGATCAGGGACCTGCAGATGGTCCTGGTCCTTCCTCTGAAGACGTGCGAATAAGCCTGTGTGTTTCCTGATTTTCCGCATGGCGCCAATCACAGTGCAGCAGATAATAAGTGCAGGCCATTACAGGGCAGCAGATAACAAGGAGATGCGTGGCTGCACAGTCGGCGCCCTGACCACTGGACTTAGGTAGTCGAAGTGCCTCCGAACACTGAAGGCCCATGGAAACATGTTTCCTGCCATCGTTAGTTAAGGGAAGAGAATGTGCGTTGATGTGACACGGTTTCCCAGCTCAGCACCCTGGTGCAGGTCCAGGGAGAGAGGGAGAGAGGTGTGTGTGTGCTGCTCACTCAGGCGTGTCCGACTCTTTGAGACCCCCTAGACTGTAGCCCACCAGGCTCCTCCGTCCATGGGAGTCTCCAGGCAAGGATACTGGAGTGAGTTGCCGTTTCCTCTTCCGGGGGCTCTTCCTGACCCAGGGATCAAGTCTGCGGCCCTGCATTGCAGGTGGATTCTATACTGCTGTGGTGCATGTGAAAAGCCACCTCACACACACCACACCCGTCTCTCTGCACCTGAGAGAGGACCCAGGGACCCTGGCCCCCTGCAGCCCCCACCCCCCACCCCGCAGAGCAACTGAGGCAGCGGCTCCAGCCTGCAGGTCCACGCCCTCCCTTTCTCTCTCAGAGCACCAGGTGGGTGAGGGAGAGGGCAGGGGTGGTCCTGGACCCAGCACACCAGCCCTTCACTGTCAGGGCACGGCCACAGCTGCTAGTCCAGGACACAGCAGTGCCCACAGAGGAGGAGAGAGGCCGCTGGGCAGATGGGCACTGGTCTACAGGGGGAAGCCTCAGAGGAGAGAGTAGAACCCAGCCCTGCCCACAGACCTGGGGTTCTGGGAGCCTGGGGCGAATGGGGTGCACCCAGGAAGGTCAGAGGTCTCCATGGAAGAGCATCATTACAGTGTGTCAGCCAGGGGGCATCTGCCTTCACTGAATCAGAGCGGCCAGACCCCAGGCTTCAGCTTGGATTTTTGGGGTTCTCAGTCTCTGCTTCTCTGAGTTCTGGGCTTGTGCCGGCAGCCACCAAAGAGGGGCGGGCCAGAGCCAGCAGAGCTTCATCACCTCCCTGAAGCAGCTGCACTTTTGAAATATTTCACTCGTACGTAAGGGTTCACAGGAGAAGTGGGTATTACTGAGCTCTTGAGTAACAGCCCAGTTATCCAATAAACTCACAGACACTGGCGGGATGGCGCCATGATCTCTTCCTCCTGCAGCTTATGAGCGCGCCACACGTAGACTCGATCCTGTGTCCGCCCCACAGCGTGGTCGCCGGACAGAGGGCTGGGAAGTTGCTGGATGGCTCATGGTGTGGGCAGGGCGTCACAGCGGGTGACGTGTGCCCTGGGCTCAGACTACCTGCGTAGGAGTGCCAACTGCTCACCATTTAGTCATCGGGTAGCCTTAAAAAGTCACGTAACTCTTTTTGGACTTTAGTTTCCTCATTTGTAAAATTAAGGGGAAATCTATGGCATTTTTCTTATTGGTGTATTGTGAAAGTGAAAGTCACTCAGTCGTGTCTGACTCTTTTTGATTCCATGGACTGGGGGCCTGCCAGGCTCCTCTGTCCATGGAATTCTCCAGGCAAGAATACTGAGGTGGGTAGCCATTCACTTCTCCAGGGGATCTTCCCAACCCAGGGATCGAACCCAGGTCTCCTGCATTGCAGGTGGATTCTTTACCATCTGAGCCACCAAGGAAGGCCAGTTCGAGTCCATGCATGTCAAACACTTAGAATAGGATCCTACATGACCTAACCATAAAGTCCTTGTTACCAAGTCTGATTGTTTTGGAAAGGAAAGGTGGAGGACTCTGGTGTTCCCTTGAGTAAAGTATCTTGGGGCTACAAGTGTGTAAAGGAAGGGAATGTGATAAACCCCCAGTGATCACATGAAGGTGAAGTCGCTCAGTCGTGTCCAACTCTTTGCGACCCCATGGACTGTAATGTACTAGGCTTCTCTGTCCATGGGATTCTCCAGGCAGGAATACTGGAGTGGATTGCCATTTCCTTCTCCAGGGGATCTTCCCGACCCAGGGATCGAACCCGGGTCTCCGCATTGGAGGCAGACGCTTTAACCTCTGAGCCACCAGGGAAGCCCGCATAGGCACTGATTATTTAATCACAATCCCTAGTATTTATAACTTAACCATTATCCGGCTATGCAGGTTGAGTGGTTTGTTATGAGAGGGCTGGACCGCTGGGTTCCACGGTTTTAGGGAGGGCTGGTGATGTCAGGGGTCATCAGGGTCAATCAGGATCCCCTTTGGGGTGGGTTTGCGCCCTTTACAGCCTGCCCCAACTTTCATGAAGGAAATGTGGTGGCTGGAGCCACAGGTTCAAGGCCAAGCTCCCCTCCAGAGAGGAGGACAAATGAGAAAGTGCAGCCTGACCCCAGATTAATTCCCAGGACCCTGTCGTCTCCACAAAGATCAGACACATGCCAAGGGTGTTCATGGAGACCCTCTGGAGCCTGAGACCTCAAAATTAAATGAGGAAGGAGTGGCTGAAAAACATGGCTTCTATCGGAGTCCATCCTGAGATTGAGAATTTGAAACATTTTGCACGGACAGTGCTCGATAAATAATGTTTCCCCAGCAGTGGTCAGAATAGGACCGACTAGAAGACGTGGAAAATTCTGTGGAAGCATCGCCTGCTGGGGAAGGAGAGCAGCTACACAGGGGGCTCAGCTTGAGGATTTACTATAAAAGGACCAGTTGGCAAATGTGGCCGTATAAAACAGAGTGAAAAAAAGTGCGGACCCAGTGGAGCTATAGAGAAATAATGGAAGACTGGCCAGATATGGATTTGACTGTAACAATTGAAATTTTAAAAGTGTTCTAACTGTGAACAAAAACACTGAACCCACTTCTCTTCCTGATCCTCATAAAATGTCACTTTAACATAACCCCTGCCTTTTAGCTGCCTCTCTATTAGCAACTTAGTCGGGAAATTTTCATTTTAAAACTTCTGGAAGTTTCTTCACTCCAGCTTAGCAGTGGGTGGATGGGAACCTGGCTGCACCATCCAATTGTCAGAAGAGAAAGCATGCCCACCTTAGAAGTGGTTTCTGCAGCTTTCTGTGGTTGGAGAAGCATCTCCATCACCCCCAGCAGGGCAAGCATCACACCATGAGCAGCTGGAAGAGGGTTTAGACAGCCAGTGGCACTATGATGACGTTTCTTCTCAGGAACCAACCAAGGAAGTCAATGCATTTCTTCGACCACGTTGGGCTTATGTAGTCAATTTCAGGTTTCCTGTCTCTGCTTCTTTCTGTGTCTCTCTTATACACACGCGCGCACGCGAGCGCACACACACACACACACGACAAGCACACAGAGGAATGTCCATCGCAGTGACTAGCCCAAAGCAGTAGATGTGTTCCCCTCTAAACCGGGGCTCGTGAAGACCTTCACCTGAAGTCCTCTTCTCAGGGGTGCGGAGGCTGTGGTTTTCACCCAGACTCTGGTTGGTCCTCGCTGTGGCCCAGAGCTCATGATCCCTGCCTGATTTCCCAGGACTCAGCCCATGGTGTGAAGACAGACTGCCCACTGAATGTCAAGGCACTGAGTCTCTCTTGGACGTGGGCAGCAGTCCCTGTGAGCTGGCTGATCTCAGCAAGCTCGTCAGGAGATAAGCCAGAAAATGCAACATCGGTGTAGACAGTGGGGAGAAAGGGGCAGGGAGGATGTAAGGTTTTCCCAAAATGAAACAGAGCCAGTGTTGTGTTCAAGGAGACCTTGGAGCATTTTCTACAGACTCAAAAGCCTTCAAGATGAAAGAAAAGACGAAATAGACTCAGTGAATCATTGAAAGCCTTGGAAAGGTATCCTGTATCTGAAATACCTGGTAGTTAAAACATCTTGAGGTTGGCTTGCGGGCATCAATGGTTTCACGACCATATACTTCTTACAGGGGTCAGCATGCGGAAGCTGTAACCTACAAAGTCAGGAGGAGCTGGTAAAAACATCTCTGGGCACCTGACTTGCTGTCTGGGTCAGTGTTTCTCAAAGCTCATTGCCTTCCCAGTGCTAATGTTTCCAAAGAAAGGTCTTCCCAAGGAGGCACACATCAAAAACTTCAAAAGCAGGAACACGACTAGGGAAATACAGAAGGACATGTCTACAATTAACCTGGCTCAGCTGAGAAGCAAGATGCAAATTTCAGTGAAGCCAGGCCAGAATGAGAAGGGAAAAATCTGTGTCCAATTTTGGAAAAGTTCCCAATAACTCCAAATGCCTTTGGGGGAGAGCATATTCCATATTTTTTTAATGACATGATTCTAGTTCAGTGTTGAAAAGTGGGACCACGTTTGCTTGTTCTGAATAAGCCACATCCCTTGGCATTCTTCCTGGTTTTTATGGCTCCAAGACTGGCCGGCACTCACATTCATTGAGTTCAAATAAAATCTGTTGACTAGTAAAATATAAAATTTCACTTAAAAAGACAATTACGAAGCACCTAATTTAATCTAATTCTTTTCACATCAGTAAGTGTGTATAAAACTGTCAGCTTTGCAGTTCCTTTGAAATAAGATTGGGCTCTTGTTACAGAGCTAGGGGAACCTGTGCAAGGCATTATCCACACTTTCTTTTTTAAATGTCTGCTTGTGTGGAAAAGAGGTTTTCGTCAAAAAGTTTAGGAAGGATGCAATCCTTTTTTTAAATTTATTTCAATTTTTTATTGGAGTGTAGTTGATTTATAGCATTGTGTCAGTTTCAGGTGTGCAGCAGTGATTCAGGTGTGCCAGTCAGTCCAGTCGCTCAGTCGTGTCCGACTCTTTGCGACCCCATGAACCGCAGCACGCCAGGCCTCCCTGTCCATGACCAACTCCCGGAGTTCACCCAGACTCACGTCCATCGAGTCAGTGATGCCATCCAGCCATCTCATCCTTGATCGTCCCCTTCTCCTCCTGCCCCCAATCCCTCCCAGCATCAGGGTCTTTTCCAATGAGTCAACTCTTCACATGAGGTGGCCAAAGTACTGGAGTTTCAGTTTTAGCATCATTCCTTCCAAAGAAATCCCAGGGTTGATCTCCTTCAGAAGGGACTGGTTGGATCTCTTTGCAGTCCAAGGGACTCTCAAGAGTCTTCTGCCGGGGTCCAGCCCTGGTGGATCCAGGGTGATTCGAAGGGGAGACGGAGAGGCGAGGAAAACTTATTTATAATTAATATAAGATTAGATTAGGAAGAAATAGTGTAGTAGGACAATTAAGCGGAGAAAAGAGGCTGAATAACTTGGTTTACGGGGAAAACCAATAAAACCTCAAGATAAGAGGTTTGCACCGTCTACGTTGGGCCACCGACACCCACTTGAATAGCGAAGGGTGCCCCGCCTTAGGCTCCCTTTCGCGTGGATCTTAGCAGCCAGGGCAAGTTTCCAGCCCTGGTGGATCCAGGGTGATTCGAAGGGGAGACGGAGAGGCGAGGAAAACTTATTTATAATTAATATAAGATTAGATTAGGAAGAAATAGTGTAGTAGGACAATTAAGCGGAGAAAAGAGGCTGAATAACTTGGTTTACGGGGAAAACCAATAAAACCTCAAGATAAGAGGTTTGCACCGTCTACGTTGGGCCACCGACACCCACTTGAATAGCGAAGGGTGCCCCGCCTTAGGCTCCCTTTCGCGTGGATCTTAGCAGCCAGGGCAAGTAAGTAGACGTGGTGAGCCTCCGTGCTCCAGATGGGAATTCAGCTGAAAAAAAAAAAAAAGAACAACATGGGGAAGCCCAGCATCGGTGCAAGACTCCAAAAACTTTATTTTTCAAATCAGCTTATATACCCCAAGTTATACATAATGGAATATGCAGAGTAATGCAGGGGCAGCAGTCCTGACCCTCATTGAGACCAGGTCCAACCCACGTGCCCGCCAGTGGGCAGGCCAGTGCGCCTGCCATCCGGCGTGCCAGCCAGTGTGCCCGCCAGTGTGCCTTCCAGTCAAGTGCAAGCCAGTGTGCAAGCCAGTGTGCCCCTCAGTGCCCCCAACAGTGCACCTGTCATCCGGCGTGCCAGCCAGTGTCCCCGCCAATGTGCCTGCCAGTCGGGTGAAAGCCAGCGTGCCCGCCAGTGCGCCTGCCAGTCGGGTGCCAGGCAGCAGGCCTGCCACTGCATCCACCAGTGCACCTGCCATCTGTCTTGCCAGTCAGTGTGCCCGCCAGTGAGCCTGCCAGTTGGGTGCCAGCCAAGGTGCCCGCCAGTGCTCCTTCCAGTCAGGTTACAGCCAGCGTGCAAGCCAGTGCACCCACCAGTGCGCCTGCAATCCGCCGTGCCAGGCAGTGTGCCACCAGTGCGCCTGCCAGTCGGGTGCCAGCGCGCATGCCCGCCAGTGTGCCTGCCAGTCGGGTGCCGGGCTGCGTGCCCGCCAGTGCGCACGTCAGTGCACCTGCCATCCAGCGTGCCAGGCAGTGTGCCCGCCAGTGCGCCTGCAATCCGGCGTGCCAGGCAGTGTGCCGCCAGTGCGCCTGCCAGTCAGGTGCCAGCGAGCATGCCCGCCAGTGTGCCTGCCAGTCGGGTGCCAGCCAGCGTGCCCACCAGTGTGCCCGTCAGTGCACCTGCCATCCAGCGTGCCAGCCATCATGCGCGCCAGTGTGCCCACCAGTGTGCCTGCCATCCAGCGTGGCAGGCAGTGTGCCCGCCATTGTGCTGCCATCCAGCGTGCCAGCCTGTGTGCCCGCCAGAGCGCCTGCTATCCTGCGTGCCAGGCAGTGTGCCCGCCAGTGTGCCTGCCAGTTGGGTTCCAACCCACGTGCCCGCCAGTGGGCAGGCCAGTGCGCCTGCCATCCGGCGTGCCAGCCAGTGT
>SJXQ01009646.1:59736-77447 GCA_006408695.1 Aepyceros melampus | reverse complement strand
TACAAACTACTATATTTCTTTTCTACATTCCAATTACATTGATTAGCATAATCCCAGGTGCCTAAGGATATGGAGTCCTGGCGACAATCATTAACTCAGCAATGAAACCCTTCACCAACATGATTTTTATCTTTAGAAAAACCCTATGCTAACTCAGACTTTCAAAATATTCCAAACTCTCTGTGCTGTTTATGGTTAGAGATTGTAAACAATCATGTAAGTAGTAGCAGTAGTGTGGATAATCCTGTCACACAAGCTAGTCTGCCAGCAGAGAGGTTTTTGGACTGAAACACCCTTGTCATGCCCAGGAAATTTGTTAATTAGAGTCCTAAGTTAACTCCTTTTCCGAGAGAGGTGGTGGGGGATGGCCGCCCGTATAATGTCCGAAGAGTAGGTAAAAAGCACAATGCAGGTAAGGCAGGTAGACTCTGGTTTGGGGCAGATGCATGAGCAGATCCAGCGAGGCTCCCTTAAGGCCCAACTCGCCTTTGCCTGTCGGGCTCCTACACCATATGACCTTTGCCACTGGCGGGACTCCTTGTGCTGGCTCCTGGCACTTTTATCCTTTTATTTTCCAAATATCCATGTGATTATTTAGATTCTTGGGCTTCCCTGGTGGCTCAGACAGTAAGGAATCCACTTGCCTTGTGAAGACCTGGATTCAATACCTGGGTTGGGAAGATCCCCTGGAGGAGGACATGGGAATCCGTATTCTTACATGGAGAATTTGAGCATTCAAATTCTCAATGCTCAAAATTCTCCAAGCCAGACTTCAGCAATATGTGAATCTTGAACTCCCTGATCTTCAAGCTGGTTTTAGAAAAGGCAGAGGAACCAGAGATCAAATTGCCAGCATCCGCTGGATCATGGAAAAAGCAAGAGAGTTCCAGAAAAACATCTATTTCTGCTTTACTGACTATGCCAAAGCCTTTGACTGTGTGGATCACAATCAACTGTGGAAAATTCTGAAAGAGATGGGAATACAAGACAACCTGACTTGCCTCTTGAGAAATCTGTATGCAGGTCAGAAAGCAACAGTTAGAACTGGACATGGAACAACAGACTGGTTCCAAATAGGAAAAGGAGTATGTCAAGGCTGTATATTGTCACCCTGCTTATTTAACTTATATGCAGAGTACATCATGAGAAACGCTGGACTGGAAGAAACACAAGCTGGAATCAAGATTGCTGGGAGAAATATCAATAACCTCAGATATGCAGATGACACCACCCTTATGGCAGAAAGTGAAGAGGAACTAAAAAGCCTCTTTTTGAAATTGAGAGAGGAGAATGAAAAATTCAGAAAGCTCAACATTCAGAAAACGAAGATCATGGCATCTGGCCCCATCACTTCATGGGAAATAGATGGGGAAACAGTAGAAACAGTGTCAGACTTTATTTTTTGGGCTCCAATATAACTGCAGATGGTGACTGCAGCCATGAAGTTAAAAGACGTTTACTCTTTGGAAGAAAAGTTATGACCAACCTAGATAGTATATTCAAAAGCAGAGACATTACTTTGCTGACTAAGGTCCGTCTAGTCAAGGCTATGGTTTTTCCTGTGGTCATGTATGGATGTGAGAGTTGGACTGTGAAGAAGGCTGAGCGCCAAAGAATTGATGCTTTTGAACTGTGGTGTTGGAGAAGACTCTTGAGAGTCCCTTGGACTGCAAGGAGATTCAACCAGTCCATTCTGAAGGAGATCAATCCTGGGATTTCTTTGGAAGGAATGATACTAAAACTGAAGCTCCAGTACTTTGGGCACCTTATGCGAAGAGTTGACTCATTGGAAAAGACCCTGATGCTGGGAGGATTGGGGGCAGGAGGAGAAGGGGACGACCGAGGATGAGATGGCTGGATGGCATCACGGACTCAATGGACGTGAGTCTGAGTGAATTCCGGGAGTTGGTGATGGACAGGGAGGCCTGGCATACTTCGATTCATGGGGTCGCAAAGAGTCGGACACGACTGAGTGACTGAACTGACTGAACTGAACCTGGAGAATTCCATGGACAGTGCAACCAGATAGGCTACAGTCCATGGGGTCACAAGAGTCAGGCACAGCTTAGCAACTAACCCACCACATGGTGTCCCTTCACATTATTTCCTTGGGAGGAACAGCCCTACTCAGGCTGCCTTCTGATGCTAGGTTGGAGGTCAGGAATGCTGGGCCTGTGTAGTCTTCTCTGGGTTGCTGCTGTGTTGCTCTTCCATTCTTCAGGCCCTAAACTAGTTCACCTTCTTCTTACCAAATATACAAGGTCCCCTTTAGTGGTCTCTTCTTTTTTCCAGAACAAACAGAAGAGTGGGCACAAAGAGGTCAATGCTATCTTGTCTTGAAACACATCTTGACCAGAAGCCCAAGGTGTGTTTTATAACCTAGGGAAGAGATTTCATGGAGGGAAGTTGAGGAGGAAAGTGGAAAGGAGTCCAAAGCAGGCTGGAGATGAAAGTTGTGGAGTCCCTTTCTTTAGAAGTCATCAGAAGCTGAGAAGGTATTTTTCCTAAGTGATATGTGTATTCAGCTCTGAGTGAGTACACTTTCTGTTTCAGCAAACTAAGTCTTCTGTATTTTTTCATTAATTTTCTTTACAAATCCATATATATGATGATATCCATATGATATTTTATTCAATCTTCTAGGCCATTGGTCCACTTTTATTATGACTTGAAATTTAAACCCTGAAAAAATGATATCTATTGTAGAGTTTGAATTATTTACCAGTGGATGAATTGATGGAATAACAAAAGAACTAAAGATGATTACTTAATTGAGCTCACAAAATTTTATATATGCATATGAAGAGAGTTATTCACATATAATTGTATTCTGGCCCCTTGTGGTATTCTGAGAAGTTTGATTGAAGCTATATGTAAAAGAAATTACTTTATTATGATAGTTTTATAACTGGTATAATTACATGTGTACATTCAGAATCCATTAGTCCAGTGGCCATAAAATTGAGTGTCCTCATCCCCTGGGGAAGAAAATGTTACCATTTCAATTTCTATTTATTTTATCTCACTGTCATTTAGTTTATATTTTCTGTATATTTTTTAAATGTCATAATATATAAGAATAGCAGTGCATATATAATACTTTTACATGATATAATAGGTCACTGACTGTTGAAAAATGGAAAATAATGTGGAGATTAGTTTTTTTTTTTTTTTTTTGGAGATTAGTTCTTAAAGAAACAGAAAATTATAGAAATTTACTGCATAAAATGTTACTTAATTTGGGGGAGTTTACCAACAATTTTTTATGAAACTAGTTTAACTGAAGAGGCAGAATATTCAGAACATCCATGTTTGCATGAGTTTGCATAGAGCCTCAGAGATGGAAACATTTTTGAAGTTGGGTAGAAGACCAAGAGATATGCCTGGACAGGGAAAATCTTGAATCTTGAATGCAAGAAAGCATGTTTGCTCCCCAGTGTGGTCTAAGTTGTTTTTCTTTGAATCACCTCCCTTTTTTCACCTTTATTCCCTAAACCCTATCCTCTGCTTTACTATTTCTTTTCCAATAGTACAGATCACCTGTTAACATATCATATAATGTACTTGGATTCATGTTTATTGCAGATTATCTGTCTTCCCCCAGCTAGAATATCAGTTCCATGAGGATAACTGTCTGCCTGCTTTGTTTATTGATGTAAACTAAGCACTTATGAGAGCTTCCCTGGTGGCTCAGAGGTTAAAGTGTCTGCCTGCAATGCAGGAGACCTGGGTTCGATCCCTGAGTTGGGAAGATCTCTTGGAGAAGGAAATGGCAACCCACTCCATTATTCTTGCCTGGAGAATCCCACAGATGGAGGAGCCTGGTGGGCTAGAGTCCACGGGGTCTCAAAGAGCAGACACAACTGAGCGACTTCACTTTCAGTTTTCACTTCAAGCACCTATAAGAGTTTCTGAGTCAAGGAAGAATTAAGTGAATGATCAGTTGGTTAAATGACTAATAGCAGAGTACTAGGCAGGCCTATGGGTTTCAAAATTTTGTGATTTTGATTATCTATTTTAAATAACCTGTTCTACAATTAATGTTACAAGATTAAGACACTTTTCTGTTTCTTGTATCAGCATAAACATAAACTATATTTGAAGAAAATGTTTTAGACCAAACATGATAGCCAAAATTAACATTTGAAAAAAACACAATTATACTAGTTTATTTGTTTTCTTTATCAAAAATATAATTATATTCCTTTTCAGAAACTTTTCCTTACATAGGTATGTGTACATATATGTTTATATATATAAATAAATTCCATCTAGTCAAAGCTATGGTTTTCCCAGTAGTCAGTATGGATGTGAGAGCTGGACCATGAGGAAACTGAGCACTGAGGAATTGGTGCTTTTGAACAGCAGTGTTGGAGAAGACTCTTGAGAGTCCCCTGGACTGCAAGGAGATCAAACCAGTCAATACTAAAGGAAATCAGCACTGAATATTCATTGAAAGGACTGATACTGAAGCTGAAGCTCCAATATTTTGGCCAAATGATACAAAGAATTGACTCATTGCAAAAGACCCTGGTGCAGGGAAAGATTGACGGCAGGAGGAGGAGAAGGCAGAGGATAAGATGGTTGGATGGCATCAACGACTCAATGGACATGAGTTTGAGCAAGCTCCAGGAGATGGTGCAAGACATGGGAGCCTAATGTGCTGCAGTCCGTGGGGTCTCAAACAGTTGTATATGACTGAGTGACTGAAGTTAATTGAAGGTATGCATATGTGTTATGTACATAACATAATGATTATATGATCATTATACATAAGTCACATTGACACATATGCTATTTTAATTTCAGGTATCATTATACATAGATAATATTGACTTATGAGAGTCGGACTGTGAAGAAGGCTGAACGCCAAAGATTGATGCTTTTGAACTGTGGTGTTGGAGAAGACTCTTGAGAGTCCCTTGGACTGCAAGGAGATCCAACCAGTCCATTCTGAAGGAGATCAACCCTGGGATTTCTTTGGAAGGAATGATGTTAAAGCTGAAGCTCCAGTAGTTTGGCCACCTCACGTGAAGAGTTGACTCATTGGAAAAGACTTTGATGCTGGGAGGGATTGGGGGCAGAAGAAGAAGGGGACGACTGAGGATGAGATGGCTGGATGGCATCACTGACTTGATGGACCTGGGTCTGAGTGAACTCCGGGAGATGGTGATGGACAGGGAAGCCTGGCGTGCTGCGATTCATGGGATCGCAAAGAGTCGGACACGACTGAGCTACTGAACTGAACTGAACTGAATGTTATTTTGGTTTCAGGTGTACAACATAATTATTTCACATATATTGCAAAATGATCACAATAAGTCTGGTGAACATCCCTCATTAGAAATAGTTACAATTTTCTCCTTGTTATGAAAACTTTTATGATCTTTTGCTGCTGCTGCTGCTGCTGCTGCTGATGCTAAGTCACTTCAGTCGTGTCCGACTCTGTGTGGCCCCATAGACAGCAGCCCACCAGGCTCCCCCGTCCCTGGGATTCTCCAGGCAAGAACGCTGGAGTGGGTTGTCATTTCCTCCAATGCATGAAAGTGAAAAGTGAAAGTGAAGTCACTCAGTCGTGTCCGACTCTTTTGGCAGTGTTCAAATAGGTCATAAGTGTCGGAGAAGGCAATGGCAACCCACTCTGTACTCTTGCCTAGAAAATCCCATGGATGGAGGAGTCTGGTAGGCTGCAGTCCACGGCGTCACTAGGAGTCAGACATGACTGAGCAACTTCACTTTCACTTTTCACTTTCATGCATTGGAGAAGGAAATGGCAACCCACTCCAGTGTTCTTGCCTGGAGAATCCCAGGGACGAGGGAGCCTGGTGGGCTGCCGTCTATGGGGTTGCACAGAGTCGGACACGACTGAAGCGACTTAGCAGCATATTCCCTTTTTGATTAGTGCAGTTAAATGAGACAAGTGGCTTTGAGTCTTAGAATCAAAGAATCATGTTGAAACAGTTGAGTTGAATCAGATTTCTCAGTGCCAACTCAGAAAGAGCTTCCTTGAAAAATCCATCCCTCATTAGGCCCACCTGGCTCCCATCACACATGGTATGGTGTGCAGGCATAGATAGGTGTTTAAGGCTTATAGTATCTTTTCCACATGTCCATGCATTTCTTTCTCGACATCATTCAGTGCTTCATCATCTCCTGTCTTCACTATCCAAAGAGGTTATAATTATGGCAGAAGACGTCTAAGTAGCTAGACTGGCAATTGCTGCCCACTGGGCATTTTGGAAAGAGGCTGAGAAGGAGTCCTTCCAGTATTAGTGTTTTACTTTCAGGGGATTAGAAAGCTTTTCAGTTTGAAGACTCAATCAACACAAATATGTATCATGAGTGAACACTGTTTAATTATTTATTTGATTAGTGATTAGCTGACCGTCTGCTGAGAGTAAGGCAATGAAGGGTTAGTAAGCAAGGGAGGATTCAGGCAAAAGGATGAGAACTTCTTGGAGAAAGTGGACACGTGATTAAGGAGACCATGACCTGTATTTGGTTTAGGTTTTAGGTTTTGTTTAGGCTGGCTCTGTAAAGGTATGAGTTGTTTCCATTTGATTTCCATTCATCCTCTTTGCTTTACAATGTATGTCTTATTTAAGTGTTGAAAGTTTGGTTCTGGTATTCCAGAGGGTCTAGCAGAGGCTCTGTAGAATATTTCTTTCTATCATTTGCTGCAGAACCTTAACATTTTTTGGTGATTTCTGGTACGAAGATATAAAAAGAGGAAAATAGAGCTCAGGTGCTTTTGGATAAAACCTTAATTTATCTCCTCCCTTCTCTCTGACTTTTCAGTCATTTATTGACTCAACTAGTCCCATATTGTGGATGCCTTTTCTGGCTCTTATGTCTGCCTCTTTCCTTGCATGTGGTCAAGGTCTATTTCATTTCCTGTATCTCTCACATGCTTTGCTTCTTTAATTTGGCACAGCCCTCTTTGATAGTTAGTGTCTTAATCCAAGCTCTTTCTCATCTCTTTCTTTTTCTCTACCAGCCACAACTCCTCAATCCACATTAAAGTTTCTCTTTTCTAATTCTGGACATACTGGTCTCTTGGACTAAATATTTTTGGTTTCCTGTTGCTTTGTAGAATAAAGATAAACTCTCCATTTTGCAATGTATGATTCTCCTTAATGCATAAAAATCCATACAAGGATTTCTCCATTCTAAGCCTACAATAATGTATACAGTATATCATGGAAGCATAATCATGAGAGATACAACATGAATGGTAAAAAATGAAAATTTCTTGTGTTTTTGTCAGACTTAATTATTCACTGATACCTTATAATGCTATACATATTTTATATCTCAGTTGCCTTGATCTAGGATGTCAGAGATCCTTACTTCATAAGATGATCCTAAATTAATTGACAGATATACTGTTTTCCCATTTTTGCGCATCAATATCCCATCAACTTTTCAAAACTCCATCATAAAGCCATCCCATCAGTGTCACTCCTATGACACACTCACATGGCTTCTAGCTTTACTTCAATATACTGTAGCACCGTGTTGACATCACATCATATTCTTCTTCAATCTATCATGTAATACAGCAAATTGTGTGTTTATATCACCCTCTCCTTCTCCACAACTTGGAGGCCTGCTTCTGGAAAACAGAGGTTTTTTTAAACCTCAGTTTATGTCCTCATTGCATCCATGACATGTGATTTACTAATCTATAAGGTCAGTGAACTTTGAAGGTTTTTCATTTGTTGGTTTCCATTCGGTAACCACTGATACTATTCTTGATATAGCAGGGCCATTTCTTCAAATGTAGTCTTACTTGGAAATCTGTAAAAGAGAGGAAAATCAATGCTTTTGGATGGCAAGGGAGTGATTGTTAAATCCTGTCCAAATATCCATGCTTTGGCTATTCCTGACTGACTCTATAATGTATCTGTGGCTCTGTTCAATATTGTCTGAAATCTACAGTTTCACTTTATATGTCACAGTCAACCAAGGAGAGCACTCTCAATGTCACCACCTCTGTTCTTGATGTAAAGTCCTAAATTTATGCTTGAAATACATTTTATAAGAGACAAATACATGAAGATGTGTGTGATCTATTTGTGTGTGTATATTTCCTCCAATTACATTGTCCCCTTATTGCCAAATTTTCCCCCTAATTAATACCATTTTCTGTGCTGGAAATATCTAGACATTGAAGGAAAGAACGTTAAGCAAGTAACAAAATATAATTGGATGTTTTGGGCAGTAAATGACTTACAAAGGTCTTACAGGGTGTTTGATGGTCTTTTACCTGTTGAAAGAAGATAGTGAAAATATAAAAAAGCTAACACTTTACATGCATGAAGGAGCCAAAGGAGGAATGAATAGATTGCTTTGGGAGAAAGTATTCTGTCATGTTCTGAAAAGTTTGGATCAACCTAGGTAGAGGCAGGGGCAGGACTCAGGCAAGAATAACCCTGCCTATGAGGGAAGAGGTTGGTTTTGCTGGACAGTGTTCCTGTATGTGGGTGAAAGGTGTCTTTGCCTAAAAGAAGATAATTTGGCTGGATTGTGCCCTGAGAAGTTGCCAAGCTTTGTTCATCTCTAGAACTATGGCCTTTAGTAACAACAAAAGAAAACTCCTAATACAAAGGACAATTTCAGAAAAAAGAGGAGAGAAGAGAAAATGAAAATAAAAGGTAATATGAGATATTTGCTATTGGGATATTAAAAAAAGCATATATATTTGGGTCCTTAAAAATAAAGTGTTCTGACAGCATTTCATCCTTCACTACCCAAGTCCTAGACTCACTTTCCCTTTGCTGCCTTTCCTTACTTCTGTCTTTCTCTTCCTTTTCTTTTTTTCATTCCCCTTTCCCTTCTACCTTTTGATTTCCCATTTTCTTTACCAGAAATTACTGCTAAAGCCCTGAAGATGCTGCAAAACCAGCCCAGGAACATCATTGGCTTCCTAGGAGAGCCAGTCAAGAGACTGGCCCTCATTCCGGTTGTTTGGAGGCTGTTGAACAAGCTGAGCATCCCTAATCCAGTCACATTGCTACAGTCTCAGTAGAGATTCAGTCCATTTGGAGAATTTTATAATTTAGAGACCTACTAGGGCATGTTTGTAAGGCAAAATAATTAATGACAAAGATAGTACTCTAAAAGGAAGAGAGAATGGCATCTCACTTCTCAGATAAATGTGTTTTTAAATCCAGCTTTCTGATCTACTCACTGTCTTTGTGACCAGTTGGTCAATTGTCCAGAATCCACAGTGATGGACAGATGCACTCCAGTATTTCTGCCAATCAGTTATTCAGAGTGTTTATGATACATGGGTTTCCTGTGGGCTGCTTAATTTTCTCCAGATGGTGCTTGCAGAGTAAGGGGAACAGAGAGGCTGTGGTGACTATTGCAGGTGGGGAGCCGTGGGTACCAGAACATTTCCCCTGATTAAAAAGGAAACTATGAATTTGGGGATCCCCAACTTGTGAATGTCCTGGAAAATCACCAGGATAACCCACAAGGGAAACACTTGTCAGTCAGGGAGAATTTCAGATCAGTCCATCTGGACCAAGAGAAGGCTACAACAGCACCATGCAAATCAGTGATGTCAGAACTTTCCCATCTCGTTACCATCTACCTTGTTCCAACATGGCCCAAGGAATGAGGATCCCGAGAGGGAGAGAGAAGGAACCTTGCAGAAATGGACACATCTGAACTTCCTGGTCGGTCCCCTGGGCCTCAGCAGGGGAGAGGGAAACACTGAATAGGCTGAATATGAGATGGAGCTGACACTTGACTGACCTGGACTTGTGAAACCCAGAGTGATAGAATGTGTGGAATGGCTGCAAGGTGATGCAGAAAGTCAGGGTGCAGTGGAGTGAAGGTGACGACAGCCCCTGGAGGAGGATGAGCCAGATCAATGAGATGAGTGCTTTTATATATAAGCTCTGAGCTTATATATAAAGCAGAGCTCCTGAGCCCGCCCCCAACCCCCTATGTGAGGATACTGTAAGAAGTGTGTGTCAGAAAGGACCCTGCAGGACCACGCTGTGGACATCCATTTCCATTGTTTTTAAGTCTGTGATATTTTGTTATAGCAACCCAGAAGGACTAAGACAGCATCCTAACAATCTTTACACATGCTATTTATACAAAGTAAACCTCATACTATTTATACAAAGTGCGAAGTATTCATATTTTCTCATGTAACACTATGATAGTTGGCTGACAGTTCGTGGCTGGCTTTCATAAAGCATCCTGAAAATTCAGTCTTCTTGGTAGCGTGACCAGAATGATGAATAACTGTCTAATTCGTTGCTTCTAATAACGTGACCCAGAATAACTGGCTGTGATTCTTAAGTAATCTCTTAATGATCTTCTTTGTAATGCCAGCTTCTGTTATTTGTGACTAATTTTTTTTGGTGGTTTATTTATTTATTTATTTTTACTTTACAATATTGTATTGGTTTTGCCATACATCAACATGAATCCACCACAGGTGTACACGTGTTCCTCATCCTGAACCCCCCTCCCTCCTCCCTGCCCATACCATTCCTCTGAGTCGTCTCAGTGCACCAGCCCCAAGCATCCAGTATCATGCATCGAACCTGGACTGGTGATTAATTTCTAATTTTATTTTTTATTTTTTTTATTTGAAACAAGGTTTTATTTTTTAATTTTTTCATATTTTATTTATTATTGTTATTATTTTTTTTTTACTTAACAATATTGTATTGGTTTTGCCATACATCAACATGAATCTGTCATAGGTGTACACATGTTCCCAATCCTGAACCCTCTTCCTTCTTCCCTCCCTATACCATCTCTCTGGATTATCCCAGTGCACCAGCCCTAAGCATCCTGTATCCTGCATCGAACCTAGACTGGCGATTCATTTCTTATATGATATTATACATGTTTCAATGCCATTCTCCCAAAGCATTCCACCAAGAGTCCAAAAGACTGTTCTATACATCTGTGTCTCTTTTGCTGTCTCGCATACAGGGTTATCATTACCATCTTTCTAAATTTCATATATATGCATAATAGGAGCTTCATTCTCTCAATTGTAGGCGTAAATTTTCTTTTGACTTTCTATTAAATGAAAATAAGAAATATTGACAAATTGCCCTCTTAGAATTTGATATCTATACAGAGTCTGTGTTTATTTTTTTTAAGAGGAGATCCATTTCACAGAACATGCATTAAAAAGCTGTAAATTTCAAATAAGCTTGCTATGGGATAGATCATTATGACCATCTCAGACCTGGATGGCATGGATGCGGATTGAGCACGGGATGCTGGTCAGTTGGGATGTCATGAGCTTGGTGTAAATGTCAATTTCAAGTGAATCCCTGTGCAGGCAGTAGAACAGGTTATAAAATTCAGAATGACGCACATCTTCATCGCTGGACATCAGGGATGGGAGTCCTGACCAGTAAATATGAGTCTCCAAGATCTTCCGCATTACTGGAATAATAATCTGAATATAAAAAAGATAATGAGTTCTTACGTGTTTTATTAGGATTTGCTTATCTTTGTTCCTACTAATTATCAAATTAAGATTTGGGGAAGACATATGAATATAAAACTATCTAGATATGGATTTTTGACCAGCCTATGAGAAAACTATTAGTAATCTAAAAAGTAGAAACATAATTCAAGTTCAGTTTTAACTTTCTCTTTTCTTTCTTCCCACTCTCATCCTTTGATTTGATGAGAACAGAGAAAGAAGACAAGTGGAATTTGAATAGCAGATGTCCTGGGTTACTTTGAAGAAAATGCTGATCTTGGAAATTCTGTTCTCTAGTTCTCTTACTCTTGAAAATATTTCAACCACCTGTGCCCAGGAAGAGGCAAGCTTTTGGTGGAATTGTGTGCAATACAGGGAAGGCTGCACATGTCAAAAATTACAGTGAAATTCTGATTCCTTTACAGTAGAGTCTATCACTATGAATGACTAGGCTCCTGCTTTATGTAGTAGCAGTCTAGTATACAGAAGTCATGAATCTTTTTTCTTACAAAATGAGATATATCCAAACTCCTTATGCATTACAGAGATGACCTTTTCATTCACGAACAAAGCAAGAAAGCCCACTACAGGATGCTCACCCGGCAGAATTGCCTCTCCATGAATGCTTGAAGTTCTTGTGCTTTTTTCACACTCTCTCTGGCACTTGATAGGATAGTATCTGAGACTTCTTTCACACTCTGCAGGTCCGTGACTAGATGATTCAGAGGTCTATGCCAGGAGTACAGTAACATGAGTATCCACTTACTAAGGTCTTCATTCTAAGCAACCAGAAGAAACAGTCTCAAAATAATCATAATTCAGGGTTTTGGTAACATGTGATCTTTGCTCAGAGCAGCTGACCTAAAAATCTTTTGGTTATTCCTATGTGTATGCAGAGATTTTAGAGGGTAGTGAAAACTGGAAAAGTATAAAATGTAAGCTATTAGTTCACACTTTATGAATTATTAAAAATCTAGTTTATTTTAGGAAGTAATTCTTCTGATGCATTCTGATTTATAACATGAAGAATTCTCTTTTTTCCTCTGAAATTCTACCACCACTCAATGAGTTCTTTTATGTTGTGTATTTTCTTTTTTTTTAAATTGATTTTTATTTTTTAGTTTGTTTTGCTTTACAATACTGTATTCGTTTTGCTATACATTGACATGAATCAGCCACGAGTGTACATGAACTCTCAATCCCGACCCCCACCTCCCCCCTCCCGCCTCATACCTTCTCTCTGGATTATCCCCAAGCATCAGTCCAAAGATTCCTGCATCAAACCTAGACTGGCGATTCGTTTCACTTATGATATCATACATGTTACATTGCCACTCTACCGACTCATCCCACCCTCTCCCTCTCCCACAGAGTCCAAAAGGCCATTCTATACATCTGTGTCTCTTTTGCTGTCTTGCGTACAGGTTTATCATTACCAGCTTTCTAAATTCCATATATATGTGTAAGTATACTGTATTGGTGTTTTTCTTTCTGGCTTACTTCACTCTGTATAATCGGCTCCAGCGTCATCCACCTCATTAGAACTGATTCAAATGTATTCTTTTTAATGGCTGAGTAATACTCCATTGTGTATATGTACCACAGCTTTCTTATCCATTCATCTGCTTATGGACATCTAGGTTGCTTCCATGTCCTGGCTGTTATAAACAGTGCTGCAATGAACATTGGGTTCCACCTCATTAGAACTGATTCAAATGTATTCTTTTTAATGGCTGAGTAATACTCCATTGTGTATATGTACCACAGCTTTCTTATCCATTCATCTGCTTATGGACATCTAGGTTGATTCCATGTCCTGGCTGTTATAAATAGTGCTGCGATGAACATTGGGGCACATGTGTCTCTTTCAATTCTGGTTTCTCTTTACAGTACAGCTCTCACATCAAAATCTCACATGCTTCATGGTCTTTTGGCTAAGATCAAGTGTAGTATTCATACTAGTTTCTCTATAAGTATTTTAGAAGGAGAAAGAAACAGAAGAAGAATTAGTAGTTTTCAGTATTCTCTTGATAAAGGTCAAGAATGTGTCTCTTCACCTGGAATTTCTCATATAATATTTTAAAAGAAAAAAATGATAAACCTCATAAATTAGCTACTCAGAATACATTCATATTTTTCCTTTGTCTTTCATTACTTTGCAATATGAAAGCTTAAATATTGATTTCCCAGGGTTTCTTACATCTAGGGTTATTTCTGGATATCCCCAGTGGCTCAGCAGTAAAGAATCCACTTGCCAATGCAAGAGACTTTAGAGATGCAGGTTTGATCCCTCAGTAGGGAAGTTCTGAAGGAGGAAATGGCTATCCACTCCAGTATTCTTGCCTGGAGAATCCTTCAGAGAGAGGGGTCTGGTGGGCTGCAGTCCATGTTGTTGCAAAGAGTGGGAAAGACTGAGCAACTAAGTACACACACAGGGTTACTCAGGCAACACAGTTTTGGTCAGGAGGAGGGGTTTCCTTCCTGTTAAAAAAGCTCCAGTTCACCAGGAGAAACTCTTTTGTCCTTCTTCCTTCTCTTGGTATAAAACCTTAACAAGACTTCGCCAATCTCATCCTGAGTCCTCTCTTGTCTCTGGTCCACAAGCTACTACTTTCATTTGGTTCATTAAGACACTCCTTGTGTGTAGAACAGTGTCCTTAGTAACTCCCTCCTTTTGGCATCAATGTGCTAGTTTCTTTCCTATAAAACAACACTCCCTCCCCATCTTCCCCAACTCTCCCAGACTAGAAAGGCTCCTTTTCCAATATATTTCTGTGTAGTCTTCATCATACTTTTATGTATGTAAAGAAATATCTGGCTACAAGCCACAAGAAGCAGGAACATCAATCTTGTTTATCCTCGTGCCATAAGAGCCAACATTTAATGAGCCAGGCACCGTGGGACAAGCACTATATATATACTAACTTATGCTATGTTCATTGCAACGTCCTGGTTTACAGGTGGGGCAACTGAGGTAGAGAGGTTAGGTAGTAGGTGGGTGACAGAGCAAGATCAAATCCAAGCAGCTTGATCCAGAGCCTCTGCTTAACCAGTATCATCTACTCCCTCTCTAGAAGGGTGCTGAAGAGTGGAGAGAATTAGGGTATTTTTATGTGAAAAACAACACTAAGAGCCACTCTATTGGGTAATTAAAACACATTTTAAATAATGTTTAAAGCTTTTTCTGTACTATATTATGCACTCTTCAATATAATTCATGTCAAAATGCATATTGATTTTACAGTTTTCTTCAGCGACATCTTTGTTATTTTATGTTTAAAAGCAGTTGTTCTCAAGTATTTGAGTGCATGAAAAAAACTAGAAAAATCATTAAAAAGTATAAATTCTCAGGCCTCTCTCCTGGGTTTTCTGATTTAACAATATTCAGGTGAGGTCCTAGTAATCTTAAAGAGGAAAGTCTAACAGGTTAACTGATAAAGCGAATTCACTAATAAACATTTCTATAATAAGTACTACATTAATGAACTTGATAAATGTAAACAGATTTTGTATTAATAATAATGATGGTGATAATAAAACTTCTGTAATTATAAAGGTAGGATATTCACATTATCAGATTTTTTAAAACATATAACTCTTTCTTGAAAATGTCCCAGTGGTCAGAGTTATTATCTTTATTTTTAGAATCCTTCTGGATGATATGACTATAAAAGGTACTATGAGTATTAGAAACAAATTAAACTAGTCAAGACTCCTCAGAAGTGATTTTTGATTAAGCACAGTAAACAATGTCATCTCAAAATGATACAGTGGATTTTTTATTTCTATTCACATACCAACGTATTACAGTCGAATTTTTATTCACTAATTATTGCACTTATTTTATCAGTGTGCTGTTGATTGTATTTAACTTTATAAATAATCAAAATTGTGTAAAACTAGTTGTCCCATGCTGTATTTGCATTTTGCATTCATGCATGTACATAGGTCTGTATACATGCATGTAGGTCTGCATGTCTGTGCTGACATATGTGTGCATGTATTTAAGTAGTCTTTGGTCCATAACAATGTTAGGTCTCTCATTGGTGTTTTGCCATTGTGTTTATATAATTTTATATATCACTTTCTATTTTAAATGTATATTTAATGTGCATACATGTTACCTAATTATGAAAATTAGAATTGGAAAATCTTTGCAGAATGCTTTGATAGACCTCAAATGAAAGTGTTCATAGATATTATAAATAATTCTTTTGGTTATTAAGGAAATTATAGAAAGATTGCTTTCTCACTGAATTTTTTTTCTGATTGGATAAAAACAAAAGATATATATATTATATATAGCCTAATAATTATTGTGATGTATGTATATTAATTAAGATCTACATTTAATTTGTTAATCAGAGTGTACCCAACTATTTGCCTTTTTCTAGCATGAATACCATTCTAGAAATAAATTAATTGGATTTCCCTATGATACCTCAATCTATTCTAAATTTTAAATAGATTAATATTTAATATACCCTAATAGGATAATCTGATTTATTTCTTTTGATTTAAAAAGAATGGATTCTAGAGACCTTATACCTCTTTGGGCTTAAGGTTCTAATGCTACTTTAATCCAAAACATTCTTCATGTCTCAGTTTTCTCTTTTGTTTAAAGTGTAATTATTTTTCTCTGAACGATAATGCTAAATAATTAAAATCTTTAAAACTTTTGTTTGTGGAGAAATGTGTTATTAATGGTCAGTTGCAATGAATAAAATATAGACAGTAATTCCTAAAGTAACTTACATTGTAATTACCTGAGAAGATTTTCCAGGCTGCACTAAGGTAAAAAGAACCTGCCTGCCGATGCTGGAGACACAAGAGATGTGGGTAAGATCCCTGGGTTGGAAAGATCCCCTGGAAGATGACATGGCAGCCCACTCCAGTATTCTTGCCTGGAGAACTCTATGGACAGAGGAGCCTGGTTAGATAGTCTATGTGTTCAGGAAGAGTCAGACATGACTGAAGCGACTTAGCACACATACACAGTTAGGCGGGAACTTAGTTTCCATATGAGGATATATAATCCTTCCTCCTCTTCCTCAAAGATGTTGCTATTGCCCTATCAATATAATGGCTATGGCTACCTATTATTCTGGGTTATTTTCCCAGGACTTATTAATATGTAATATGTATGTATATGCATATGTATGTTATGTTTCCCTAGCAGCTGTTTCAATCTATAACATGCAGTGGCAATAAACAATATCAAACACCTTCTGTAAGAGAGACATTAGCCTGGATGCTAAGCTTCAGTGGTGCACAGATCCAATTATCTGTTGACTCATTCACCTTACAGGATTAATGGAGGGTGCTCAGGAAGATAGTTTTAGCCAATTTTAGCCCTTATCATAGTAGCAGCTACCTATCCTCTATCTAACTCCATGGCAGATAGTGGTGCATAAGTTATTTTTATATTATAAACATAAAACTAAAGATTTTTCAGAGTAAATCTTAATCCCTTCAATCTACTATAACTATGACTCCTATAATTTGTTTCAAGTATGGTCATGAGTCTTTATGCATAGTCTCAATTTAGATGTATAAGAAAGTATAAAAATTGTTAATATAATAGCAATCAACAATCTATGCCTTTCAAATTATTTAAATAGTAAGTGATATTTAAAGATAGTAAACAAATAATATACATTAAACTGATGCATTTTATTGGTGTGTGTATATATGTATATGTATATAATTAGCTAATATATTGGAGAAGGCAATGGCACCCCACTCCAGTACTCTTGCCTGACAAATCCCATGGACGGAGAAGCCTGGTAGGCTGCAGTCCATGGGGTCGCTAGGATCGGACACGACTGAGCGACTTCACTTTTACTTTTCCCTTTCATGCACTGGAGAAGGAAACGGCAACCCACTCCAGTTCTTGCCTGGAGAATCCCAGGGACAGGGGAGCCTGGTGCGCTGCTGTCTCTGGGGTCACACAGAGTCGAACACGACTGAAGTGACTTAGCAGCAGCCAATATATATTTTAAGATGAGATTAAGATTTAAAAAAATTTTTTTCAAGTTTACAAATTTTTTTTATTTATAATACCCTACAAATGTAAATATAGAAACTTTTTTATTAATTAAAACCAAACAAAAAAGATAAAAGCACAGAAAAGAAGAAATAATAATCGAGCCTTCACTTGATCGGTTGTGAAGGGACGGCAGGAAAGATGGGAAGTCAGGAGATGATGGCAGAGGGGGACGAGGGGACGTCATGG
>SJXQ01009646.1:0-59571 GCA_006408695.1 Aepyceros melampus | reverse complement strand
GGGGCACAGCGGTGGGGTGGTGGGGGCAGGCCATGGAGGGGAAGAACTGCAGGCAGAGAATGACAGCTGGTTAGAATGGAGGACCTCAGTATTGTACAATACATTTATGTGCAAGACATTTATTCTCATATTAAATATCATAACCTGCTCCCCCTCCCCCACCACATTCACAAAGGTGATAACAGCAAGGCGTGCTAAGGATAGCCAGGTAAGATAAATCAGATGCAATCTTAGGTCTGTCATCACTAGGGATTCGAATCCCTAATCTTGGTTGATTGCTGAATGGGAGAGGGGTGAGTGACAGGGCCGGCAGGCTATTCCTGCCAGGATTCAGATCCAGGCCCCTGGCTGCCGGGGAAGGGGCCTGGGCGAGACAAAGGAGCAAGGACTGCACTTCTGCCTGCAGCGTGCAGGACACTGAGGAGCAAAGTCGCGGACTTCGCTCCCGTGGTTAGGTGCGGAGGTTTCCCCCCAAGACACTAAATGAAAACTGGGCAGAGGGAAGTCAAGCATGGCTTACTGAAACAGTGCCAGGCAGACAGAGTGAGTGTGGTAAAGCTGCACTGTGGAGCAGGCTCCAGGTCAGGGACGTCTTCAGCAAGCCTCCATGCACTTGAAAGGACCACATGCTTAGGTATATTGTGATAGCTAAAAAATTTATGGAAAGCAATTTGATAATGTATATACCACAAAACATCCATCCTATTTGCCCTAATAATACAATTCTGAGAATCTTCCATAAGAAACATTAAAATTCTCATTCTGATGAGAATTTATTAGTGAAAATATATTGGGTATTATTCATATTTATTAAATAAAATTTAACAACCTATATAAAGATACAGAGTTGGTTAAGAAAATAAGGGCTCATATATATTTGATGATATTATTTGATCCCTAAAAATAGTGTATACAAACACTAAAGTCACAAGAAAAGGTTTGTAATGTTATGTTAG
Organism: Aepyceros melampus; assembly: GCA_006408695.1. Lineage (NCBI taxonomy): Eukaryota > Metazoa > Chordata > Mammalia > Artiodactyla > Bovidae > Aepyceros > Aepyceros melampus. The sequence continues at coordinate 58,615 of SJXQ01009646.1, read as the reverse complement.
TGGAAGAAAGTAGGAAATTATGGTATGCATCGTGTATCACTTTTCTATTACCACTGTAACAAATTTCTCAAACTTAATAACTGAAAGCAACACACAGCTATTATCTGCTGTCTAAAGTCTAAATCTAATTCGGTCTCAGGGGGCTGATAAAATCAAGGTGTTGGCAGAGCTGGTTCTTCCTGGAGGCTATAGGGGAAGATGTATTTTCTTGCCTTATAGTCTTCAGAGGCTGTTTTCATTCCTTGATTTATAGCCTTTCATCACATCACCTTTTATCCCTCTGCTTCTCTTCAAATCCTCCATCACTGACCCTTTTGCTTCCTTTTATAGTACCCTTGTGATTCCTTTGAGGTAGTCACCCAGGTAAGCCAGAATTATCTCATCACCAGGTTTTAACTTAATCACATCTGCAAGTTGGTGAAGGTGCCATGTAAGGTTATGTGTTTACAGGTTCTGGGGGTTGTAGAGTGTGGACATCTTTCTGCTGCTGCTGCTGCTAAGTCGCTTCAGTCGTGTCCGACTCTGTGCGACCCCACAGACGGCAGCCCACCAGGCTCCCTGGGATTCTCCAGGCAAGAACACTGGAGTGGGTTGCCATTTCCTTCTCCAATAGAGTGTGGACATCTTAGGGAGGACATAAGCCTACCCACTACACACAGAATGATCATAATTATGTAAAACCAGGATACTGTTGAGAGTAAAAAAGAACACTATTTATTATCTCAGGATAACAGAGGTAAACAGGAGTCATTCTTGAAAAACCTAGACAGGTAGTCACCTAGTGAAGGTGAAGGTGAAGTTGCTCAGTCGTGTCCGACTCTTTGCGACCCCATGGACTGTAACCTACTAGGCTTCTCCATCCATGGGATTCTCCAGGCAAGAATACTGGAGTGGGTTGCCATTTCCTTCTCCAGGGGAATCTTCCCGACCCAGGGATCGAACCTGGGTCTCCCACATTGGAGGCAGATGCTTTAACCTCTGAGCCACCAACCAGAATGATAAGAAATGACAAGCTGTTTGAATTTAGTCAGATTTTCATTTTTGAAAGGATCTGTTTTTGTTACCTCGGGATAACAAGATTTGATTTCTTTTCCTCCTTACAGTATTCAGATGTCACTATTATATATCTACATGTGAAATATTTTATTCATTATATTCAAGGATTGTTGGTCTCTAATTTCAAGATAAATGCTTTTCTTAGATACAAGAAATTTCCATTTATTGTTACTCTGATTTTCTTCCCGCTAATATTTTTTTTCTCTTTTGTCTTTCGGGCAGATCCTTCCTGTATATGTACTGATCCTTATGAATAGACTTTCCATGTCTTTTAAATGCTCTCATTTTTTTCATCTCTACATTTTTGAAATTCTGACTTTTATTCCATTTTATCTTCCTATCTACTAATTTACTTTGGTCAACCTGGCTGCCCTCTGAATCTCTGGACACTTTGGTTTTGAAATATCTCATATGCTTGCACAGTATTTCCTCTGCTCTGATTTTCTTTCAATATTTCAATGTATTTCTTTCAAAATTTCAGCTTTGTAAAATTTATAAAAATTTCTAATTCCCTGATGGCATTCTTTTCTATTGTTAGTGCTTTGTGGATTAATTAATTTTTCACTTTTCTCCTGAAATTCAAATGAAATTTGAGGAGCATATTTTACTCTTCTATTAACTTCCTAACTTGAAACTAAACTACAGATGCATTTTATTTCACAGTGTGAAGTTGGTGTTGTTTAGTTGGGAAGTCATGTCCAACTCTCGTGACCTCATGGACCATAGCCCACCCAGGCTCCTCTGTCCATGGGATTTCCCAGGCAAGAATACTGCAATGCATTGCCATTTGCTTCTTCAGAGGATCTTCCTAACCCAGGGATCAAACCTGGGTGTTCTTCATTGGCAAGCAAATTCTTTCCCACTGAACAATCAGGGAAGCCAAAGGAGAGATAAGAAGACCTTCTAAAATAAACAAGGCAAAGGAATAGAGGAAAACAATAGAATGGGAAAGACATCAAGAAAATTAGAGATATCAAGGGAACATTTCAAGCAAGGATGGGCATGGGGTAAAGGACAGAACCATTAAAGACCTAACAGAAGTAGAAGATATTAAAAGACTGGGCAAGAATATACAGAAGAACTGTACAAAAAAGGTCTTAATGACCAGAATAACCACACTGGTCTGGTCACTCACCTAGAGCCAGACATCCTGGCATGTGAAGTCAAGTGGGCCTTAGGAAGTATTACTATGAACAAAGGTAGTGGAGGTGGTGGAATTCCAACTAAGCTATTTTAAATCCTTGAAGATGGTGCTGTTAAAATGTTGCACTCAATATGCCAGAAAATTTGGAAAACTCAGCAATGGCCACAGGACTGGAAAAGGTCATCTTTTATTCCAATCCCAAAGAAGGGCAATGCCAAAGAATGTTCAAACTATTGTACAATTGTGCTCATTTCACATATTAGCAAGGTAATGCTCAAAATCCTTTAAGCTAGGCTTCATCAGTATGTGAACCGAGAACTTCCAGATATGTATAAGCTAGATTTAGAAAAGGAACAGGAATCATAGATTAAATTGCCATTTCTTAGATCATAGAGAAAACTAGGAAGTTCCAGAAGAACATATACTTCTGCTTTATTGACTATGCTATAGACTTTGTGTGGATCACAATAAACTGTGGAAAATTCTTGAAGAAATGGGAACACCAGACCATCTTACCTGTCTCCAGAGAAGCCTGTATGCAGCTCAGGAAACAACAGTTAGAACCAGACATGGAACAACAAACTAATTTAAAAATGGGAAAGGAGTAGTTCAAAGCTATATATTTGTCACCCTATTTATTTAACTTATATGCATTGTACATCACACGAAATGCCAGGCTGAATGAATCACAAACTGGAATCAAGATTGCTGGGAGAATAACCAACAACCTCAGATATGCAGATGATACCACTCTAGTGGCAGGAATTGGAGAGGAACTAAAGAACCTTTGGTGAGGGTGAAAGACAAGAGTGAAAAAGCTGACTTGAAACTCAACATTCAAAAGACCAAAATCATGGCATCCAGTCCCATTATTTCCTGGCAAATAGAAAAGGAAAAAGTGAAAGTAGTGACAGATTTTCTTTTCCTGGGCTCAAAATCTCTGCTGCAGTGACTGTAGCCTTGAAACTAAAAGATGCTTGCTCCTTGGAAGGAAAGCATTGATCAACCTAGACAGCATATTAAAAATCAGAGACATTGCTTTGCCAATACAGGTCCATAAAGTCAAGCTATGATTTTTTTCAGTATTCATTTATAGATAAGAGAGTTGGACCATAAAGAAAGCATTGCACCGAAGAATTGATGCTTTCAAAATGTGGTGCTAGAAAAGACTCTTGAGAGTCCCTTGGACTACAAGGAGATCAAATCAGTCAATCCTAAAGGAAATCAACCCTGAATATTCATTGGAAGGACTAATGGTGGTGCTGAAGCTCTATAGTTTGGCCATTTGATGCAAGGAGCTGACTCACTGGAAAAGACCCTGTTTCTGGGTAAAGTTGAAGGCAAAAAGTCTAAAGAGGCAGCAGAGGATGAGATGATTAGATAGTGTCACTGACTTAACAGACTTGAATTTGAACAAACTCTGGGAGAGAATGGAGGACAGAGGAGCCTAGCATCCTGCAGTCCATGGGGTCCCAAAGAGTTGGATAGCATTTAGCAACTGAACAACTGCAACAAATGAAGAGGTAATGATTTAATTTACCTATACACTTATTATGAACTGTTTCTACTTTCATAAATATTATGAAGTATTCCATGATGGGCATATACATACAAAAAATGTTGAGACATATCTGTAGTTAGGTGCTTATGCATGTCTGCTAGATTGCTAAGTTGCATTTGATTCTGTGACTTTATGGACACAGGCTCCTCTGTCTGTGGGATTCCCCAGGCAAGAATTCTGGAGTGGGTTGCTATTTCTTCTCCAGGGGATCTTCCTGATCCAGGAATAGAGTGGAACCTGCGTTTCCCGCATTGGCAGGCAGTTTCTTTCTTTTTTTTTTTTTTAATTAATTTTTATTTTTTAGTTTGTTTTGCTTTACAATACTGTATTCGTTTTGTTACACATTGACATGAATTAGCCATGAGTGTACATGAACTCCCAATCCCGACCCCCCCTCCACCCTCCCGCCCCACACCCTCTCTCTGGATTATCCCCGTGCATCAGTCCCTAGCATCCTGCATCCTGCATCAAACCTGGACTGGCAATTCATTTCGCTTATGATATCACACATGTTACATTGCCACTCTGCCAACCCATCCCATCCTCTCCCTCTCCCACAGAGTCCAAAAGGCCATTCTATACAACTGTGTCTCTTTTGCTGTCTTGCGTACAGGTTTATCATTACCATCATTCTAAATTCCATATATATGTGTAAGTATACTGTATTGATGTTTTTCTTTCTGGCTTACTTCACTCTGTATAATCGGCTCCAGCATCATCCACCTCATTAAAACTGATTCAAATGTATTCTTTTTAATAGCTGAGTAATACTCCATTGTGTATATGTACCACAGCTTTCTTATCCATTCATCTGCTGATGGACATCTAGGTTGCTTCCATGTCCTGGCTACTACAAACAGTGCCGCGATGAACATTGGGGTACACGTGTCTCTTTCAATTCTGGTTTCCTCGGTGTGTATGCCCAGCAGTGGGATCGCTGGATCATAAGGCAGTTTCTTTACCACTGAACCACCAAGAAATTTCCCTTATGCAGTAGTATTAAGGGTCAAAAATATGTCAACCTTAGGTTTTTCTTTTCCACAGAAAAAATTATATACACTTTAAATGTCTATTAACTTTGTATGAAAACGCCTGTATAGTTATGATCCATGGTAGTTAAGTTCTATAAAGTTACCTGGAATACTGAATTAGTGAGTGCTAAACCTCATGCGAAACGTTGACTCATTGGAAAAGACTCTGATGCTGGAAGGGATTGGGGGCAGAAGGAGAAGGGGATGACAGAGGATGAGATGGCTGGATGGCATCACTGACTCGGTGGACATGAGTTTGGGTGAACTCTAGAAGTTGGTGATGGACAGGGAAGCCTAGCGTGCTGCAATTCATGGGGTCGCAGAGTCCGACATGAGTGAGCAACTGAAATGAACTGAACTGAAACCAAGAATACACAGAACTGTTAAAAAAGATCTTCATGACCCAGATAATCATGATGGTGTGATCACTCACACTCACCCAGAGCCAGACATCCTGGACTGTCAAGTCAAGTAGGCCTTAGAAAGCATCACTATGAACAAAGCTAGTGGAAGTGATGCAATTCCAGTAGAGCTATTTCAAATCCTGAAAGATGATGCTGTGAAAGTGCTACACTCAATATGCTAGCAAATTTGGAAAAGTCAGCAGTGGCCACAGGACTGGAAAAGGTCAGTTTTCATTCTAATCCCAAAGAAAGGCAATGCCAAAGAATGCTCAAACTACCGCACAATTGCACTCATCTCACAAGCTAGTAAAGTAATGCTCAAAATTCTCCAAGCCAGGCTTCAGCAATATGTGAACTGTGAACTTCCAGATGTTCAAGCTGGTCTTAGAAAAGGCAGAGGAACCAGAGATCAAATTGCCAACATCCGCTGGATCATGGAAAAAGCAAGAGAGTTCCAGAAAAACATCTATTTCTGCTTTATTGATTGTGCCAAAGCCTTTGACTGTATGGATCACAATAAACTGTGGAATATTCTTTAAGACATGGGCATACCAAACCACCTGATCTGCCTCTTGAGAAACCTATATGCAGGTCAGGAAGTAACAGTTAGAACTGGACATGGAACATCAGACCAGTTCCAAATAGGAAAAGGAGTACATCAAGGCTGTATATTGTCACCCTGCTTATTTAACTTATATGCAGAGTACATCCTGAGAAATGCTGGGCTGGAAGAAGCACAAGCTGGAATCAAGATTACCAGGAGAAATATCAGTAACCTCAGACGTGCAGATGACACCACCCTTATGGCAGAAAGTGAAGAGGAGCTAAAAAGCCTCTTGATGAAAGTAAAAGAGGAGAGTGAAAAAGTTGGCTCAAAGCTCAACATTCAGAAAATGAAGATCATGGCATCTGGTCCCATCACTTCATGGCAAATAGATTGGGGAAACAGTGGAAACAGTGTCAGACTTTATCTATTTGGGCTCCCAAATCACGGCAGATGGTACTGGAGCCATGAAATTTAAAGACGCTTAATCCTTGGAAGAAATGTTATGACCAACTTAGATAGCATATTGAAAAGCAGATACATTACTTTGCCAACAGAAGTCCATTTAATCAAGGCTATGGTTTTTTCAATGGTCATGTATGGATGCGAGAGTTGGATTGTGAAAGGAAGCTGAGCACCGAAGAATTGATGCGTTTGAACTGTGGTGTTGGAGAAGACTCTTGAGAGTCCCTTGGACTGCAAGGAGATCCAACCAGTCCATTCTAAAAGGAGATCAGCCCTGGGTGTTCTTTGGAAGGAATGATTCTAAAGACAAAACTCCAGTACTTTGGCTACCTCATGCGAAGAGTTGACTCATTGGAAGAGACTCTGACGATGCGAGGGATTGGAGGCAGGAGGAGAAGGGGACAACTGAGGATGAGATGGCTGGATGGCATCACCGACTCTATGGATGTGAGTCTGAGTGAACTCTGGGAGATGGTGATAGACAGGGAGGCCTGGCGTGCCGCGATTCATGGGGTTGCAAAGAGTCGGACATGACTGAGCTACTGAACTGAACTGATGCTTTAAAATATTGTAATTAATATGTATGGTTGATTCATAACCACTGAACTCACCACCACAGCACTGTAACTCATGCATGAAGAAAGCTCATTTAATATATATTTTCTTTGTAAGGCACATCACAGCCATTTTTTTGCACTTCAGATCCCAAGTCAGTGTTTTTTTCTATGCCTGGGGGCTGAAGTTAAACCATGTACAATGGAGACATCAACAGCAAAAATCAATGCAATGCACAAGTGTAGCCCTAAAGAGACCATGAAAAGAACACGGACAGTATTAGGACTGAAAGAAAGGAGAACATTACTATGTCTGAGTTAGCTGGAACCATGTGTGTTGTGTAACTCAAAACATCTTATTCTTTGAAAATGTCCATGAATAACCATGAAAGCCCTGAAAGTATTAATTTGGTGGCAACAAAATGTTTCTAGTGAGTGTGCAAACTCACCAACACAGAATTCCAATATAAGTACAGACTGCTTTCTACATGCTTCCCTAATGGCTCAGCAGGAAAGAATCCACCTGCAGTACAGGAGGTGCAGGAGAGTTGAGTTCCATCCCTGGGTCAGGAAGATCCAGGAGCAGGGACTGGAAATGCACTCCAGTATTCTTGCCTGAAGAAACCCATGGACAGAGGAGCCTGACAGGCTACAGTCCACACAGTCATACAATCGGACACAACTGAAGTGACTAAGCACATGGGCTTTCTACATATTCCACGAAACAAAGTAATTTGAGAAAACAAAAGTTGATCCCCAAATACATAGTTTTTTTTTTTTTTTCCATAAAGTAGACTACTTTCAGGGAGATGTCAAGTTTCCTGTGTCTCTATTTACCAGTCATTGAATTTACTTTTCTTGGTCAATTGTATAAAATCTGGAACTAATAAAACATTACATGGGGATCTCCCATTTGTAATAAAATTGTTGTGTAACAATTTCTTCTCAATAAATATAGTCATATTCAAAACAAAAATTTCTGCCTCTTTTACAGGTAATAATAATTTTTACTATTTGATGAGTGCTTTCTACATTTTCTCATATGTATGTAAGAGGAGAAAATTGATTCCATTTTACAAATGTATAAACTTAGGACTAGATATATTAAATAACTTATCTATACATATGGCTGATTCATGTTGATGTTTGAGAGAAAACAACAAAATTCTGTAAAGCAATTATCTTTCAACTAAAAACTAAATAAATTAAAAATAAATAAATAGCTAATCCAAATTCACTCCTTTATAAGTAATGAAGCAGAAGTCTATTCCAAGTGTTTGATTCAACAGTGCCCATTTCTTAAATTATTACTTTCTTAAAGTGTTAGTGTTCTTTCTCCATTCCAGAGCCAATTGTTACTACTTTTTAAAATGTCTCTGTCTTCTGTCATTATTTTCAGAGGAAAACATTCTTTTCCAAGTGTTCATTTTCCTTTGTTATCTTGTTGAGCATATTAAAACATATATAAAATAACTATATACCTTCTCATATTCCCATTAGGGCATCTATTTGGTTTTTGTTTTCCACTTATTTTTCTAGTAAAAGCAATCTGGGTTAGAGAAGAAAAGGAATGAAAGCAAAATTTATTACAATTTTATTTTGCAACAGATAACTGGGTTAAGGGCTTTATGAAATTGTTTAATCCTCATGATAAATTTGTGAGATTGATATTATGAGTCAATTTTATGAAACAGGAAACAGAGACTCTGGGAACTGTTATAAAATGTCTTACTTTGCTCAGATAATAAGTACAGGTTCTCATTTGCATTCAGGTCCTTCTGCTTGGAGAACCCAGACATTTCCATACTCATCATTACTTGTCAGTGTCCATTGGGATTGCCCATTGCAAAGTAATTTGGAAGCATTCAGAATGGCTAGTTTGTTTAGTAACTATTTGAAAACCAGATTACTTTTGAAGTGGAAAGGATTTTAGGTATCAGAAAGGTCAATCCTTTATTTTATAGATAAATAAATAGGACCAGAGAAGTTAAGTGTTTTGTCATTTTGTCTAAATTCAGATAACACAGAAGAAGCAGAGACAGGATTATTTCAGCCTCTTTCTTTACTATTTTGTTGCTGTTTCTACTATACCTTTCCATCATACAGACATACTGGAGTAATTTATTTACTAAAACATTTAAAGTCCAGCTTACCGAAGAAGAGAAATTAATGAAAAAGTTGTATAAAGTGACTGACATTTATTCAGATTTTAATACTTGCCCTTATTCTTCTGAACTGTTTGATTTCTCACTCTTCCTTTCTTCATGCTTTCTCTAAATCCTAGAAGGGGACATTTGTAGACTAAACACAGTTCTATTGGTTGACAAACAGAACAGTGATAGGGATGTAACTGAGAGAGAAAGGAGAAATACTCAACAGAGAATGAAAGAGAGAGAGTTGCATGGAAAGTTTATGGCATGGGAAGTCAGTCTCTTAGACTGAGATGAAGATCATGATCAGAGACCTTGAGAATAAAGATACTTCCAGGCTGTAAAAACAATGCTCACTTATTACTTTTAATGGTGTGTTTTTTTTTTTCAATATTAGGAACTTCTAATGTGTTTACCCAAACTGATAACAAACTTGCAGAATATGAATTTTTTCTTAAAAATTGAAAAACAGAAACATCATCTCATCTATCTGCCCTTATAAACATATTTTCTAACAAGTCTCTTTACATTCAAATTCTTTAGGTACTAGACTTTTGAACTTCTTAATATCTTAGCAGCAGATCTAAAAAGTGAAAATTCACACGTGCCTGTTTAATATATCACAGCAACTAAATTTATCTCAAAATTTTTTTTAATAATCTTTACTTTGTTAAGCTATAACTTCTTTCCTTTTCTGCTCACTTTGAGCCATTCCACCAATTATTACAGAGCCATTTATACATTAACCTCCTGGAGGGCTGTAGTATTTGAGTAAAGTAGGCTGACACTGTAAATTTATTTCTGGACCTGTTCCCTTTTATCTGTGATAATCATTTGGTTTTCTCTCTATTGTCAACTCATACAGCATGCTTATTCTGTACTGTATTTCTTAACTGGGAGCAAAAATCTGGTACTAACATTCTCTCTCTCTCTCTCTCACACACACAGACACACACACAGAGACACAAACATATTTCAGTGGTATCAGCAGTGATGCATAAAATCTAGAAATACATGGATTATGTTCGTATAGATATTTCAAACTTTGAGTAACAACAGTATCTGAATCAGGGATCTATTTTCAATTTTACATTTATTTGAAGTGAAGTGGCTCAGTCGTGTCCGACTCTTTGCAACCCCATGGGCTGTAGACTACCAGGCTCCTCTCTCCATGGGATTTCCCAGGCAATAGTCCTGGAGTGGATTGCCATTTCCTTCTCCAGGGGATCTTCCCAACCCAGGGATCGAAACTGGGTCTCCCGCATTATAGACAGATGCTTTACCGTCTGAGCCACCAGGGAAGTCTTTACATTTTTTTGGCCCTAATTATAAAAAGCAAAGACATTACCTTGCCAGCAAAAGGGCCATCTAGTCAAACTGTGGTTTTTCCAGTAGTCATGTATGGATGTAAGAGGTGGACTATAAAGAAAGCTGAGCACTGAAGAGTTGATGGTTTTGAATTCTGGTGTTAGAGAATACTCTTGAGAGTCCTTTGGACTGCAAGGAGATCCAACCAGTCCATCCTAAAGGAAACCAGTCCTGAATATGCATTGGAAGGCCTGATGCTGAAGCTGAAACTCCAATATTTTGGCTACCTGATGTGAAGAACTTACTCATTTGAAATGACCCTGATGCTGGGAATGACTGAAGACGTGAAGAGAAAGGGATGACAGAGGATGAGATAGTTGGATAGCATCACCAACTCAATGGGCATGAGTTTGAGTAAACTCCGGGAGTTGGTGATGGACAGCGAGACCTGGTGTGCTGCAGTCCATGGAGTTGCAGAGTCAGACACGATTGAGTGACTGAACTGAACTGAATATCTAAAGTTTTCCAGGTGGCACTAGTGGTAAAGAACACATCTGCCAATGCAGAAGACATAAGAGATGTGAGTTTGATCCCTGGGTTATATCCCTGTGTTGGGAAGATCCCTTGGAGGAGGGCATGGTAACCCACTCAAGTATTCTTGCCTGGAGAATCCCATGGACAGAGGAGCCTGGCAGGCTATAGTCCCTGGGGTCGCAAAGAGTTGGACATGACTGAAGTGACTTTAGCACAAGCACACACACACAACTAATATCCATTTGATAGGTTTATAGAACTTTGTTTTCACACAGTTTGAACTATACAGTGGTTTAGTTCAGAGGCGAGAAAACAAGGTCCATTAGTATTCCATTCATGAAAACTTAAGTGTTCTTTCCTTATAAACATAACAGAGGTTTTGATATGATTAATGGAAGAGGAAGAAGAGGCTTTAGAAGTCACATTGAGGCCTGGCTACATGGTTCTCTAGCTGGGGAAAGAAGACCAGCTAGAAGTAAAGTGTGAGTGTCTCGATGCCAAGAGGCACACCCATAGCCTAGGGGAGTGGCCGTCCTGATGAACTGGAAAGCTTGCTACATGGAGTGCTGTGATCTGGCTGCCTAATGCGTTGCTGTATGACGTGCAGAAATCTGTCTACACCAAAATCTGTTGCCCATTAGAACGTAGAAGGTGTTTGATGAAGGTAATGGGGAAAAGACTAATTGGTCTTTGCTAGTTCTTCTTCTTCAGAATCTAGTTTTAGATATCTTATGGAAAAGATGTTTTGAAAGAATAAAACAGACATATTAATCTGTAGAGAGTGATATTTGTGTCAGTCAAAGTTGAAACATGAGAACACATGACATGAACTGGATGTTAAGGGTAAACTAAAATATTAATATGAAGTAATGTAGAATAGAGCACTGAGGGAATCCGGGAAAAGGAGTTTTATGAAAAATGAGCTTCCCTGGGAATCAGGAGGCCTCAGAAACCCCAAATCCCGACCAGGTTCTCGCATCTGCTCTGGGACCTCAGGCAAGTCAGCAGTCAGCTTCTTGTCTCTTTAGATTCTTCATTAAAAACACTAATAATAATTTATTTATTATAAGTGAGGCTAATTACTTTACAATATTGTGGTGGTTTTTGCCATACATTGACATGAATCAGTCATGGGTGTACATGTGTCTCCCCCACCCTATCCTCATTTTTAAACTGACTTTTGTAGACTAAGTGATTTTTAAGAGAGCCCCCAAGGGGGAAAACTGTATTCTAGGTATCTGTCTTTGATGCTGTAAAGAATAAAATGATAGAAACACAAGGTCAAGGTGATTGGCAATTTAATAGTTTTTGATCACCTCAGGTGTCATCATATGAAAACTATGTTATGGAAAGTAAAAGTGGAAATGGCAAAGAAATAAAAGATCTTTATATGCTGACTATAGCAATGCATATTACCAAGTCATGAGTCATAAAATAGAGTTAAGAAAAAAATATGGTCAGTGAATATGGTTATTTTCTATTTTTATTAAATTCTTTAATTTCTTTTCTTACAGTGATGAGGTATGCAGCTAGAGTACTTATGTGATTAAAAATCTTAGTTTTTAAAGTACATTTAATCATATTTAGATTTTTCAAATGGTTTTGTAGTGATGTGGGCTTTCTTTACAAAAAAAAATCCTTACACTATTGGCCTTAGAGGCACAAGAGCAACGACTAAATTCTATTAAAATAGCTCAGGGACTCATCCATGCATGCAAAAATTATAATTATGAGCATCCAAGGAAAATTAGTGTATAATGTCTTAATTAAAGCTGGACAACATAATTTTATTTACAGATTGAATACTATTAAATCTTTAGAGTGGTATATTTTTATTTTACTTTCTTGTAATTAATATTTAGCATAGCTCTTTGACTAGCACATTGCATTATTAATGCACATTTTGTGAGAAATGTTATAGTATGTTAAAAAATGCCCTCTGTTTGGAAGATAGCCCATAAATTGTGTTATTATATTAAAATGCAAATTTTGCATTTTGGTTGACTGTTTAAAATACGTATGAGTTGCATATTTGCTCATTTAGACATAGTAACTCAGACAAATTGTGAAAAATCAGTTTGACTTTATTTGGATGTTTTCACATTTTTCACCCAGTGTTGGGAACTTTTCCCAGCGGCATTCTTAACTCAGAGTTATGATATGAATATTGTGTTTGCCTTAATCCTGATCTTGTTTTCTTTAGGAAAACTATGAATTGTATTAGGAGCATATTACCAAAGCTACATGGCTATTAAGGTTTGAGCCTTGGGATAGAAAAGTAAAAATTTCAAATTCCTATTACTACTCTTGTCACAAGACATTGTTGTTTTGCCTGTAATATTCCCACTAAGGCAATCTCTAAGAAAACATCATTTATCTTAGTTTAGCTATGAGAAGGCTGTAGAAATCCTTTTTTCATTTTTTAAAATGAGTTTTCAGAAGTAGCCACAAATAGAAATCTAATAGTTAAGCACAAAACTCTATAATGTTTGAGAACACCAAATAGATGTTCTAGTGCACTGTTTTTTATTAACAAAAATAAATGGAGAAGAAAATAAAAAACTCCTCAAACTTTATATTGCTTAATACTAAATTAGGACATATGAACCCTCCATTAATCTTGGTGATTCTCAGATTGGGAGTAATAAAGCCCCTGAGTTTCATGAGAGGCGTTCCATTGTGATAAAAAAAACAAACAACAACAACAAAAAAAAACCAAAAAAACCCCTGGATTTATGAACTCTAGGCAGTAGCTTATTAGCAAGTGTTGTTCCCATAGGAACATCATTGCTCCCATTTCTCACTTGATTCCACTCCTTTATTCTCACCTGCTACTGTAGGAATAGTGCCTCTAGGTGAGGCCATGTTCCTGGTGCAGCTAGAACACAACCAGTCTTTCCTTAGCAACATCTGATTTCATACCACTTCCTCCTAGGTGATAAGATTTAGAAATGTATGAAAATAGGGCTTTTCTACTTTTGGTCTGGCAAACATGGTCTAATTCTCAAAATTCTTCTGAAACTGATGTTGAATGATGAACAAATTCAACAATCTGTTAGATGATGTTGAACAGGGAGTCAGTCATGTGTTACATGGAATAATTTCATTATTGTTTAGTAGTTTAAAAAATTAATACTAACAATTAGTTTCATATCATAAAAGCAATATTTCTCATATACTTTTTTTATCACTCTTAGAATCTAGAGTTTGAGGAGAGGATTGTTTTATTTATTTTATATCACTTATTTATGACTTTCATTTCCCTGGAGTTAGAATATTCAGTCTGCTTCCCATGTCCTAGGAAATATTAGAGAGACTTTTCACATACTGGTAATGCTTGGATTAATATTCCAAAGCTGACCCTCTAACTACTGCAGATTGATCATTGGAGTGCTAATTTGCTCACCCTGTGCATGCAAATACAAAACTCTCTTCTCTGTTTTATGTCTAGTTTTTAAATGTATTTGCAATATTTTAGAACATTGAGGACTCTCTCAAATAAGCAAGCAAAATTAAGTACATTAGAAAATTAAAGCAGAGTTGGAATTTCAAGACAAAAATATTGGTAGTTCTCACAAGATAAACTAAAGGAGTAAAAAGTGATTTCTCCAATTATTTACCTAGTCTGTGCTACAAATCAGAAACTCCCACAGAGTTACAACAGAGTGTCTTTAATTAAAAAACAACTATGAAAATATTTCACTGTTATCATCTGTGATCAGTTCCTAGATTATTTTCAAATTGAAAGAGGCCCAAAATTACATAATTTTAAGAGTATATATGGAATAGCCTTCTTTTCAATAGTTGTGTCTTTACTTTAATATACTAGAAATGACTACTATATTAAAGCAAAGGTTTGGCTGATATTTTAAGATAAGCTAAAGAATATTCATAAGTAAAAAAGTAAGTCATTTAAAAAACAATATTAAGGAAAATAAAAGACAGTGGGAGCTTGGCTGTGTCAGCCATTCTGAAGGTGGTATATGACTCAGAGGATCAGGAAATGGTGGTTCAAAGAGACTTTTCATATATGCCTGGAGAGTAATTGATTGTAAACAGCCAAGATTTCTCAAAGGATTCTTGGACCAAGAGGCCTTTTTCTGGAGAATAAATGCATTACTGGGATGGATATTTTAACAGTAACCAGGGACATGGGAAATAGATGTGGAAACAGTGTCAGACTTTATTTTTTGGGGCTCCAAAATCACTGCAGATGGTGACTGCAACCATGAAATTAAAAGACGCTTACTCTTTGGAAGGAAAGTTACGACCAACCTAGACAGCATGTTAAAAAGCAGAGACATTACTTTGCCAACAAAGGTCCATCTAGTCAAGGCTATGGTTTTTCCAGTGGTCATGTATGGATGTGAGAGTTGGACTGTGAAGAAAGCTGAGTGCCAAAGAATTGATGCTTTTGAACTGTGGTGTTGGAGAAGACTCTTGAGAGTCCCTTGGACTGCAAGGAGATCCAACCAGTCCATCCTAAAGGAGATCAGTCCTGGGCGTTCATTGGAAGGACTGATGATAAAGCTGAAACTCCAGTACTTTGACCACGTGATGTGAAGAGCTTACTCATTTGAAAAGACCCTGATGCTGGGAGGGATTGGGAGCAGGAGGAGAAGGGGACGACAGAAAATAAGATGGCGGATGGCATCACCAACTTGATGGACATGAATTTGAGTGAACTCCAGGAGTTGGTGATGCACAGGGAGGCCTGGTGTGCTGCAGTTCATGGGGTCACAAAGAGTCGGACACGACTGAGTGACTGAACTGAACTGAACTGAAGGACCTCTTTCTCCTCTGGTGCTTCCACTGCCTTCTATTCTCTGTCTTCTCATTTGCGAGACTTCTTTCTTTACCCCATCCTTTGACATATATGTAGGATTCACTCATGAGCTTATGGAGGCTGAGAGGTCCTACCAACTTCTGTCTAGTGTATGCATGTGTGCACACTCAGTCATGTCCGACTCTTGGGGTCCCATGGACTGTAGCCTACCAGGCCCCTCTGTCCATAGGATTTCCCAGGCAAAAATACTAGAATGTGTTGCCATTTCCTTCTCCACTGGTTGTGTATAGTTTAATCCAAATTTGAAAGCTTGAGAATCATGGGAGTTTTTGGTATAAGTTTCAGTCTGAAGATAGGAGAACACCAATGCCCCAGCTCACACATTGTGGCAGAAGGGACAAAATCTCCCTTTTTGTTTTATTCAGTTTCTCAATGGATTAGATGATGCTCACCCACATTTGCTAGGGTAGCTTCTTTAACTTGTTTTAAATTCAAATTAAATTTCAAATTTAATTTAATTTGAATACCAATACTGGAGAAGGGAATGGCAAACCACTTCAGCATTGTTGCCTTGAGAACCCCATGAACAGTATGAAAAGGCAAAAAGATATGACCCTGAAAGATGAACTCCCCAGGTTGGTAGGTGCCAAATATGCTACTAGAGAGAGTGGAGAAATAACTCCAGAAAGAATGAAGAGATGGAGCCAAAGCAAAAACAATGTCCAGTTGTGGATGTGACTAGTGATGGAAGTAACGTCTGATGCTGTAAAGAATACTATTGCATAGGAACCTGGAATGTAAGGTCCATGAATTGGAAATGGTCAAACAGGAGATAGCAAGAATGAACATCGACATTTTAGGAATCAATGAACTACAATGGATGGAATGGGCAAATTTGGAATTCTACAGGCCAGAATACTGGATTGAGTAGCCTTTCCCTTCTCCAGGGGATCTTCCCAATCCAGGGATCGAATGTCTCCCACATTGCAGGCAGATTCTTTACCACCTGACCACAAGGGAAACCCAGGATTACTGGAGTAGTTAGCCTATGCCTTCTCCAGCGGATCTTCCCAACCCAGGAACTGAACCAGGATCTCCTGCATTGCAAGCAGATTCTTTACCAACTGAGCTACCAGGCAAGCCCCAAATTTAACTCAGATGACCATTATACCTACTACTGTAGAAGAAATGGAGTAACCCTTATAGTCAACAAAAGAGGCGGAAATGCAGTACTTAGGCCCAATCTCAAAAATGACTGAATGATCTCTGTTCATTTCCAAGGCAAACCATTCAATATCACAGTAATCCAAGTCTATGCCCCAACCAGTAACGCTGAAGAAGCTGAAGTTGAATGGTTCTATGAAGACCTACAAGACCTTTTAGAACTAACACCCCAAAAAGAGGTCCTTTTCATTATAGGGGACTGGAATGCAAAAGTAGGAAGTCAAGAGATACCTGCAGTAACAGGAAAATCTGGCCTTGGGGAACAGAATGAAGCAGGAAAATGCTAACATAGTTTGGCCAAGAGAACACACTGGTCATAGCAAACACCCTCTTCCAGTAACACAAGAGATGACTCTACATATGGACATCACCAGGCGGTCAATACTGAAATCAGATTGATTATATTTTTGCAGCCAAAGATGGAAAAGCTCTATACAGTCAGCAAAAACATGACTGTGGCTCAGATCATAAACTCCTTATTGCTAAATTCAGACTTAAATTGAAGAAAGTAGAGAAAAGCACTAGACCATTCAGGTATGATCTAAATAAAATCTCTTATGATTATACAGTGGAAATGAGAAATAGATTCAAGGGATTAGATCTGATAGAGTTCCTGAAGAACTATGAACTGATGTTCATGACATTGTACAGGAGGCAGTAGTCAAGACGATCCCCAAGAAAAGAAATGGAAAAAGATAAAAAGGTTGTCTGAGGAGGCCTTACAAATAGCTGAGAAAAGCAGAGAAGTGAAAGGCAAAGGAGAAAAGGAAAGATGTTCATTTGAATGCAGAGTTCCAAAGAATAGCATGGAGAGATAAGAAAGCCTTCCTCAGTGATCAATGCAAATAAATAGAGGAAAACAATAGGATGGGAAAGACTAGAGATCTCTTCAAGAAAATTAGAGATGCCAAGGGAATATTTCATGCAAAAATGGGCACAGTAAAAGACAGAAATGGTATGAACCTAACAAAAGCAGAAGATACTAAAAAGAGGTGGCAAGAATACACAGAAGAGCTATACAAGAACTATACAAAAAAGATCTTCAAGACACAAATAACCACGATGGTGTGATCACTCACCTAGAGCTAGACATTCTCCAATGAGAAGTCATGTGGGCCTTAGGAAGCATCACTATGAGCAAAGCTAGTGGAAGTGATGGAATTCCAGTTGATCTATTTCAAATCCTAAAAGATGATGCTCTGAAAGTGCTGCACTCAATAGGCCAGCAAATTTGGAAAACTCAACAGTGGCCACAGGACTGGAAAAGGTCAGTTTTCTTCATTCTAATCCCAAAGAAAGGCAATGCCAAGAATCCTCAAACTACCACACAATTTCACTTATCTCACACACTAGTAAAGTAATGCTCAAAATCCTCCAAGCAAGGCTTCAACAATACGTGAACTGTGAAACTCCAGATATTCAAGCTCGATTTAGGAAAGGCAGAGGAACCAGAGATCAAATTGCCCATGTCCTTTGGGTCATAGAAAAATCGATAGAGTTCCAGAAAAACATCTACTTCTGTTTTATTGACTAAGCAAAAGTCTTTGACTGTGTGGATCACAACATCCTGTGGAAAATTCTGAAAGAGATGGGAATACCAGACCACCTAACCTGCCTCCTGAGAAATCTGTATGCAAGTCAAGAAGCAAGAGTTAGAACTGGACATAGAATGACAGACTGGTTCCAAATCGGGAAAGGAGTCCTCAGCTTATTTAACTTATATACAGAATACATCATGAGAAACATTGGACTGGATGAAGCACAAGCTGGGATCAAGAATGCCGGGAAAACTACCAATAACCTCAGATATGCAGATGACACTACCCTTATGGCAGAAAGAGAAGAAGAACTAAGGAGCCTTTTGATGAAAGTGAAAGAGGAGAGTGAAAAAGTTGGCTTACAGCTCAACATTCAGAAAACAAAGATCATGGCATCTGGTCCCATCACTTCATGGCAAATAGATGGGAAAGAATGGAAACAGTGACAGACTTTGTTTTTTGGGGCTCCAAACTCACTGCCAGAGAAGGCAATGGCACCCCACTCCAGTACTTTTGCCTGGAAAATCCCATGGTTGGAGGAGCCTGGTAGGCTGCAGTCCATGGGGTCGCAAGAGTCAGACACAGCTGAGCAACTGAACTGAACTGAGTCCTATATTATATATTCTTGTTTATATTTCCCATTGTTTTGAAAAGGTTTTCATGGGTGTCTAGCTAAATGTTTCACCACAGAGCATTCAAAAATTGAAGCATCATCTGTCCCTCCCTGCAAGAGTTCTTCCAAATAACTGATTCCTCATCAGTGATCAGGTCTCTAACTTGCTCCATAGTTTCCTCTTTCTTGAATTTCAAAGTTTTGCTACTTTTTGCCCGATGATGTTCATATAGATGGTGCTCATGAAATAGCTGATCTTTTTTCTTCTTTATTCAAACTTTCCCTATCCTGCTACTGCTAAGTCGCTTCAGTCATGTCTGATTCTGTGCGACCCCATAGACGGCAGCCCATCAGGCTCCCCCATCCCTGGGATTCTCTAGGCAAGAATACTGGAGTGGGTTGCCATTTCCTTCTCCCCTATCCTTCAAGGACCCAAATACCACAACACTCATGAAATTGTCTTACTACTGCAGTCTTTTACCATCTTTGTCTGTAACTGTATTTTCCTAAAACCAGAAAAACTGACAATCATTAAAGAGATATTTTTAAAATAGAGTCATATTCCTAGAAATAAATATTTTTATGAAAAATTTTTACAAAAGGTGACTTTTAGACTAACTAAAGTTAATATACTCATTATAATATTACTGAAGGTAACATCCTTCTTCAAAACATTACACAGTTTTGAAAAATGTTGTGCCCATGTCAATATAAATCCTGTAATATTGTTCAGCACAGGAAAAGCACATCACTGATGAAGGTACACAGTTTAACATTTATATGAAAAAACTGGTCTCATACACAGGTAAGCACTCATTTTATAGGTGTCCAGTCGTGTCTCAGAGCCATCCTGGAGAATGCTACTTTCTGCATAAGGTGGTCTTCTGGGTTCCCAGTGGGAAACATTCCCTTTTGTTTTACCTTACCAGAGCTCTGCTGTTTATAACAGAAATGGCAGGGAGATCCTTCTCTTCAACCTACCTTTCTGTCCGTTGCTATTTCCTTTTTCCACATCGCTTCCTGATTCCCTGCTCACAGGGATGCAGGAGATATCAAAGTGTGTTCTCCTTAAGGGAGGGCAACTTCTCTGAATGCAAATCAGCTTTATAAAATGGATCTGGGGGAGGGGGGTTTACCAAGATTTCTAACAGAGATCTAAATATTAATGTCAGTATAAGCTTAGCCTGAAGTTCTGTGACATGAAACAGATTTTGAGTTTGCTCAACATCATCTATACACTATAATCATAAAAAATTGCTTTTACTGGAAAGTTTAGAAGAAATATTCTTTACTAACAATTTTGTTTGTTTTTCGCTTTCTCTCAGAATTTGAATTGCTATTTTCAAGAATCAGATAATAATAGAAAATTTCTACCCTTTTGCAGTCTTGCTACTTCCAACAAATCTGGTACTCAAAAAGTAGAACTACAAGCCAAATAAGTAGTGCAATTTGATTTAAAATTGTATTGCTGGTCCTGATACTAAGGATCATTGTAATTTCCCCTTAACTTCCTTTTCCCACACTTACCAGACAGCATTGAAAGTGTAAAAACACTTAAAAAGCATCTGAGGAGAAACTGTTTTTTTCACTTTCTAATCTTTTATCCTAACTATATTTCAGACGAGATTGGGCTTTCGGGGTAGTATGGCCATATGTGATCGTAACTATATTTCATGATTCACTGTTGTTCCTGTGATTTATGTGTTTGCCATTTTATCTATGATAAAAATGTGAAGGTACCTTGGATCTGAAGATTATATTTATTAATTTTATAGCTGTATAATATTTAGGACTAAAATTTTAAAAATAAGTGTGATAAGGATATTATTTTAGAGAAATAGAGACTATTTAAATTTTTTGTGTGTTTTTCAATCAGTATGTGAGATCCTAAGGAAACCGCCATTGAAATGGAAGTGTAAATGGGAGGACCCTCACAGGAAGCACCCATGGGATTCAGATATATACATTAAAAAGTTATTTGTTTGTTTGTTTTAATTTTATTGATGTGTATTTGCTTTACAACGTTGTGTTAGTTTCTGCTGAATAACAAAGTTAATCAGCCATATGTATACATACACCCCCTCTTTTTTGGATTTCCTTCTCATTTGTGTCCCACAGGGCACTGAGTAGAGCTCCCTGTGCTCTACAGTAGGTTTGCATTAGTTAGCTATTTTATACATGGTAGTGTATATATATGAATCCCAGTCTCCCCATTCATCCTACACTCTCTTTCCCTTTGGTGTCTATGTTTGTTCTCTGTGTCTGAGTCTCCATTTATGCTTTGCAAATAGGATCATCTGTAACATTTTTCTAGATTTCACATATATCTGTTAATACATGATATTTGGTATTTTTTCTCATTCTGATTTACTTAACTCTGTGTGACTCTAGGTCCATCCATGTCTCTGCAAATTTAATCACCTCTTATTCACCCCACTGGTAAGAAAGGGATTCTCACTAGGACTATGGGGATGGTCAAATACACAAGACCCACCTGAAACTGAACAGGTGAGATCCACAGCAGATTAGCACAGAAACTCATAACCCAGTGGGGAGGACACAACACACCACTCCAGGTCACAAAGGGCCTTCAGGAGGAGAGTGAACAAGCAGAGGTGTGAAAGGCAGGTTTTAGTGTCAAGAAGTTATATAGTGACTTCGGTTCCTAAGACAGGATGTGGTTGATTTCTTTGAATTATTCCACCACTAGCAGGGGATTGAAACCAAGACTCAGGGTTCAGTAGAATTGTACCTAGTCCCTTTGATAAGAAGACTGATTGGCTAGGGGACCTTATTCACAGGAACAGAGTTGAGGTGGGAGGATGGTTCTTGCAGTTAGGCCATTGGAGGCCTTCTAAGTTTCACCAGATGTCATGGCAGCACATAGGATCAATCCATAGCATCAGGTTTTATTTTTAGACCTTATGACACAAAACCACTCTTATGTTATTCTTTGTAAGGAACAAGTATCTTCTCTAATAGTATAAAAATGATGTTTTATTATAAAGGGAAAACAGTGACTCTTATGGAAATCCAAGTCCCCAAATTATGGCAAATCATTAGGAACCAAACTTGTGTTCTGTATTCTTAAAAGATAGTCTTTTCCCCTTTCATTGATCATCTGCTCACCTCTATGTTTCTGATCATTACTTTCTCTCTTGGCCCTTTGTGTGCGCTCAGTCGTGTCTGACAGTTTATGACCTGATGAACTGTAACCCTCCAGGTTCCTCTGTCCATGGAATTTTCCTGGGAAGAATATTGGAACAGGTTGCCATTTCCTCTTCCAGGGGATCTTCCCAGCCAGGGATGAAACCTGTGTCTGTGTCTCTTGCATTGGCAGGTGGCTTCTTTACCACTTATCCACTGGGAAATCCCAGCTATTGGCTCTGCTTCTTCCTTATAATTTTGGATACTTCTCAGGAGTCACTTTCCTCAACTTCAGAAGTACTTGACTTTCTAGATATAATGCCTGCTAACATCTGACAACCTTTTTCTCTTCTTTCAGGTTCAAATTCATAAGACATCATTTGATTGTCTTAGACTTTTGCATTCTTAAAGAGGCATCAATACCAGGCTAAGTCATATGCTCATGGCAAGCTTAGAAATGAGTTATTTTCAAGATAGCCATGCATTCTTTTATATATAATTAGCCTCAGCTGGTTAGATGTGTGACTATATAACAAAACTAAATGATTGAGCAAATACTGAGGGCAAAGATATCCTCAGCAAGAAAAGGTGTAGGGAGCAGGCCCTTCTGAAATGTGCATAGAAAATATCTCAGAGTGTCATATCAGTTCTCCTCTGCAGTTTTGTCTTTCAGGAAATAAAAAATATATATAATTTCCTATCCACCAAGTCAAATGAGTGAATCAGCCTTTCTCTTTGTTCTTCTCCTTGCCCACTTTTCTTTTCTTCTCTCTCTCTTTTTTGTTTGGAATGGATATGTCATTTTATTTCTTAATATTTCTCTCTTTGTTTGACATATATAGCCATTATCCTGGTGCAGACAGACTCCTTTTCTTTCAAATTCAGTCTCTTAAAACTGTCCTCTCACACATTCAGACTCTTTTCCTGCCAACTCCCCCCTATACCCAGCCCAGTGACCCTAAAGGAACACCATTTTCAATAAATTGCCTTATGTCTGTATCCCAACAGAATTTTCCTCAAAGCAATACCTTGCAATGATTTCTATGTTTTGTTGTATCTGCTCTACTAGTTGATAAAAGGGGAACTGGCTCTTGATCTCCCTTTAACAAAAGATTACTAAAGTCTGAGGTACTATGTATAACAACATTAACATTAGCCTATAAAAATTTCACAATATTCTGATTTCAAATCAGGGAAAGATTATGTGTTTTTCTAACCATAGCTTCTCTCTTTAATTTTGTGGATTTGTAAGTACACAAAAAGAATTTATCCTAATTCCAGACTGACAGATTGAATTGACAGCTGATAAAA
Organism: Aepyceros melampus; assembly: GCA_006408695.1. NCBI lineage: Eukaryota > Metazoa > Chordata > Mammalia > Artiodactyla > Bovidae > Aepyceros > Aepyceros melampus. Next base: position 35,245 of record SJXQ01009646.1, on the reverse strand, counting down.
GCTGTCAACTTTGCCATCATATTGAAACTTCAGTTCAGTTCAATCATTCAGTCTTGTTCAACTCTTAATAGACTAAAAAACAAATGCTTATAAAAACTTCAAGTTATCCTGTCAATACTAGAATTTCATTAAGAGTTAATTAAAACAAGTTTGCTTGTTAATAAAGCTCAAAGCATCAATTCTATCACTAAAATGTGACTAATTGAATGTTATGTGGTGTAAGTGTACATTCATGGTTAAAAATGATATGGCATAGGTCTTTTTTAGTTTATACTAAAAGCATCAGGGTAAAAGAAATGTGGAAAAATTTTAATTAAAATTAGATCAAAACATACACATAGCCAAAGCTAATTTCAAAATTCTTCATAATTAGCAAAATAGGGGACAATATCTCTTTACTTTGATAATCGTTCCAGAATTGATTTTATACTTAACTTTCCTATTGATTTACATAATAGAACAAATTAATTTCACTGAGAAAGTGAAAATAGATTTTTTTCTCTATCCAACTTACTGTAATATAACAGAGTAAATCATGTTAAAGTTGTACTTAGTATATATTAAATTAATGAAATGCATTTGTTTTTATTTTATTCATTTGTTAGTTAAACTGCCAGGCCCACCCACCTCTTTTACTCTCTTATAGAAATAATAAAAATATCTTTTTAGCTCCTGTGTTACTTGAAGTCATTAACAAGCAACTCATTTAATTAAAATAAGCTTATTTATTATATAATAATTATTTATTGATAATGTACCATGTTCTCTGTATTCTACAAAGTGGTGGCAATAACATGGTTAGCAAAACGGATACATTACCTATATTCATGGAGTTAAGAGTTTATTGAGAAAGAATATACATATTTAAATAGTTCTACCATGCAAAACTGTATCTCAGAGAAGAATTATAAAGGAGAGATTTCTTAAGACTGTGAGAGTCTGGATAGGAACTTGACATAATGAAGCAGGTCAAGAGAGTCTTGAAGAGGTTATGCTTTTGTTTAGGTCTGAAGGATTGTTCTGAATCATTGGTAAAAGAGTCAGAGTCTGTTCAGGCACAAGAACTGCATAAAGTTCCATCAGCAAAATGCAATTCAACTAATACCCAGAGTATTTTAGGCTAAATTGTATTCTCCCTGAAAGATATGCTAAAGTCCAAACCTTTCATACCAAATAATGTGAGCTTATTTGAAAATAAAGTCTTTGCAGGTTCAGTTCAGTTCATCGCTCAGTCGTGTCTGACTCTTTGTGACCCCATAAATCGCAGCATGCCAGGACTCCCTGTCCATCACCAACTCGCAGAATTCACTCAGACTCATGGCCATCGAGTCAGTGATGCCATCCAGCCATCTCATCCTCTGTCGTCCCCTTCTCCTCCTGCCCACAATCCCTCTGAGCATCAGTCTTTTTCAATGAGTCAACTCTTCGCATGAGGTGGCCAAAGTATTGGAGCTTCAGCTTTAGCATCATTCCTTCCAAAGAAATCCCAGGGCTGATCTCCTTCAGGATGGATTGGTTGGATCTGCTTGCAGTCCAAGGGACTCTCAAGAGTTTCAGTTTGAGCAAAGTTAAAATGATGTTGTTATGGTAAGGTCCCAATTTAATATAACTGATATCTTGATGAAAAAGAGGAAAGATGGACACAGATATGACACAGATACGCCTAATGAAGACTAAGTGAAGAGACACAGGGAGAAAATAACCATCTTTAAGCCAAGGAATGCCTGAAATTGCCAGAAACTTAGAGAGAGGCAACCTAGAGTTGCTAGAAGCTTGGAGATAAATCCTTCTCTGGCACCTCAGGAGAGTTTGGCCCTGCTCACATTTTGATTTTGGATTCTTGCCTCCACAACTATGGGACACCAAGTTTCTGTTGTTTTAAGTCACTTGGTTTGTGTTGCTTTTTGAAAACAACTTTAGGAAACTAGTATAGGAATTGAAAGTAATTTAAAGCAGATGAAAAGGGAGAATAAGAGTAAGTTGATCTGAAGAGAAGATGGAGGAACAGGTAGGAACCTGATGATGGAGAGGGTCCTAAAGGCCATTGTTAGGAGTTTTGCTTTTATTCTCAGAGCAAAGTAGTAGATAGTCCAAAAAGAGATGAGGGTAGCTTGGACAAGAGTGATGACAATGGTTATGAAGAGAAATCAGTGGAAACTAGAGACTAGATTGAAAATTATAAGTAGCCTACCAAATAAAGCAAGTTTGCTCAAGGACATCGCTGCAGAAATCCTCTGCTCTTCTCTTTACCATTAATTTTTTGGTCTGCATTGGATTGTTCTCCCTACCATCAAAGGGTACTCCTTTTTTCCATCTATTTATTTACCAGTTGTGGGTGACAGATGGATTGAGATATAATTGACATTTTACGTACATATTAAAAATTGAAGTTTAATAAATTTTCACTTGTCTATGTCTAATTATGACCACAGTAAAGATAATGAACATATCCAGATCCAAGTTTTCTAATATCCTTCTGCAGTACTTTCTTTATCCCTTGTGCTATTTCTGTCTTTGAAATCATTTGTCTGATACAAATATAACCACTCCAGTTTTCTTTTGCTTATTATTAGCATGGCATAACATTTGTCATAATTTTACTTTTCATTTATTTGTATCTTTGTTTAAAAGTGGGTTCTTTGCAGAAAGCAAATAATCAGTTCTTGTTTTTTTTTTTCTTATCAGATAAACTTTGTCTTTACGTTTGAATCAGTCCATTCTAAAGGAGATCAGTCCTGGGTGTTCTTTGGAAGGAATGATGCTAAAGCTGAAACTCCAGTATTTTGGCCACCTCATGCAAAGAGTTGACTCATTGGAAAAGACTCTGATGCTGGGATGGATTCAGGGCAGGAAGAGAAGGGGATGACAGAGGATGAAATGACTGGATGGCATCACCAACTAGATGGATGTGAGTCTGAGTGAACTCTGGGAGTTGGTGATGGACAGAGAGGCCTGGCGTGCTGCAGTTCATGGGGTTGCAAAGAGTCGGACACGACTGAGCAACTGAACTGAACTGAATCTTTTCCTTTTAATTGAGGGTGTTTCATTTATTTATATTTAATGTGACTATTAGTTTGGTTAACTGTTAATCAACCATTCGCCACTTGCTTTCTATTTGTCTCATTTGTTCTGAGTTTTTCCCTTTTTCTCTGCCTTCTTTTGGAGTGAATATTTTTATTTCTTCACTTTTATGTATTATTGGCTTACTAGCTATTATTTTTGGCTATTTTGTGGTTGATTCTACTTTCAATATTGAGTGGTATACTACTCACAGATAAACCAACTTATAAGAGCATGTCAGTCTTGTACTTCTAATAATCTTCCTGTTATTATTTTATTATTTTACACATGTTAAAAAACTCACAAGTCAAATACCATTGGGAATATATTCAATGATATATTAAAATAAACCACACATTCAAATTTTAGGTTCTGGATTTGTTGTTCTTATCTTCATTATGGTTCAGATTTTATTTCTTTGCATAGTGGCTAGTTCATTTTATGCCAGGTGCTTCAATTTTTTACATAATTTAGATGCTGGATATATTTTAAATATCCTATACATATTATTTGGATTTATTCTGAAATGTAGTTAATGTACTTATGAGCAGTTTGATTCTTCTAGATCCTGGTAGAAACTTGGGTGGACAGAGAACAGTATTTAGTTCTGATTCTTTTTTTGTTATTATCTCACTGCCATGACAGCGTCTTTCTAAGTACTTTTCCCAGTATCCCCCTGATTTATGAGGTTTCTTGTCTGAAAGGCATTCACTGTTCCCAAACTTGGTTGAACTCTGAATATCATTTCCTTTAATCCTTTCAGGTGCTTTTTTTTTTTTTTTTTTTTTCTCAACCTCTTGTAGTTTCCTCACAGCCATGCACTGATCCATACTCAGGTGAATAATCCAGGGACCATATGCAAATCTCTGGAATTTTTTCTCTGCTGTTGTCTTCTCTTCAAAATGCTGCCCTCTTTGGACTCCTGATCCTATTTATTCCTGGAAAGATTGCTTATTTCTTTTCATAACTTATTTTCTCCCTTAAGCCTCTTTCCCTCTTAAAATTTTTTCAATTCAGTTCAGTTCAGTCACTCAGTCATGTCTGACTCTTTGAAATCCCATGGGGTGCAGCATACCAGGCTCCCCTGTCCATCATCAACTCCTGGAGCTTGCTCAAACCCATGTCCATCGTGTTGGTGATGCCATCCAACCATCTCATCCTCTGTCGTCCTCTTTTCCTCCTGCCTTCAATCTTGCCAGCCTCAGGGTCTTTTCCAATGAGTCAGTTCTTGCATCAGGTGGCCAAAGTATTGGAGCTTCAGCATCAACATCAGTCTTGCAAGGAATATTCAGAACTGATTTCGATTAGGATTGACTGGTTTGAGAAAGCTGAGTGCAGAAGAATTGATGCTTTTGAACTGTGGTGTTGAAGAAGACTCTTGAGAGTCCCTTGGACTGCAAGGAGATCCAACCAGTCCATCCTAAAGGAGATTAGTCCTGGATGTTCATTGGAAGGACTGATGTTGAAGCTGAAACTCCAATATTTTGGCCACCTCATGTGAAGAGCTGACTCATTTGAAAAGACCCTGATATTGGGAAAGATTGAGGGCAGGAGGAGAAGGGGATGACAGAGGATGAGATGGTTAGATGGCATCACCAACTCAATGGACATGAGTTTGAGTAAACTTCAAGAATTGGTGATGGAATGGACAGGGAGGCCTGGTGTGCTGTGGTTCATAGGGTCACAAAGAGTCAGACACAACTGAGCAACTGAACTGAACTGAACTGATTGGTTTGATCTCCTTGAAGTCCAAGGGACACCCAAGAGTCTTCTCCAACATCACAATTCAAAAGCATGAATTCTTTAGTGCTCAGCTTTCTTTATGGTCCAACTCTCACATCCATATATGACTACTGGAAAAGCCATAGCTTTGAATAGATGAACTTTTGTTGGCAAAGTAATGTCTCTGCTATTTAATATGCTGTCTAGGTTGATCACAGCTTTTTTTCCAAGAAGCAAGCATCTTTTAATTTCATGGCTACAGTCACCATCTGCAGTGATTTTGGAGCCCCCCCCCCAAATAAAGTCTGTCACTGTTTCCATTTTTTCCCCGTCTATTTGCCATGAAATGATGGGACCAGATGCCATGATCTTTGTTTTTTGAATGTTGGATTTTAAGCCAGGTTTTTCACTCTCCTCTTTCACTTTCATCAAGAGGTTTTCAGTTCCTCTTTGCTTTCTTCCATAAGGATGGTGTCATCTGCCTACCTGAGGCTATTGATATTTCCCCCAGCAATCTTGATTCCAGCATGGCTTCATCTAGTCCAACATTCCGCATAATGTGCTCTGCATAGAAGTTAAATAAACAGGGTGACAATGTGCAGCCTTGATGTACTCCTTACCCAATTTGGAATCAATCCATTGTTCTGTGTGCTTCTTGGAACTGTTGCTTCTTTACCTGCATACAGAATTCTCAGGAGGCAGGTCAGGTGTTTTGGTATTCCCATTTATTGAAGAATTTTCCAATTTGTTTGATCCACACAGTCAAAGCCTTTAGCACAATCAATGAGGCAGATGTTTTTCTGGAATTCTCTAGCTTTTTCTATGATCCAATGGATGCTGGCAATTTGATCTCTAGTTCCTGTGCCTTTTCGAAATCCAGTTTGTACATCAGGAAGTTCTTGGTTCATGTACACATTGTTGAAACTTAGCTTGGAGAATTTTGAGCATTACTTTGCTAGTGTGTGGGATGAGTGCAATTGTGTGATAGTTTGAACATTCTCTGACATTGACTTTCTTGGGATTAGAATGAAAAACTTTTTCCAGCTAGTCACTAATGACCATCATTTAGATAAACCTACTGTTTGACTTGTGGTCTGAGTGATATAACCCACATAATGTTTGACCTCATGTTTGCTAATTTCCCCCCTTACTCACTCTATTGCATATCTTTTTTGATTCCTCAAACACAGTCTGTATGTTTTTGGTTTTGTTTTTTTCTTGAGCATTTATACTGGCTATTCTTTCTGCTTGGAACAATCTTTCTCTAGATATCTGACTGCCTAACTCACTGCCTTTTTAAAGACTTACTTCTCAGTAAGCCTGATCACCCTACCAGTTTCTGAAAATGGGCCTCACTGAAAGTTGTGTAGCTCTCTTACCTGGAATCTGAGCTGCCCTGATACTTGTTTGTAACCAATAGGATGTATCAAGTGTGACAGTCGAGAACTTTTGAGGCTATATCAGAGGAAGTTTCTTAAAATACTAACTCTCAGTATGGTTACTGACAGTACAATCACTCAGAACCCAGCCTCCATGCTGTGAGGCCAAAGTCCATGGAAAGGCGACTGGTAGACACTTTGGTTAATAACCCCAGCTGAGCTTCAGCTGCTGGCCATCTTGGGCCTCCAGCCTAGACAAAAGCCCTGGCTAATCTCTTTCTGCAAACACATGAGAAACCCAAGTGAGAACCAACTGGCTGAGCCAAGTTAAAGCACAATACTATAAAGATAATAATACATTATTTTAAGCCACTTAGTTTTCAAGTAGTTTATAATTAAGGATGACTTAGATATTTCTTACTTAATTTCCCTTAATTCCCATATTCCTTGCTTAATTTCAAATCTTCTATGCTACATTTTTCCTTTCCCTCTGAGCATTTATTATTCTTTAATATACTGTATGATTTACTATTTTGTTAGGTTAAGGGTTTATTTTTTAGCGTGGTTTTCTTCACTAGACTAAAAACTCCAAGAAGATGCTGATCATTGTCTTTTTTAAATTTCTTCCAAGATATGCCATAATTGTCTACAACAGTATGCCTGATATACAATAGGGATTCAATAAATATTTGTAGAAAGAATAAATGAACAAAGCAGTAGTCTCATAAAATTTAAATAAGAATCTTTCTAGAGATGATCACAACTTCACCTTAAATGTGGCACATTCCTAAAACCAAAATGCTAAATTAAGATATCAACAAATATCATAGTGTCTTCTAACATAGGGACTTGTAAATAGAAAATTGAAAGGTAGCTATTAGGAAAAATACAAGCTACATGAAATTACTTTTATATTAGAACACTATATGACTCTTGGTAGTGATTTTATATTACTATAAAATTTTATGGAGTCATAATGAACAAAAGAATTAAGAATTTTTGTTCAAAAAGCAAAACAAAATTTAAGATGAAGAGCATATAGCTACAATTTTTCAGGACAAGAATCTCTGGCAATACCTTTATTGAACAATTAAAAGAATTAACATAATTTGAGTTATACATGTCTATTAACATCACTTTGACACTATTTAATGGACTATTTTCTAGAGGTTGACTTGTACTTGTGTTCAAAATAGGAAAGAATATACTTTTCAAAAGAAGAGGAGAGAAACTCATTTGTTGTGTTGATGTACACAATTCAGATTGCTTGTTGTGAAAGAATAATGTTGTATTGTTTCCTCAAAGATCTTTTATGTTGAAAACTAATATATTTCAGCTCTTATAAAGTTAAATATGAGATATGAAGAATGACTATGAGTTTTAGAAAGAAAATACTTTTTAGGCATGTTCATTGAAATCCTTTTAAAACTACAGGATCTGAATTTCAAAAACATTCAGAGATTCATTTTTTTTAAATATATAACTAGAATCTTAGTATTGTTCTAAAAGAATTATCAGTGTTTGCTTTCAAATACAAACATTCATTTCTAAGTAAACTAAAGCATTGAAAACTCCCAAACATCTTCCTTTAATCTTTCAATATATTTGAATTGTGTATTAATCCTTTTGGACTCCTTCTGAACTTGAATATCTTATAGGTCTGACTGGGAAATTTATCAAGTCTTATGCTCCATGAATTCAGTCATTGGACACATGCAACTTAAAGCAATGAGGCATAACTGTTGGGGGGTGCTTTAAAACATCAATATGGATAGATAGCATAAAATCAGCATACAGATTGAGATGTCATAATGTGAGTCAAGGACAAAGGCTAAAATTTTGTCTGAATCAGGAACAAAACAAAAATTAAGACCAGAACTTACTTCAGTAAATTGAAACTCAAGTTTTGCATTTATCTCTTTATAGACAAGACTATTTCTCATTTATTTAACATTTGCCATACAACCTTGCACATTAAAGTGCAAAACAAACAAAATGAAATGTCATTATGACAAACCTAGACAGTGTATTAAGGGCTTCCCTGGTGGCTCAGAGGTTAAAGCGTCTGCCTCCAATGTGGGAGACATGGGTTCGATCCCTGGATCGGGAAGATCCCCTGGAGAAGGAAATGGCAACCCACTCCAGTATTCTTGCTTGGAGAATCTCATGGACTGAGGAGCCTGGTGGGCTGCAGTCCATGGGGTCACAAAGAGTCGGCACGACTGAGTGACTTTACTTACTTACTTAGTGTATTAAAAAGCAGAGACATTACTTTGTGGACAAAGTTCTGCATACTCAAAGCTATGATTTTTCCCCCTAGTAATGTATGGATGTGAGAGTTGGACCATAAAGAAAGCTGAGCACCAAAGAACTGAGGCTTTTGAACTGTGGTGTTGGAGAAGACTCTTGAGAGTCCCTTGGACTGCAAGGAGATCAAACCAGTCAGTCCGAAAGGAAACGAGTCTTGAATATTCATTGGAAGGACTGATGCTGAAACTGAAGCTCCAATAGTTTGGCTACCTGATGCAAAGAGTCAACTCATTTAAAAACAAAAACAAAAACAAAAAAAAAAAAACCCTGATGCTAGAAAAGATTTAAGGCAAAAGGAGAAGGGGATGACAGAGGAAGAGATGGTTGCATGGCATCACAGATTCAATGGACTTGAGTTTGAGCAAGCTCCAGGGGATGGTGAAGGAAAAGGAAGCCTGCTATGTTACAGTCCATGTGGTTGCAAAGAATCGGACACAACTGAGTGACTGAATAACAACAAATGATAATACATGATTTAGTTTGTGAAATAATTTAGTTTTTTTTTTAAGTGCTACTAACAGATTCTAACCTAAACCTTACATATATTCCTATATTCCTCCTTACCTACAAACCTATATTCCTCTTTTCTTATGTGCTACGTTGCTTTATTTGTGTCTGACTCTTTGCGACCCTATGGACTGTAGCCTGCCAGGCTCTTCTGTCTGTCGGATTCTCTAGGCAAGAATACCGGAGTGGGTTGCCATTTCCTCCTCCAGGGGATCTTCCTGACCCAGCGAATTTGCATCTCTTAGATCTCTTGGATTGGCAGGCAGGTTTTTACCACTAGTGCCACCTGGGAAACACTCCTTTCCTTATAGAATGGAGTATCATGATAACTAGTCAGTAAGTTAGGTCAATAAGATGCCAACTTGTCTCTTTTGAAATGGTTTTGAAAGGTTGAAGATGCAAGCAGCCAGCTACGCTGGAATCGTGACTTCTGGAGGAGAGGATTTCAATCCAAGTTCAGAGATGAGCCTTGATCACTGGAAGCCTTTCGTCTAATAAAGTTTTATTAAAATATAAAGGCATAGAGGAAGCTTCTGACATAGGCATCAGAAGCGGACAGAAAGAGTTCCCCCTTGCTAGTTTTTAGCAAGGAGTTATATATCTGTTAAAGAATCACCTCAAAACTGAGGGAGTTACATCAGGCCCCTTTCTGACAACATGCATTTTGAATAACATTGACAAAAGTGAGTCATCCCAGGCTATTAAACAGTTGACATGAATCTTAAAGAAAGGCAGATTTCCAAGCAAATACATAATTTCATTAACATGGCTTAAGAGAACATTTTCATGAGTAAGACATATGGGTTTGTTAAAACATTATTGTTTCAAGGTTTGAGTCTTAGACAACCACTTGAAGAAAGAAAGATTCCAAGGCAAATACATAGTTCATTAACATGGCTTAAGGAAAACATTTTCATAAGAAAAACACATTGGTTAACCGAAGGTTTGAGAAAGTTAAGTTTAGGAACTAGATGTGGTCATAACAAAACAGAATTTAAAGAAACCTCCCTTTAATTTTGTATCAGTTCAGTTCAGTCACTCAGTCATGTCCGACTCTTTGCTACCACATGGTCTGCAGCATGCTAGGCCTCCCTGTCCATCACCAACTCCTGGAGTTCACTCAAACTCGTATCCATTGAGTCAGTGATGCCATCCAGCCATCTCATCCTCTGTCATCCCCTTCTCCTCCTGCCCTCAATTTTTCCCAGCATCAGGGTCTTTTCAAATGAGTAAGCTCTTCACATCAGGTGACCAAAATATTGGAGTTTCAGTTTCAACATCAGTCCTTCCAATGAACATCCAGGACTAATCTCCTTTAGGATGGACTGGTTGGATCTCCTTGCAGTCCAAGGGACTCTCAAGAGTCTTCTCCAACACCACAGTTCAAAAGCATCAATTCTTTGGTGCTCAGCTTTCTTTATAGTCTAACTCTCACATCCATACTGACTACTGGAAAAACCAGAGCCTTGACTAGATGGCCCTTTGTTGGCAAAGTAATGTCTCTGCTTTTGAATATGCTATCTAGGTTGGTCTTAACTTTTCTTCCAAGGAGTAAGTGTCTTTTAATTTCATGGCTGCAGTCACCATATGCAGTGATTTTGGAGCCCCCCAAAATAAAGTCTGCCATTGTTTCCACTGTTTCCCCATCTCTTTCCCACGAAGCGATGGGACCAGATGCCATGATCTTAGTTTTCTGAATGTTGAGCTTTAAGCCAACTTTTTCACTCTCCTCTTTTACATTCCATCAGGAGGCTCTTTAGTTCTTCACTTTCTGCTGTAAGGATGGTGTCGTCTGCATATCTGAAGGTATTGATATTTCTCCTAGCAAGCTTGATTCCAGCTTGTTCTTCATCCAGCTCAACATTTCTCATGATGAACTGTGCATGTAAGTTAAATAAACAGGATGACAATATGCAGCCTTGACATACTCCTTTTCCTATTTGGAACCAGTCTGTTGTCCATGTCCAGTTCTAACTGTTGCTTCCTGACCTGCATATAGGTTTCTCAAGAGGCAGGTCAGGTGGTCTGGTATTCCCATCTCTTTCAGAATTTTCCACAGTTTATTGTGATCCACAGTAAAGCTTTGGGATAGTCAATAAAGTCAAAGGCTTAGGATCATCAATAAAGCAGAAATAGATGTTTTTCTCTCGTGCCTTTTCGATGATCTAATGGATGTTGGCAATTTGATCTTTGGTTCCTCTGCCATTTCTAAAACCACCTTAAACATCTGGAAGTTCACGGAAGTTGAAGCCTGGCTTGGAGAATTTTGAGCATTACTTTACTAGCATGTTAATTTTTTAAGTTTCGTATAAAGAAGGAAAGAAAAAGAAATCAGCCACTTGTAGTTTATTTCCTCCACTTGGGGACCCCTAGCCTTCCTACCTGTTACCCTCTCAGTTTTACTTAAAGAATGACCTGAGATTATTTAGTCTTTGATGGTAGAAGTCATTAATGTGAAAAAAAGCATTGCTTTTTTAGCGTTGATATAGGGGAAGTCAAAATCAAATACACTGCACCTGAAATATGGTGACAATAATTGAAGTGGGCATAGTGGGGACTTTAGCTTGTAAGCCTTATCTGAATGGGGCAGTTACCACTCACCTCTACTAGGTGGTTTCCGTGCTGGAAGCCCAGGGATGCAACACATTTTGTTCATGTGAGAAAAGCCAGGAACATGAATTTATTTTGTCATATTGTATAACTAACAAACAATATTTACTTCCTTTTTTTTTGCTCTATGTAAAGCAAAAAGAATGAAACAAACATATATTATTAGATTAAATTTGGTCCACAAGTTGTCAACTCCTACTATACATTTTTCTGAACAATGTCCATCAGGAGAAAATCTCTTAAATTCCCTCACTTTCCTCATGTACCAAATTATCTACACTGATAAAGTAGTATAGTTAAAATATGTATATCATGTTTCTGCCTTAGGCTAATTCCTTCAACTATCAGTGTACCACTGCCCAAACTTCTTCATTTTAATTCATTTACTTTATATCTATTTTTCTTCTATTTTTTAGGTAATGTTTTATGCTCTTGGACCACAACAATGAATAATATATATTAGGACCTTATTCTCAGAAAATTTATATTCTATTGGAGGAAATAATCAATAACTAGGAAAATATGATTAGTATCATCTAGTAGTAAATGTTTAAAGAATAATGAAACAGTGTCATGTATTGGATAATGGAAGTCTGGGTGTGTACTTTTATATCAAGTCAGTAGGGAGGCTTCCCTGAGGAAGTGACATTTGATCACAAGTTTGAATGATGTGAAGGAGCCAACCATGAAAAGATATAGAGGAGAAGCCTATGATTTCATTGAGAAGAACAAGCACATGAGTCCTAACTTGGGAAATGACTTGGTGTGTTTCATGTATAGATACAAGGTCAGTATAGATATGTATGAATGATCATGGGAAAGTACAGTAGAGGGTCACTTCAGAGAGTCATTCAGTGGCCAATCATAGGTTTCTTAGGAACATTTAGTGGTATTTAAGCATAAGAGTCAATGACATGATCTAATATAGGTGAAAATACACAAACAAAAACAAATCATTCTATTGGTGGATGAAAGTAAGAGTGGAGGAAGAGACTCATTTAGTAGGTAATTTCAGCAGTATTGGTAACTTGACTTTAGATGAAAACAGAGAATTAGAGAATTATTACAGATGAAGAATATATTTAGAGGGTAGAACCTAAAAAGACTTACTGACATATTTGATGTAGAAAGTAACTAAAAGAAAGGAATAAGAATGAGTCTATTTTTTTTTTCACTTGAATAATCGTTTGGCATCATTCACTGAATTGAGGAGAATAGAAACAGAATACTTTTAAGGTGAAGATAAAATTGCAGTCCAGAATGAAGTATTAGACATGCTCAATTTGAGATGTTTCTTAGACATGAATTAAGAATGTTTAATTGGCAGTTGGATATTTGAGTTTGGAGTTCAGAAGAGAGGTCGGCACTGGATATTAATATCTGAGACCCAATGGCATATAGGTTAATAAGTCATGGAATCAATAAAATGATCTAAGGAGACATTGTAAAGAAAGAAGAAAAAAAATTCAAGGCATAGTTCTCAAACATGCCAGCTCTGACTAAAAGTGAATATGTATAACAGAGGCATCAAACAAGGGAGACTGAGAAATAGCTAGTGAGATAAGGAAAAAGACCAAGGGAGAATGTTGCCACAGAAGCCAAGAAAAGTGAATAGTTCAAGAAGAAGCAAATAGACAACTGTTTAGCTAACAGATCTAGTAAAATTAAAACATTGAAATAGCTGTTAAAGTTAGCATGGGGGTGGCTATTGGATACAAAAGCTGTCTCAGTTGAATGATGATCTTTTGAGGAGAAAATGGAAGATGAAGAAGAGGGAGAAAATAGGCAACTCTTCCAATAAGATATTGTGAAAGGGAACCAAGAAGAATGATAGCTGCAGGGCAGTGTGGACCCAAAGAGGGTTCCACACAGTAGTAAGATTCTAGAATATGTAGGCTGGATGATTGAGTCTGTAGAAACAAACTCATAATGCAGGAAAGGCGATCATTGCCAGAGCCAAGTTCAATAGAAGGTGAGCAGTGTGGGAGCTGGAGTACAAAAGGAGAGGTTTAATATGAAAAGGGGCCTTTCATTTAGTGTAAAAACAAAATATAGAGGGGGTGGATAGAAGTTCAGTTTCATGCAAATTTTGTGATGAAACTGAAGAAACTTTAGACTAACTCTATTTAATAAAGTTCAGCATTTGAGAGAAGTGAGTGAGTGGCAAGGAGATGGGACCAGAGGTGAGGGCACCACTGACAAAGGAGAAGGCATGAATTACTCATTTTGGATAGTGTCAGAGGAAATATATAGCGCAGTAGCTTTCAAGGCATTAGATAGTACCATCTGTCACATTGTGGTTATACATTTAGAGTGAGACAAGACGTCATGATTGTGCAGTATGAAGTTTGCAACATGTGGTAGGCTGAAGAATGGTCCCCCAAAACATCCAGGATCTAATCTCTGAACCTGTGACTACTACTTTATACGACAAGAGGGACTTTGCAGATGTGATTAAGGATCATGAGATATACATTTTGGGGATTAGCCAGATCTGTCCTAAATGTAATCCCAAGTGTCCTTTTAAGAAGGAGGCAGAAGGAAATTTGATTAGAAAAGATAAAATGGTAATATGATGAAAATAAATTTCTCATGTTTAAAACCAGTTGGTTTGTGGTAATTTGTTATAGCAGTAAGAAGAAACTGATATGCCATTCATTAAGTAGTTTATTCCTCTTCCTTTGTATCTATAACTTTTTCCTTGTTTTAGGCTATTTCCTATTAGCATGCAAACATGCTTAAAAATTTTATTTAAAATGCAACAACATTAATAAAAACAAAGTAAACAAAATTCCTTAAATTCACCTATTGAATTCTAGCTAACATACTTATCAATATAATTCTTTTTATAACCCAACTGTGGTGCTGGAGGAGACTCTTGAGAGTCCTTTGGACTACAAGATCAAACCTGTAAATCCTAAAGAAATCAGTCCTGAATATTCATTGGAAGGACTGATGCTGAAGCTGAAACTCCAATATTTTGGCCACCTGATGCGAAGAACTGACTCATTGGAAAAGATTGCTGGGAAAGATTGAGGGCAGGAGGAGAAGGGGGTGACAGACAATGAGATGGTTGGATGACATCATTGACTCAATGGGCATGAGTTTTAGCAAACTCCAGGAGATAGTGAAGGACAGGGAAGCCTGGTATGCTGCTGGGAAAGATTGAGGGCAGGAGGAGAAGGGGGTGACAGACAATGAGATGGTTGAATGACATCATTGACTCAATGGGCATGAGTTTTAGCAAACTCCAGGAGATAGTGAAGGACAGGAAAGCCTGGTGTGCTGCAATCCAAGATATCGTATGGAGTCAGACACCACTTAGCAACTGAACAACAATATCAACAAAGGTGTTAATTCTTACATTCTCCAACTCATCTCTTATCCATTCCTTAATCCACTGCTAAATATCTTCACCATTTTACTCTAGTAGACCACTCTAAATATTTGACAATGTGCTTTTATTCTTAATTCTAAATTAACCTATTCACTTCTAATTTTTCAGTTCAGTTGTTCAGTCCTGTCCAGCTCTTTGTGACGCCATGGACTGTAGCACATCAGCCTTCCCTGTCCATCACCAACTCCAGGAGCTTGCTCAAACTCATGTCCATCAAGTCAGTGACTCCATCCAACCATCTCATCCTTCACCATCCCCTTCTTGTCCTGTTTTCAATCTTTCCCAGCATCAAGGTCTTTTCCAAGGAGTGAGTTCTTTGAAACAGTTGGCCAAAATATTGGAGCTTCAGCTTCAGCATCAGTGCTTCCGATGAATATTCAGGACAGATTTCCTTTAGGATGGACCGGTTTGATCTCCTTGCAGTCCAAGGGACTCTCAAGAGTCTTCTCCAAGACCACAGTTCAAAAGCATCAATTCTTTGCCATTGAGCCATCTTTATGGTCCAGCTGTCACATTCATACAGGACTACTAGAAAAGCCATAGCTTTACTAGATGGACTTCTGTCAGGAAAGGAATTTCTCTGTTTTTAACATGCTGTCTAGATTTGTCATAGCTTTTCTTCCAAGTAGCAAGTGTCTTAATTTCATGGCTGCAATCACCATCTGCAGT
The DNA here is from genome assembly GCA_006408695.1 of Aepyceros melampus. NCBI lineage: Eukaryota > Metazoa > Chordata > Mammalia > Artiodactyla > Bovidae > Aepyceros > Aepyceros melampus. The sequence continues at coordinate 19,591 of SJXQ01009646.1, read as the reverse complement.
GATTTTGGAGCCCAAGAAAATAAAGTCTGTCACTGTTTCCATTGTTTCCCCATCTATTTGCCATGAAGTGATAGGACTGGATGCCATGATCTTCGTGTTTTGAATGTTGAATTTTAGGCCAACTATTTCACTTTCCTCTTTCACTTTCATCAAGAGGCTGTTTAGTTCCTCTTTACTTTCTGCCATAAATGTGGTGACATCTGCATATCTGAGGTTATTGATATTTCTCCTGGCAATCTTGTTTCCAGCTTGTGTTTCATCCAGCCTGGCATTTCGCATGACGTATTATGACTATAAGTTAAATAAGCAGGGTGACAATATGCATCCTTGTTATACTTTCCCAGCTTGGAACAGGCGGTTTTTCCATGTCCAGTTCTGATATTGCTTCTTGACTTGCATACAGATTTCTAAGGAGACATGTAAGGTATTCTGGTATTCCCATCTCTTGAAGAATTTTCCACAGTTTGTTTTGATCCACCCAATCAAAGGCTTTGGCATAGTCAGTAAAGCAGAAAAAATATTTCTTCTGGAACTCTCTTGCTTTTTGATGATCCTACAGATGTTGGCTATTTGATATCCAGTTCCTCTGCCTTTTCTAAATCCAGCTTGAACATCTGGAAGTTCTCGCTTCATGTACTGTTGGAGCCTCACTTGGATCATTTTGAGCATTTAATTGCTAGTGTGTGAGATGAGTGCAATTGTGCAGTAGATTGAACATTCTTTAGCATTGCCTTTCTTTGAGATTGGAACACAAACTGACCTTGTGCAGTCCTGTAGCCACTGCTGAGTTTTCCAAATTTGCTGGCATATTGAGTGGTCTTGATCACTGCCTACTGTACAATGTCACAAAACTCTGTCCATAATTCTTCAGGCAGTTCTACTTTTCTTAGGCTCTTGTTTAGCAACTAATTTTCAAATTCTGGTGATATTCTCTTCTATTCTCAGGCAACACATTTCCCCTAGTTGATCCCACTGCACCTCCATCTTCTATTTAGTCTTTTTCATGGCTACCCTTTCAATTTTTTCCTGGGTGTTCTTCAGCTCGGTTCAATTCAGTTGCTCAGTTATGTCCAACTCTTTGCGAGCATGGACTGCAGCATGCCATGCTTCCCTGTCCATCACCCAGCTCCTGGAGCTTACTCAAATTCATGTCCATTGAGTTGATGATACCCTCCAACCATCTCATCATCTATCATCCCCTTTTCCTCTTGCCTTCAATCTTTCCCAGCATCAAGGTCTTTTCCAGTGAGTCAGTTCTTCATATCAGGTGGCCAAAATATTGGAGTTTCAGCTTCAGCATCAGTCTTTCCAATGCATATTCAGTACTAATTTCCTTTAGGAAGTACTGGTTGGATCTCCTTGCAGTCCAAGAGACTCTCAAGAGTCTTCTCCAAGACCACAGTTCAAAAGCATCAGTTCTTCATGCTCAGCTTACTTTATAGTCCAACTGTCACATCCATACATAACTATTGCAAAAGTCATAGTCTTGACTAGGCTGTATATTGTCACCCTACTTATTTAACTTATATGCAGAGTACATCATGAGAAACACTGGGCTGGGGGAAGCACAAGCTGGAATCAAGATTTTCGGGAGAAATATCAATAATAACCTCAGATATACAGATGACACCACCCTTATGGCAGAAAGTGAAGAAAAACTAAAGAGCCTCTTGATGGAAGGGAAAGAAAGGAGTGAAAAAGTTGGCTTAAAGGGCAACATTCAGAAAGCTAAGATCATGGCATCTGGTCCCATCACCCCATGGCAGATAGATGGGGAAACAGTAGAAACAAGTGGCTGACTTTATTTTGGGGGGCTACAAAATCACTGCAGATGGTGACTGCAGCCATGAAATTAAAAGACACTTACTCCTTGGAAGGAAAGTTATGACCAACCTAGACAGCATATTGAAAAGCAGAGACATACTTTGCCAACAAAGGTCTGTCTAGTGTAGGCTATGGTTTTTCCAGTAGTCATGTATGGATCTGAAAGTTGGACTATAAAGAAAAGTGAGCACAGAAGAATTGATGGTGTTGAAGAAGACTTTTGAGAGTTCCTTGGACTGCAAGGAGATCCAACCAGTCCATCCTAAAGGAGATCAGTCCTGAGTGTTCATTGGAAGGACTGATGGTGAAGCTGAAACTCCTATACTTTGGCCCCCTGATGCAAAGAGCTCATTTATTGAAAAAGACCCTGATGCTGGGAAAGATTGAGAGCAGGAGGAGAAGGGGACAACAGAACATGAGATGGTTGGATGGCATCACCGACTCAATGGACATGAGTTTGGGTGGACTCTGGGAGTTAATGATGGACAGGGAGGCCTGGCATGCTGTGGTTCATGGGATCACAAAGAATCAGATACGACTGAGTGACTGAACTGAACTGACTAGACAGACCTTTGTCGGCAAAGTAATGTCTCTGTTTTTTAATATGCTGTCTATGTTGGTCTTAGCTTTTCTTCCAAGGAGCAAGCATCTTTTAATTTCATGACTGCAGTCACCATCTGCAGTGATTTTGGAGTCCCCCCCAAAAAGACAAAGTCTCTCATTGTTTCTATTGTTTCCCCACCTATTTTCCATGAAGTGATGGGACCAGATGCTATGATCTTTGTTTTCTGAATGTTGAGTTTTAAGCCAGGCTTTTCACTCTCCTCCTTCAGTTTCATCAAGAGGCTTTTTAGTTCCTTTTTGCTTGTGGTGTCATCTGAATATCTGAAGTTATTGATATTTTCCTAATAATCTTGATTTCAGCTTGTGCTAAATCCAGCACAGCATTTTGCATGGTATACTCTGCATATAAGTTAAATTAGCAGGGTGACAATATGCATCCTTGATGTACTCCTTTCCCACTTTGGAACCAGTCTCTTGTTCCATGTCCAGTTCTTACTGTTGCTTCTTGACCTGCATACAGATTTCTCAGGAGGCAGATCAGGTGTTCTGGTATTCCATCTCTTGAAGAATTTTCCACAGTTGATTGTGATCCACACAGTCAAAGGCTTTTGCATAGTCAATAAAGCAGAAGTAGATGTTTCTTTGAAACTCTCTTGATTTTTCAATGATCCAGTGGATGTTGGCTATTTGATCTTTGGTTTTGTGCCTTTTCTAAATCCAGGATGAACATCTGTAATTTCACAGTTCTTGAGTGGTCTTAACTCTTTTTTCTTCTCATTCTCTACATTGCTTTAGAGTAGTCTTAACTCTTTTTTCTTCTCATTCTCTACATTGCTTTAGAGTAGTCTTATCTTTTTTTTTATGTTTTTGTTTTTTAATTTTTATTTTTACTTTATTTTACTTTACAATACTGTATTGGTTTTGCCATACATTGACATGAATCCGCCACAGGTGTACATGAGTTCCAAATCCTGAACCCCCCTCCCACCTCACTCCCCATATCATCTCTCTGGATCATCCCCGTGCACCAGCCCCAAGCATCCTGTATCCTGTATCAAACATAGACTGGTGATTCGTTTCTTACATGATAGTATACCTGTTTCAATGCCATTCTCCCAAATCATCCCACCCTCTCCCTCTCCCTCAGAGTCCAAAAGTCTGTTCTATACATCTGTGTCTTTTTTGTTGTCTCGAGTACAGGGTTATCATTACCATCTTTCTAAATTCCATATATATGTGTTAGTATACTGTATTGGTCTTTTTCTTTCTGGCTTACTTCACTCTGTATAATCGGCTCCAGTTTCATCCACCTCACTAGAACTGATTCAAATGTATTCTTTTTATTGGCTGAGTAATACCCCATTGTGTATATGTACCACAGCTTTCTTATCCATAGGACTTCAATTACTATTTGTATACTGAGCACTCTAGATTTTATCTGACAGAATACTTAGCTGCTCAGATATACTCAGTTCTACTCCACCTTCCTTTCACCCTGACTGGTCCTGACTTGGAACGACAGTCCCTGTCATCCTGCTCCACAGCACACTCATAATAGAGTGCAGTGACTACGAATATTGGATCTGGTGTCACTGAATTGAATACGAGTCTGACTTTGCTCCCTTCTTACTTGCAGTAGCTTAGACAATTGATGTTTCATCTTAATGTGTAAAATAGTAAGCCACCTCTAAACTGTGAGCATTAAAAGAGACAATGTATGTCAAGTCAAGGGGTAGCCTATGGTACACTGCACTCTAGATTTTATCTGACAGAATACTTAGCTGCTCAGATATACTCAGTTCTACTCCACCTTCCTTTCACCCTGACTGGTCCTGACTTGGAACGACAGTCCCTGTCATCCTGCTCCACAGCACACTCATAATAGAGTGCAGTGACTACGAATATTGGATCTGGTGTCACTGAATTGAATACGAGTCTGACTTTGCTCCCTTCTTACTTGCAGTAGCTTAGACAATTGATGTTTCATCTTAATGTGTAAAATAGTAAGCCACCTCTAAACTGTGAGCATTAAAAGAGACAATGTATGTCAAGTCAAGGGGTAGCCTATGGTACACAGTAGACGATTAATAAATGCTAGCCATTATTATTCCTGCTAGTCTTCTTCTTTTCCTCTCTAAAGACTGTATCTGCTGGTAACTCCTACCATGGCACTTGTGTTTTCTAGTGCTGCCTCTGGAGTAGCTTCTAAACTCTTCCACCACTTTTGATATTCACAGCCCACCACTGCTGCGCCCACTCCCCTTTGCGTTTTTCTCCACCACCTTTGCTGTCACTCCTGCATTCTCCTTTCTGTTTTGTTCACTTTCCTTGTCACTCCCACTCTCATTCTTCTGTTCTCTTTGTCACTCTCTTCCTTCTCACGAGTCTCAGTAATCCAGACCACTCTTGAAGACATCTTCCTCTTTGCCAAGTCCTGCGTCTTATTTTTTATAGTTGCAAGTTATTTTATCATTATTATTTATAGTAAAAATGTGAAGGGCATGATTAGTAGAGGCCTGTGGGCTTCCTTTACCTGAGGCCAGTCCTGGAAAAGAAATTTCCTTGAAATAAGTTAGTGACAGGTCACCTGGCAAATACTAATGGAATTTGCTAGTAGGAGAGTCATTATCTATGGACTGCTGTCACTGGATATCTAGGGTGCTTGTGGAAAACAAACATACAATCTATGTATTATGTGGCATGGCCCCTGGAAATGTCATGTAGACTGTATCACACTCCTAGTATAAAACATAAATTTTTCACATTATCCAAATAGTTCCTTTTGGGTAAAAGCTAATACTGAACATATCCATTAGGGTCTTCATTTGTTGATTTGGGCCAGTGTGTCCTGATTGATGAGAAAGTTCTGGGATGTTGTGTCCATTATTCTCTTTATGCCTCTGCTTTATCTGTGCCATTTGAATATGTATATGCTTGAAATCATTAGTAAAGCTTGCAACTAGGTAAGGTTTAAGATTTCTGTGAGTCTGACTTGAAAGTTCAAACCTTTGGGTTTTCTCAGTAGATATGGTGACATTCAAATGACTGAAGTTGCTAGAAGACCTCTCTAGAAATTTGAGTCAGTGCTAAGCTATGACTCTAAAATATTGATAACTATCTGTAATAGTTACAGTTCCCTTTGAGGTGATGCATTATCCTAGTAATTCAATGAAGAACATACATGTGTATAATGCAGTATATCATCAATTTCTATATGTTTGAGTATATTCAATGTGATAGAGGAAACATCAATCTGACCATTTATTTGCTATTGCAGACCCTCTAGAGCTTTTGACTATTAAAAATAAAAATAAATGGTTCATTCATTTGGCCTCCAACTATTTAAGAAATCATTTCCATAGAAATATATGCATTTTCCATGAATTACATATGACCCAATTTACAAATAAGTTTAGCTTATTTTCAAAACCTCCCATATTCTTTAGAAAATTGTAGCCTAAACTATTTAGATATTATTTATGAGAAGTAGAAATATAGCACACCATATTTGTGTCTTTTTCCTTTTTTTTTCACTGTTACAATGAATATTACATATTCTCAAGTGTGCTATTTTCCAGAAAAATATGTATTTCATCATGTTGTAATTAGAACCACAACATTTCCTAGAATGTTACTTATATCTTAATGAAAGGATAATCATGCTATGAAGCTTTATATTTTGGACATTACATTTATGTCTCAGTGATTTTCTCATTTGTAGAAAACAGTTTTACATTCTTTTGTGTTTTTAATGCAGCATGTATCTAATAGAAAATAGATTCTTTCTGTTATCTATTAATGAGAATTCACGTATCTATGTAAGCTGCTTTTCTTCTCCTCCTTTTATAGATTTCCAAAACTCTCTCTCTTTTTTTTTTTTTTAGTAAGGATTCCTTGGATACATTTTTTTTAGGACATCAACAGAATAATTTTTTTTAATTGGGTGTAAATAATTCCTTTCAATATTGTGTTGGTTTCTGGCATACATCAACATGGATCAGCCGTAGGTATAAACACATCCCCTCCCTCTTGAAACACCCTCCCATTTTCCACCCAATCCCTCTAGGTTGTCACAGAACACTGGGTTGAGCTCCCTGCATCATACAGCAAATTCCGACTGTCTATCTTATTTTACATAAGATAATGTATTTGTTTCCATGCTCCATTGCTTTTCTTTCTGCATCTTTTCAAAGATGATCTAGACGTAGAGAAGATAACAGTCTACAGGGACTTGACATCTAAAAAGTCATCTGCATTCAAGAGTAAAGAAAGTCAATAGCAATTACAATATGAGTAATAATAATACTTTACTTTTGTGTCATCCTTTTAATTTCTAAAAATCATTTCAAGATATTTCTGATATATATAAATATCATAATCTACAGCACATAGAACCTGAGATCTGCAGATGTTCCAGTTTATTGAATTACAGAGGAGAGCAATTTGACAAAATTAAAATAAAAAAAGAACACAGATTTTCTTTTCACTGTTGTTTGGAAAGTTTTGTTTCCTTGGTTGGTAAAAATCTAGAAGATTTAAGATTGACCCTAAAGAAAACAATTTCCTCATGGGAGGTGAAGTCTGACAGTAGTGCTGGCACCCAGCCCCACTGAAGTGGGCTGCTTCCTGGCTTCTGTTATGGACTGTGTTTCTGTTCCCAGTATGCCCTGAACTTCTCTGGGGGGGATTATGTCCATCCACAAGGTGAAGTCAGGTTAACCCATGTGCTTATGTAGGTGTTTTGGTCAATGAAATGTGGACAAAGGGAAGAATTTTACTTGCTGGCACAAACTTTAAGACTTGGCACATGCTTTGCCATTCTCTCTTTTTTCCTTCATCTCTGTCACATGTATTGTGTCCAAAAGATGCATGACAAAGCTGCAGACAACAGCGATGAACATGTATGATGAGTGATAAATAACTTGTGGTTTAAGTCACTGATGTTTTAGAGTCATTTGTTACTGAAACACAACCTAGACTGACTTCTCGATCAGATTTGTTCAGATTATTCGCTAGTGTTGCTACTTACTCCCTTTGTAATGTGTGTGTGTGTGTGTGTGTGTGTGTGTGTGTGTGTGTTTAGTCACAAAGTTGTGTCTCTTTTGCAACCCCGTGGACTGTAGCCCACCAGGCTCCTCTGTCCATGGGATTTCCCAGGCAAAATACTGGTGTGGGTAGCCATTTCCTTCTTTAGGGTATCTTCTCAACCCAGAAACTGAACCTTGGTCTCCCGTGTTGGCAGGTGGATTCTTTACCACTGAGCCATGTGATTAAAGACACTCTTCTTGATCCTCCATTGCTAAGTACCTTCACTAAAACCAGATATCAGAAAACTGTGAAAAACCCAGAGTCTAGTGCAACCTTCCCTATTTTTACTGATTCTCTAGTTCCATATAGAACCCCAGGGTAGAAATACCTTGAGAGAAGGCCAATCTTTAGTTATTATGCTTGGCTAAAATTGAGTGGTTCTTAACCACCTGTGCTAGACACTGTACAGCTGCACAGATCGGCTCCCTCTTTGGGCAAAGACTCCTTGCCCAGCTATGACAACCATCTAACTCCTTTGGCTCCACCTCAGATAGAGCTGAAGCTATCTGCTCCTCAGAGCAGCTTTAGTCTTTGACTAAACCAGATTGTGGTTCAAGAACCTGACCATTTCCTGTCAACAGGGGACTTGTCCAATGGGTAATCTTTGCTCTGCGGCTCTGCAAAGGGCCAGCTGAGACTTTGTCAGATCTTTGTTCTGTCTGGCAGTTCCCCTGCCCAACCATGCTTTCTGCTGTCTCTTCAAGGATCCTACTGTCCAAGATAGTTTATACTTCTAACTTTGGCTTGACATCTGCTTGTTGGAGTAACAAACTCACACAGTATTCACCAACTTTTTTGAGAGTGCCCTCCTAGATATAAAGACAAGATCAAGAATAAAGAAAGAAAGAGGCAGTGAAATTTATCTAGGCTGTAGGCAGAGGCACCACATGGCTGAATTATGGGATTTAGTGGCAAGAAGTGGGAGAAAAAAGAGATTTGAAAAACATTTCAGAAACTCAAGCTATAGATTAGCTTTCCCACTGAATTGTGTCACATTAGTCTGAATTTTTAAATCATCTGGACTTTGGTTTACTCACTTGTGAAAAGGAGTCATTTGAAAAACTGTTAAACATTTCCAGTACTATTCAGAGAGAGCAAGTGAGGGTAGCTGAGAAAGGGGAAGGAGAGGGAGGGAACAGATTGGATGGAATATAGAGATGAATATGAAAGAGCTTTGGTTTGGAAGCTTTGTACATTTATAACATTAATAACTTTTTTATTCAAGAAAAAATCTCAATAAAGTCCATTTAACATCCTACTTTATGTTCCTCTAGCCTCCTAACTTTCTTTTAAACTCTCTCAATGCCATAAACATATTTTATCAAGTCTTTTGAAAGAGAATTTATAACATCTTAGAACTGTCACTTAAATATGAAAAGGGAGTCAATCATAACGGGAGTATTTGTTAAGTTTGTGAAAAGCATTAAGCAAACATCCAATACAATCAAATTTCCTTCTCAAAAAAAATTCTAAGATTGATGTAAATCTCATAAACTTTAGACATCGGAGAAAACAGATATTCGCTATAAAGTGTAGTTACTTAAACAGCACAGATAATTATAGGAAAAGTAAAGAAAGAAGCTCTACTTAATTCTCCTATGCCCTGGAAAATTGTATTACATCTGCTACAGACCTGGCAAAGTATAGTGTATCATTTTGGAAATTGCTGCTGAGTGTGGCTACTGCACACTGTGCAACAAAGATTTCCAAAGTCACTGCAAAGCTGGAGTGACGGGGCCACAGGGTGGAGCCCTTCCCGGGCTCTTCGTCAGTCTGCTGAAAAGCTGACATCAATTTCAGGAGGCAGAAAAGTGTCAGCGACTATCTTCACTTGGCAAAATTTTGACAGGAAATAGTGAATAGTGAATTAAAGAGTGAATGAAAGTTCTACTAACTTAATTGTGCTTCTGGAACTCCATGGTGTTTCTTGAATGTAGAATTAAATGAATAGACAAAACAAGATTTGATTTTAAGTTTTGTTATCATTGTAAAAAAATTCTAAAAGAATTAATATTTTATTTTTAAGATATCAGTGAATGTAGCAATAAAAATAAATATAGTACTAAATATTATTTTTCCTATTTAGAGGCACCATCAACTCTCACCTGAGATACTGAGTTCAGTTCAGTTCAGTTCAGTCGCGCAGTCGTGTCCTACTCTTTGCAACCCCATGAATCGCAGTACGCCAGGCCTCCCTGTCCATCACCAACTCCCGGAGTTCACTCAGACTCATGTCCATTGAGTCCATGATGCCATCCAGCCATCTCATCCTCGGTCGTCCCTTTCTCCTCCTGCCCCCAATCCCTCCCAGCATCAGAGTCTTTTCCAGTGAGTCAACTCTTCGCATAAGGTGGCCAAAGTACTGGAGCTTCAGTTTTAGCATCATTCCTTCCAAAGAAATCCCAGGGTTGATCTCCCTCAGAAGGGACTGGTTGGATCTCCTTGCAGTCCAAGGGACTCTCAAGAGTCTTCTCCAACACCACAGTTCAAAAGCATCAATTCTTCTGTGCTCAGCCTTCTTCACAGTCCAACTCTCACATCCATACATGACCACAGGAAAAACCATAGCCTTGACTAGACGGACCTTAGTCNTGAGCTGTTTCAAATCCTGAAAGATGATGCTGTGAAAGTGCTGCACTCAATTTGCCAGCAAATCTGGAAAACTCAGCAGTGGCCACAGGACTGGAAAAGGTCAGTTTTCATTCCAATTCCAAAGAAAGGCAATGCCAAAGAATGCTCAAACTACCGCACAATTGCACTCATCTCACATGCTAGTAAAGTAATGCTCAAAATTCTCCAAGCCAGGCTTCAGCAATACGTGAACTGTGAACCGTGAACTCCCTGATGTTCAAGCTGGTTTTAGAAAAGGCAGAGGAACCAGAAACCAAATTGCCAACATCCGCTGGATCATGGGAAGAGCAAGAGAGTTCCAGAAAAACATCTATTTCTGCTTTATTGACTATACCAAAGCCTTTGACTGTGTGGATCACAATAAACTGTGGAAAATTCTGAAAGAGATGGGAATAACAGACCACCCGACCTGCCTCTTGAGAAATCTGTATGTAGCTCAGGAAGCAACTGGTTCCAAATAGGAAAAGGAGTATGTCAAGGCTGTATATTGTCACCCTGCTTATTTAACTTATATGCAGAGTACATCATGAGAAATGCTGGACTGGAAGAAGCACAGGCTGGAATCAAGGTTGCCAGGAGAAATATCAATAACCTCAGATATGCAGATGACACCACTCTTATGGCAGAAAGTAAAGAGAAACTAAAAAGCCTCTTGATGAACGTGAAAGAGGAGAGTGAAAAAGTTGGTTTAAAGCTCAACATTCAGAAAACGAAGGTCATGGCATCTGGTCCCATCACTTCATGGGAAATAGATGGGGAAACAGTGGAAACAGTGTCAGACTTTATTTTTCTGGGCTCCAACATCACTGCAGATGGTGACTGCAGCCATGAAATTAAACGACACTTACTCCTTGGAAGAAAAGTTATGACCAACCTAGATAGCATATTCAAAAGCAGAGATATTACTTTGCTGACTAAGGTCCGTCTAGTCAAAGCTATGGTTTTTCCTGTGGTCATGTATGGATGTGAGAGTTGGACTGTGAAGAAGGCTGAGCGCCGAAGAATTGATGCTTTTGAACTGTGGTGTTGGAGAAGACTCTTTTAAGAGTCCCTTGGACTGCAAGGAGATCCAACCAGTCCATCCTGAAGGAGATCAGCCCTGGGATTTCTTTGGAGGGAATGATGCTGAAGCTGAAGCTCCAGTACTTTGGCCACCTTATGCGAAGCGTTGACTCATTGGAAAAGACCCTGATGCTGGGAGGGATTGGGGGCAGGAGGAGAAGGGGATGACAGAGGATGAGATGGCTGGATGGCATCACCGACTCAATGGACTTTATCTGAGTGAACTCCGAGAGTTGATGAGGGACAGGGAGGCCTGGCGTGCTGCGATTCATGGGGTTGCAAAGAGTTGAACACGACTGAACGACTGAACTGTACTGAATGTGTAAAAATGTCTGGTTGGCCAATAGTAGAGTTGCTTCCTCTGGATCAGATGTTCACTGCTGGTTTAGTCAACTGAGGTTGGGAGTGGAGTGAGGTCATTTGATTCGTAAGATTCTTCCTTCTAGGAATTTGGATATCATGAAATGCATCTTTTACAGATCATTCTAGACAAAAGCTTTACTCTGCCTTGAAAACAGTGATTATAGTTCTGGTTACGTTCATTTGGTGCTAGCTAATTTTCTTAACTGTAGTTTTTTCTTTAAGAGCTTCTGTACTCAAGAAGCAATGGTGTTTTGGCTGGATTATACTCGTATTTACCTCATGGCTGCACTATATGTCTGTTTAGTGCCCGTTTGTGTGACTAATTAGTCCTTTTTCTTCATGGTCTGCAATTTAAAGGCCTATGCTTCAAGTTCAGCAGTAGTTCGTTCTTCACAGTGGGGTTTGTTTGCTTTGCCACTGAGCCATTTTTTACTGGTTGCTAGTTAGCTTGTGGGTGGCTGCTGTTGGGTCCAGGTGATCACATTTGGTTACTTGGCAATAGATATGGGGTCATATAACCTGATTGTCTTGGACTATGTTCTCAGTATAAGCTATGGTATTGAGGATAGGGTGTTTTACATTAGGATAGATCCCTGGCCATTGCATGCACTATGACTGATACATTTAATACAATAACATGAATAACCTAGTTGCATAGACATCTGTTGAAGTATTGCATGGCTCATACCAGTAGATGGGATTGAAAAACAAATTTTCCCCCTCATTTTAATTTTTACTATTAGACTGTGGTTCAGTTTTATATATGTATGCTAATATAAAGATTTTTCTAGAGTCTCAGTGATACTTTATTTGGACTTTATTAACTGAGTAGTATTTGGATAATAAGAATTTCTGTCTCAGTATAGTGCCATGCAAAATGCACTGTTGTGGGAGTCGATTAAGAGGTCATATTTAGTTAGATTTCTGGTAAGAAAGTATATATTTTGTTCTGTAAGGCATTAATTTTTCTGATATAATCTTATATCTGTTTTCAACTTCTAAATATTTAAAGCAATGATTTAGTTTTAAAATATTTAGAAATAATAAAAGAACATATTTTCTGGTTACAAATATAAATCATGTCCATCATGGAAATCTGAGAAGTTCAGAAATGGAAAATTGAGAAGAAACGTAGGGCTTGTAGCATAGTGAACTGTTTAACAGCATTTTGAAGTGAAATCCCTTCTCTGGTGAAATCCTCTCTGTGTGCATTATTACATTTGTAATGAAAAAAAAAATTATTCTTAATTGGAGGATAATTGCTTTATAATCTTGTGTGAATTTCTGCTATACATCTACATGAATCAGCCATAGGTATACATATGTCCCCTCCCTCTTGAACCTTCCTCCCACCTCTTCCCACCCTCTAGATTGTCACAGAGCACCAGGTGGAGCTTGCACCATATAGCAAATTCCCGCTGGCGCTCTGTTTTACATATGGTAATATATGTTTTAGTGCTGCTCTCTGTTTGTCGCACCCTATCCTTTCCCTGCTGTGTCTACAAGTCAGTTCTCTACATCTCTGTCTTTATAGCTGCCCTGCAAATGGTTTTCATCAGTACCATTTTTCTAGATTCCATATATGTGTGTTAACATACAATATTTGTTTTTCCTTTTCTGACTTACTTCACTCTGTATAACAGGCTCTAGTTTCATCCACCTTACTAGAACTGACTCAGATGTGTTTCCTTTTATGGCTGAGTAATTCCATTGTATATTAATTATATGTCCCACAACTTCTTTATCCAGTCATGTTGACGGACATTTAGGTTGCTTTCACGTTCTGGCTGTTGTAGTGTTGCAGTGAACACTGGGGTACATTTCTCAGGGCATATGCCCAGGGATGAGATTGCTGAGTCATATGGTAGTTTTATTCCTAGTAGTTTAAGAAATCTCATTCTTTTCTCCATAGTGGCTATATCAGTTTACATTCCCAGCAACTGGGCAAGAGGGTTCCCTTTTCTACATATCCTCTCCTGTGTTTATTGTTTGTAGATTTTTTGATGTTGGCCATTCTGACTGGTGTGAGGTGGTATCTCCTGTAGTTTTGATTTGCATTTCTCTTTTAATAAGCTTAATAAGTTTATGAGCTCTGTGTCTTTAGCTGTGTATCTTTGGTGAAATGTTTATGTAAGTCGTCTGCCCATTTTTTGATTGGGTTGTTTGTTTTTCTGATATTGAGTGGCATGAATTGCTTGTATATTTTGGAGATTTAATCCTTTGTCAGTTGCTTCATTTACAACTATTTTCTCCTATTCTGAGGTTGTGTTTTCATCTTGTTTATGGTTTCCTTTGCTATGCAAAAGCTTTTAAGTTTTAATTAGGTCCCATTTGTTTATTTTTGTTTTTATTTCCATTACTGTAGGAGGCGGGTCATAAACGATCTTGCTGTGAATTATGACAAAGAGTATTCTGCTTGTATTTTCCTCTGAGAGTTTTATAGTTTCTAGTCTTAGATTTAGGTCTTAAATTTTTAGTTTTAAATTTAACCCCAGAGGCAAATCCTTGATCTCTGGCCATGGAACCAAGATCCCACAGGTGGTTTGTTACAGCATTTTGTTGTTGCTGAGTTGTGTCCAACTCTTTGTGACAGCCTCTTCATTCTTCCTGGAATGGCAATAAGAGGGAATAAAACAAAAAATAAACAAAAAACTAGGAAATAAAAAATGTACCCCAGACAAATGGTAAATGCAAAATCAGACAAATAGAAACAAAACCAAAGGAACATACCCACCCCCCGCCCCCCACCACAGACAGGCATACACACAGACACACATACACACCAGCAAAACCAAAACAGTCCAAAGAAGACAAAATGTAAGAGAGACCTGGTGAGCAAGTGAAACCAAAATATTGACCAATTAAAAACAAAACCAACTAACACAGAAAACAAGACCAAGACAGAGTGCTAACTGTGAGTAAAGCAAAGAAAACAAACAAACAGTGAAAAAATAGAAAAGATAGAAAGCAAAAAGTTCAATAGAAGTCTGTAATAAAGGTTTATATAATTAAAGAACAACAAAAAAGAAAACCAAAAACCCCCACAGAACCGCAGAAAGCCAGCATAGAAGTATGTAAAGGAAGTAAAACTGTGATTAAGAGTAAAGTTCTCAAATGTTTAGAGATAATAATAAAAACAACCAGAGCAACAGAGAGGAAAAATATCCAGAATAAATAAAGATATAAGAATAATAGTAAATGTTTTTCAGGTCTCAGCTGTCAGTGTCATCATCCCCCCAGAACCCCCCACCCTGCTCCTCCCCGCTGGCCCCATGAACCGCAGCGTGCCTCTCTCCACCTTACTAGCACGCCCTCCAATACTAGGGCAGGGCTGGCCTCTCGACCTCCTCTGGGGATAGCTCAGACTAATCTGGCCCTGCTTCTGCGTGTTCTTGCCCCCAGTGTCCACAGCTGCCAGATATAGGGTGTTTTCTTTCTACTGAGTTCCCCCCACCCCCCACTCTCTTTCCCCAGTGTGTAGCTCTTTATATGTTGAGTGACTTCACTTTTCACTTTCATGCATTGGAGAAGGAAATGGCAACCCACTCCAGTGTTCTTGCCTGGAGAATCCCAGGGACAGGGGAGCCTGGTGGGCTGCCGTCTATGGGGTCACACAGAGTCGGACACGGCTGAAGTGACTTAGCAGCAGCAACAGATACAAGTAAGGTACATTTATTGCATTGGACACTTTGGTGTGGGACATAGATCCCCCTTCAGGATAGAGGCACATTCTTTGGAGGCACAAGCTTGGAATCATGGCTTCCTCATCCAAGTTTCTGTACTCTTCCTGGAAGCGGCCTACATTTCATCCCCGGTAGATGAAGGGATGCAAAGAATCATCCTCTCGTCTTTGTCGGAGACTAGTATGAAGGGTCATTCCAGCTTGAGGACTCCTGGTAGGGTTACTGAGACTGCTTACCACTGTGTTACGGCAGTGCTTTCAGCTTCTTGCTTGGGCCAGTCACAGTGCCTCTGCCCGCACAAGTGTTCTTGAGAGCTCGTTCCAATAAACGCGCTTGTAGATTTCCATCTCAGGCTGTTTCCTTGGGAACCTGAATTACAAGTCATCTGCTATTTGGATAGTCTTTCTCAGGGATTTTTGCATTATAAGAGATGATACTATTCAGGATGGATTTTAATTTTATGAATTTTGTGTTCCACTTCTTTGAAACAGACATTCTACATATCTTCTATAACAAGAGTTCATAGCCAGTAGGTTAGAATTTTTATTAGATTCTGGAATTTTACATAGTACTTCTTCAACACATTCTGGGATTTTTGAGATGGCCAACAATAATGAAATTTCCTAATTTCATTATTTCTTTTTCCTAGTTCTCCCAGGAATTTTTTAGACTTAAACAATGAAAAGTGGTGCGTGATCAGTAGTAGGATGGCAGTGGCACTGTGGGCTGTGATTGGGGTGGAGGCAGCACTGTGGCCCCAGCACCCCAGGAGCCCCAAGAGGCAGGAGGGGGCTGTGTGGAGCCTTGACGCCCCACACGTGCGCCCTGGTGGAGCTGCGCTGGTGCACATCTGTTACTCATGGCTTTACATTTTCAGAGCTTCCAAAAAAGCCTGCTAATCTACCACATCTTAAAACTCAGTGGGCAAGGTCTGTAAGTCACTGACATGATTATCTGGCTGCAGTGTTTGTTCCCTCTCTGGGAACTCCAGAGGGGAGTAGTTATGCTGTGAGTGAATGTTATGAGTTCTGCTACGAGTGGATGCTTTGGCTATTTTACTCAACAGGCATTACAAGATTCTCAAAAAGCCATTTCAGCTCTTAATGCTAAACAAGCACAAATTAGAAAAGTGGTCTTACAGAACAGATTGGCTTTAGATGTTCTGACAGCTGCACAAGGAGTAGCTTGTGCCGTTATTCATACCCAATGCTGTACATATATACCTGATGTAAGCACTGATGTTACTCATTTTACTAAACATATGAACAAGGTGATCGAGCTGTGGATACTCCTGAAGCCTCAGTTGCCTCACTTTGGGAGACGTTAACTAGTTCCCCATGGTGGTAAACTATCTTAATTACAATAATTCTGATTGTTCTATTTTTGCTGTTTGCTCCCTGCATCTGTAATTGTGTAATTGGATTTGTTTCTTGTCACATGAAGGCTTTTAAGTTATAAATGGTTGTCCAAGCTCCTATGAGTGCCACAGCCTCCTCCAACTATTACTTGGGGCCCCTGGATCAGAGACCTTCAGTATGAGGGTTAGGAGAATATGTTGCTCAACAATTTAGGGACCACGCCCCTAAGCAGCAGGAAGTAGTTATGGAATGAAAACAATGCCCCTTTCCCTTGGCAACATAATTCTCCTAAAAGAAAAGGGGGGAATGAGAGAGTCATTTCCTAGGCAGGTTGAGAAGAAGTCTAGGGGTCCCTAAGGAGAGAGGGGTCTGGAATTCTCAAGGAGGAAGAAAGGACAAACTTTTTTTTTCCCCTCTACATTCCTTAAGAGTATATAACAATACTGTATCCTACCTGAGGACAGTCTCTGGATTAAACTTTCTGGCTAATCCTGTTATTTTATTTTTATTATTATTATTTTTTTCAATCTTTTTTTTTATTTTAATTAATTTTTATTTTTTAGTTTGTTTTGCTTTACAATACTGTATTCGTTTTGTTACACATTGACATGAATTAGCCATGAGTGTACATGAACTCCCAATCCCGACCCCCACCTCCACCCTCCCGCCCCACACCCTCTCTCTGGATTATCCCCGTGCATCAGTCCCTAGCATCCTGCATCCTGCATCAAACCTGGACTGGCAATTCATTTCGCTTATGATATCACACATGTTACATTGCCACTCTGCCAACCCATCCCACCCTCTCCCTCTCCCACAGAGTCCAAAAGGCCATTCTATACAACTGTGTCTCTTTTGCTGTCTTGCGTACAGGTTTATCATTACCATCATTCTAAATTCCATATATATGTGTAAGTATACTGTATTGATGTTTTTCTTTCTGCTTACTTCACTCTGTATAATCGGCTCCAGCGTCATCCACCTCATTAAAACTGATTCAAATGTATTCTTTTTAATAGCTGAGTAATACTCCATTGTGTATATGTACCACAGCTTTCTTATCCATTCATCTGCTGATGGACATCTAGGTTGCTTCCATGTCCTGGCTATTACAAACAGTGCCGCGATGAACATTGGGGTACACGTGTCTCTTTCAATTCTGGTTTCCTCGGTGTGTATGCCCAGCAGTGGGATCGCTGGATCATAAGGCAGTTCTATTTGCAATTTTTTAAGGAATCTCCACACTGTTTTCCATAGTGGCTGTACTAATTTGCATTCCCACCAACAGTGTAAGAGGGTTCCCTTTTCTCCTAATCCTGTTGTTTTAAAATGTAAATTATGGGAGTAGGTCTGGTGAGGTCTTTACAACCTCCAGACATTCTTTTGATTCATTGGAGAGTATATAACTCCACTGCTAACACTAGCAAGGGGGTGCTCTTTCTGCCTCTTTCTGATGCCTATGTCAGAAGCTTTCTCTCTCTCTTTTCAGTTCAATCGCTCAGTCATGGTCTGACTCTGCAACCCCATGAATCGCAGCACGCCAGGCCTCCTTGTCCATCACCAACTCCCGGAGTTCACTCAGATTCACGTCCATCTAGTCGGTGATGCCATCCAGCCCTCTCATCCTCTGTCATCCCCTTTTCAAGTTGGTGATGGACAGGGAGGCCTGGTGTGCTGCGATTCATGGGGTTGCAAAGAGTCAGACACAACTGAGCGACTGAACAGAATGGAATGGAACGGTACATGTACACAATGGAGTATCACTCAGCCATTAAAAAGAATACATTTGAATCAGTTCTAATGATGTGGATGAAGCTGGAGCAAGTAAGCCAGAAAGAAAAATACCATTATAGTATACTTACACATATATATGGAATTTAGAAAGATGGTAATGATAACCCTGTATGCAAGACAGCAAAATAGACACAGATGTATAGAACAGCCTTTTGGACTCTGTGGGAGAGGGAGAGGGTGGGATGATTTGTGAGAGTGGCAATGTAACATGTATGATATCATAAGTGAAACGAATCGCCGGTCTAGGTTCGATGCAGGATGCAGGATGCTTGGGACTGATACACGTGGATAACCCAGAGATGCTGTGAGGCGGGAGGGGGGAGGTGGGGGTTGGGATTGGGAGTTCATGTACACTCGTCGCTGATTCATGTCAATGTATAGCAAAACGAATATAGTATTGTAAAGCAAAACAAACTAAAAAATAAAAATTAATAATAATAATAAAACAACAACAACAAAAAAAAGAAATTCTACAAGTCAAGAACAGCAGAAAAGAAAACCACCTGATAAACATGTGGGCAAAGGACTTAGACATTTCTCCAAAGAAGATATACAAATGGCCAATAAGCACACCAAAAGGTGCTGAGCATCTCTAGGCATTCAGTTCAGTTCAGTCGCGCAGTCATGTCCGACTCTTTGCGACCCCATGAATAGCAGTACGCCAGGCCTCCGTGTCCATCACCAATTCCCAGAGTTCACTCAGACTCACGTCCATGATGCCATCCAGCCATCCCATCCTCGGTTGTCCCTTTCTCCTCCTGCCCCCAATCCCTCCCAGCATCAGGGTCTTTTCCAATGAGTCAACTCTTCGCATGAGGTGGCCGAAGTACTGGAGCTTCAGCTTCAGCATCATTCCTTCCAAAGAAATCCCAGGGTTGATCTCCTTCAGAATGGACTGGTTGGATCTCCTTGCAGTCCAAGGGACTCTCAAGAGTCTTCTCCAACACCACAGTTCAAAAGCATCAATTCTTCTGCGCTCAGCCTTCTTCACAGTCCAACTCTCACATCCATACATGACCACAGGAAAAACCATAGCCTTGACTAGACGGACCTTAGTCGGCAAAGTAATGTCTCTGCTTTTGAATATACTATCTAGGTTGGTCATAACTTTTCTTCCAAGGAGTAAGCGCCTTTTAATTTCATGGCTGCAGTCACCATCTGCAGTGATTTTGGAGCCCAAAAAAACAAAGTCTGACACTGTTTCTACTGTTTCCCCATCTATTT
>SJXQ01009645.1:97216-215532 GCA_006408695.1 Aepyceros melampus | reverse complement strand
ATTGAAAGAGACACGTGTACCCCAATGTTCATCGCGGCACTGTTTGTAATAGCCAGGACATGGAAGCAACCTAGATGTCCATCAGCAGATGAATGGATAAGAAAGCTGTGGTACATATACACAATGGAGTATTACTCAGCTATTAAAAAGAATACATTTGAATCAGTTTTAATGAGGTGGATGACGCTGGAGCCGATTATACAGAGTGAAGTAAGCCAGAAAGAAAAACATCAATACAGTATACTTACACATATATATGGAATTTAGAATGATGGTAATGATAAACCTGTACGCAAGACAGCAAAAGAGACATAGTTGTATAGAATGGCCTTTTGGACTCTGTGGGAGAGGGAGAGGGTGGGATGGGTTGGCAGAGTGGCAATGTAACATGTGTGATATCATAAGCGAAATAGACTATTCTATTTTTAAAAGCTTTCTTGTAACATAATTCTGGGGCCCATTCTATAAAGTGGTATTAAGCTTGATGATGGTGTTTTTGTAAGTTTTTAGTGGGTAATCTTTTCATTCTAAGTGGCAGAAACTCTGGTTCAAAGAGGCTTTAGCGTGAAAAACTAGAGAATTACAAAAGTGAGAAGACCAAGAATAGGTATTTTTACTTCAGGTACAGCTGGACCTAGAGCACAAAGTTGTTTTCCTTTTTTCCCACAATATACTTTTCTCATCTCTGTACTCTACGTTCCTCTGTGCCTGCTCCATTCGCATGCAAGCTCTCCCCTTAGACTGACAAGAAAACTGTCATTAGTTCCAATTCCACATCCCGTGCTACCAGTAATTTTACCAGTTAAAAGAAAAGAGGGTACTTTTAGGACAGTAGCTCAAGCAAAATTTCACCCAAATGAGTTCTGATTAGACCCTTCTGGCGTGCTGCGATTATGGGGTCGCAAAGAGTCGGACACAACTGAGCGACTGAACTGAACTGAACTGAACATGACTTAAGCCACATTCCTGTCACTGAATCAACCACTGTGGCCAAGGGCACATTCTTCCGCTTGAAACATACATCCCGCTGGACTTGAAGCATGGCTAGCCACACCCAAACAACATGGACTGAGAATGGAGAAATGATAATTCTCAAAGAAAAAAGAAGGTGCTATTACCAGCATGAGAAATTTACTATATAAAAGTCTACAAGAGATAACGTCAAGCTGAAGTCCTTCTCAATGAACCAAGAGAAATGAACTTCAAGGGAAAATTCATGTGAGAGTAAGTGTATTCCTTATGGCATTCCAGAGTCAGAGGTATGTATAAATACCTTGTAGTTAAGAAGGAGGAGAAACAGAGGGTGGTGAGGAGAAGAGATAGGGGAGGAGATAAGGACCTTGCTGACAATTGTGACAAAATCATTTTGAGACATGAAGGTAAGAACATTCAGTTTGGGACACTGAAATAGGGTAGAGTGTCATAACATTTTAGGGCTAGAAGGACTTGAAAGACCACCTCATCTAACTAAGTGGGTTGCAAATGAAGAAACAACATCTCAGGATTTGACTCCTCCTACATGTCCATTTTCATCTCTCACTATTTAATCCATCATTTTACTTTCTGTCCCTGGAGAAGGAAATGGCAACCCACTCCAGGATTCTTGCCTGGGAAATCCCATGGACATAGGAACCTGGCAGTCTACAGTCCATGGGGTCACACAAAGCTGGACATGACTGAGCATGCACATGCTTACATCTTGTCCATTGCAGTAGCCATTCGGCCATATAGCACTTGAAATGTGGCTAGGTCAAATTGAGATGTACTCTAAGTATAAAATACACAAGGAACTTCAAAGACAGTGTGAAAAATGATGTAAAATGTCTCATTAATATTTTATACCAATTGCTCATTGAAATGCTATCTAGGGGATTCAGTTCAGTTCAGTCGCTCAGTCATGTCCGACTCTTTGCAACGACATGAACTGAAGCACGTCAGGCCTCCCTGTCCATCACCAATTCCCAGAGTTTACCCAAACTCATGTCCATTGAGTCAGTGATACCATCCCACCATCACATCCTCTGTCATCCCCTTCTCCTTCTGCCTTCAATCTTTCCCAGCATCAGGGTCTTTTCAAACGAGTCAGCTCTTCACATCAGGTGGCCAAAGTATTGGCATTTCAGCTTCAACATCAGTCCATCCAATGAACACCCAAGATGGATCACCTTTAGGAGGGAGTGGTTGGATTTCCTTGCAGTCCAAGGGACTCTCAAGAATCTTCTCTAACACTACAGATCAAAAGCATCGATTCTTCCGCCCTCAGCTTTCGTTATAGTCCAACTCTCACATCCATACATGACCACTGGAAAAAACATAGATGGACCTTTGTTGACAAAGTAATGTCTCTGCTTTTTATATGCTGTCTAGGTTGGTCATAACTTTTCTTCCAAGGAGTAAGCGCCTTTTAATTTCATGGCTGCAATCACCATCTGCAGTGATTTTGGAGCCCCCCAAAAATAAGTCAGCCATTGTTTCCACTGTTTCCCCAACTACATGCCATGAAGTGATGGAACTGGATGCCATGATCTTAGTTTTCTGAATGTTGAGCTTTAAGCCAAGTTTTTCACTCTCCTCTTTCACTTTCATCAGGAGGCTTTTTTGGTCCTCTTCAATTTCTGCCATAAGGGTGGTATCATCTGCATATCTAAGGTTATTGATATTTCTCATGGCAATCTTGATTCCAGGTTGTGCTTTCCAGCCCAATGTTTCTCATGATGTACTCTGCACATAAATTAAATAAGCAGGGTGACAGTATACAGCCTTGACGTACTGTTTTCCTATTTGGAACCAGTCTGTTGTTCCATGTCCAGTTCTAACTGTTGCTTCCTGACCTGCATGCAGGTTTCCCAAGGGGCAGGTAAGGTGGTCTGGTATTCCCATTTCTTTCAGAATTTTCCACAGTTTATTGTGAACCACACAGTCAAAGGCTTTGGCATAGTCAATAAAGCAGAAATAGATGTTTTTCTGGAACTCCCTTGCTTTTTCCATGATCCAGCAGATGTTCGCAATTTGATCTCTGGTTCCTCTGCCTTTTCTAAAACCAGCTTGAACATCTGCAAGTTCACGGTTCATGTATTGCTGAAGCCTGGCTTGGAGAATTTTGAGCATTACTTTACTAGTGTGTGAGATGAATGCAATTGTGTGGTAGTTTGAGCATTCAGAAGAGAAGTGAAAAGCAAAGGAGAAAAGGAAAGATATACCCATTTGAATGCAGAGTTCCAAAGAATAGCAAGGAGAGATAAGAAAGCCTTCCTCAATGATTAGGGCAAAGAAATAGAGGAAAACAATAGAATGGGAAAGCCTAGAGATCTCTTCAAGAAAATTAAAGATACCAAGGGAACATTTCACGCAAGGATGGGCTCAATAAAGGACAGAAATGGTCTGGACCTAACAGAAACAGAAGATATTAAGAAGAGGTGGCAAGAATACACAGAAGAAATGTACAAAAAAGATCTTCACGACC
Source organism: Aepyceros melampus (assembly GCA_006408695.1). Lineage (NCBI taxonomy): Eukaryota > Metazoa > Chordata > Mammalia > Artiodactyla > Bovidae > Aepyceros > Aepyceros melampus. Next base: position 212,069 of record SJXQ01009645.1, on the reverse strand, counting down.
CAGATAATCATGATGGTGTGACCTAGAGCCAGACATCCTGGAATGTGAAGTCAAGTGGGCCTTAGAAAGCATCACTATGAATGAAGCTAGTGGAGGTGATGGAATTCCAGTTGAGCTATTTCAAATCCTGGAAGATGATGCTGTGAAAGTGTTGCACTCAATATGCCAGCATATTTGGACAACTCAACAGTGGCCACAGGACTGGAAAAGGTCAGTTTTCATTCCAATCTCAAAGAAAGGCAATGCCAAAGAATGCTCAAACTACCGCACATCTGGGGGATATATTGGACTAAATGAAATATATTATTGAAATTAATATGAGTAACATTTTTTCTTTTTTAATGTGACCACTACAAAAATTTAATTATGTCATGTTTACTTATATAACTCTTATTTGTGGCTTGTGATAGGTTTTTATGGATCTCCACTTTTCTATCCATACACTCATTCAGTGGCTACAGCATCTGTTGGGTGGCAGGGGTATGGAATTACGTCCTCCAAACTGAGCAGGAACTTTGAGACTGACACATGATGCAGGCAACTCCATAAACTGCAGCTGTGAAGGTTACTGTGAACTCTTACCTATAGACAGGATTAGGAAGACAGAAATCGGAAGCATTTGTAGCTGCATTCTGTACCCTAAAAGGGGTATGGGGTGTGGATAGTATTTAAAGGGATTGAAGCTAAGGATAGAATAAGACTACAAAGTGAGAAGCACATTTACACTGATGGAAATCAGGGTGCAACACCCTTCCACCCCAGGTTGCAGTGGTGGGGGCGGGTGGGTCTCATGAACACTCACTGTCTTGTCAGCATATTACATTCTTTCATTTTTCGTATCAGATAAAGGCAAGAGTAAAAGTTGAAAAGAACTTATCTGACTTAGGCACATTATTCACGAGCCCAGTCACATAGAAGATAGAGTAGGGCTTTTGGACTGAGAGGAAGCTCACAAAATGGAGTCAGCATGGTTCAGCTATACAAACATGCCCTCTTCTTTCTAAATTCCCAGCCAGTGCACATATTGTTACCATCACCTAGAATGACTCTACCCCCTGTGCATCCTCAGGGCCCAACATGAGATCACCTCAGGGACGTTGCTCCCCACCTAACCATCCCCCAGTGTGTTCTCACAGCTCCCTACTCCCACCTCCTTCACACTGAATTGTGACCACTTGGCCTGCTTATCTTCTAAGTCCCCTGATTTCAGGCACCACGGTTTTCTTGTTCACCACTGTATGGGAAATAGATGGGGAAACAGTGGAAACAGTGTCAGACTTTATTTTTCTGGGCTCCAAAATCACTGCAGATGGTGACTGCAGCCATGAAATTAAAAGACGCTTACTCCTTGGAAGAAAAGTTATGAGCAACCTAGACAGCATATTCAAAAGCAGAGACATTACTTTGCCGACTAAGGTCCGTCTAGTCAAGGCTATGGTTTTTCCTGTGGTCATGTATGGATGTGATAGTGGGACTGTAAAGAAGGCTGAGCGCCAAAGAATTGATGCTTTTGAACTGTGGTGTTGGAGAAGACTCTTGAGAGTCCCTTGGACTGCAAGGAGATCCAACCAGTCCATTCTGAATGAGATTGGCCCTGGGATTTCTTTGGAAGGAATGATGCTGAAGCTGAAGCTCCAGTACTTTGGCCACCTGATGCAAAGAGTTGACTCATTGGAAAAGACCCTGATGCTGGGAGGGATTGGGGGCAGGAGGAGAAGGGGACGATTGAGGATGGGATGGCTGGATGGCATCACGGACTCCATGAGTGTGGGTCTGGGTGAACTCCGGGAGTTGGTGATGGACAGGGAGGCCTGGCATGCTGTGATTCAGGGGTCGCAAAGAGTCGGACACGACTGCGCAACTGAACTGAACTGAACTGTATCCTGAACACATAACGTGTGTTCAGTAAACATTTATTGGACCAATGTTGAATAACTAAGTTGAATAACTAATAACAATAGTTACTAGTTAACAATGTTGAATAACACTGAATAACAATGTTGATTAACAACAACAGTGTTGAATAACTAATACTCTCTCATAGTTCCCCAGAAATTCAAATATCCATTTGCCTACCAGGAATAGAAAGCATACCCTGTATTCAAATTTCCGACCTTTAACTCTCCTAGAATGTATGATCTTTTCTCTACTTCTAAATAGTGAGAGTGGCTCATTTGCATTTTTTTACCTTTAACATGACTTAATGGAGGGATTTAGTCCCTAGAGAAATGAAAGAGGCTCCTTCAGTGACAGCACAGTAATATGTTGCATACTTAACAGAGATCTTCAATCAAAAGGCTTGTGATCTAAGCATCAAGACAGACAGCTATCATAACATGCAAAACACACACTATATTTACTTTCCAGCTTTTTAATTTATAAAATCAATGGAGTGTTAATCATTTAAGCATTACCTTTCTCACTGGGAATTCCCTAACTCTTCTTTCTGAAGCATAAATTTATAAGTTGCTCAATTTACCCAATTTGTCAGGACAATTTCCATTAGAAAATATGAATATTTGATGAAAAGAAAACAAGTATAAGCCACTTCTCTGAAGTATCCAATGACTTGCTGGAAGAAATGAAATCTATGAGTGAATTATTTGCTTTCCTGTTTCCATCGTGAAACTGTCTTCAGCAGTTGTCTCTGTAGGTTGTTCCATGCTTTATTTCAGAGCTGGGTTTTTGTTGCAATGTGTCTATTTGGTTGTGAGTGTTTGCTTATTTATAGAGCAATAAAGAGATATTGGGCTTCCGAGATGGCATGGTGATAAAGAACCCGCTTGGCAATGAAGGAGACACAGGAAACATGGGTTTGATCCCTGAGTTGGGAAGATCCCCTGAAGAAATGCAACCCTCTCCAGTATTCTTGCTTAGGAAATCCCATGGACAGAGGCACCGGGCAGGCTACAGTCCATGGCGTCATGAAGAGTCAGATATGACTGAGCAACTGAGCAAAGCATGGTATATCAGTGTGTTTCCATAGACATAAACCACTGCAAAAATTGTTTAAAGTTGTTTGTTTCTTCTCCCCACTGTTTCTTCTGACCTGTTTCTTCATTTACAGACCCCACTGTAAATGAAACAATTAGATATGTGTATGTAAATGTATGGAGAATCCCATGGAGGGAGAAGCCTGGTAGGCTACAGTCCATGGGGTCACAAAGAGTTGGACACAACTGAGTGACTTCACTTTCACTATGTAAATGTAAGTGAAAGTGTTAGTTGCTCAGTCATGTCCAACTTTGCAACCTCATGCACTCTAGCCCACCAGGCTTCTCTGTCCATGGAATTCTCTAGGCAAGAATACTGGAGTGGGTAGCCATTCCCTTCTCCAAGGGATTTCCCACCCCAGGGATCAAACCCGGGTCTCCTGCACTGCAGCAGATTCTTTACCATCTGAGCCACCAATATGCCTTGAATTTTGCAGTTTGAAAAGTGCCCTCACACAGTTTACCTCATTGACCGTCAAAGGAGGTGATTATTATCCCTAGTTTACAAATGAATCCACAGAGGACTGGAGAGGTGACATGCCTGTCCAAGTGCCACAGCCAAGATTCAACTTAAGATTCTAAGTTTTATCTTTTTTTCCTCTACGTAAAACCTCCCTGATATCTGGTACACCTTTTTAAAGATTTGCTTGCACAAAATCTCTAATTTCGACTTGAATTTATTACTTGCTTCTTTCCTGTCCAACTCAGAGTACTGGACATGTAGTGAGTACTCAATAAATATTACCTATGTTACTATTCTTTCTTTTAAAGTGAGGTTATTGAATAGAAAGGAGATTTTTTTTAAAGCTGGATTCTGTTTCACTGTATTGCTAATCTCCTTTTAAGGCATGTAAGTATACTTCTTATTCCTTGGCTCTGTTTTATATCATCTGCCTCTCTATGATTCCATGGTCCTATAAGGCAGAGGACGAGTTCTTTGAGTGATGTCAATACTAGGGGCCTCTAATACTTGTCATAACTTAAACCCTAATTTTCTCACTAGAGCTGCTATAATGGTGCTAATTAGTATAGAATCTTCTTTCTGGGCCAAAGGGAGGGCAAATATCATGCTCTCTGGTTTCAAGTAGGGTTGATTTATTTTTTCTCTTTTCACTAACCCCTTCTAATTTTCCTTTATTTATTCTTAATTTTAATCTATTTTCCTAATTTATTCCTTTATTTTGCTTTATTGACTATGTCAAAGCCTTTGTCTGTGTGGATCACAACAAACTGTGGGAAATTCTTCAAGAGATGGGACTACCAGATCATCTTACTCACCTACTGATAAATCTGTATGCAGGTCAAGAAGTAACAGTTAGAACTGGACATGGAACAACAGACTGGTTCCAAATCAGGAAAGGAGTATGTCAAGGCTGCATATTTTTACCCTACTTATTTAACTTACATGCAGAGTACATCATGAGAAATGCCAGGCTGGATGAAGCACAACCTGGATTTGAGATTGCTTAAAGAAATATCAATAACCTCAGATACGCAGATAACACCATCCTTATGGCAGAAAGCAAAGAAGAACTAAAGAGCCTCTTGATGAAAGTGAAAGAGGAGAGTGAAAAAGCTGGCTTAAAGCTCAACATTCAGATCATGGCATCTGGTTCCATCATTTCATGGCAAATAGATGGGCAAACAATGGAAATAGTGACAGACTTTATTTTCTTGGGCTCCAAAACCACCGCAGATGGTGATTGCAGTAATGAAATTAATATGCTTGCTCCTTGAAAGAACAGCTATGGCCAACCTAGACAGCATATAAAAAAGCAGAGACATTACTTTGCCAACAAAGGTCCATCTAATGAAAGCTATGGTTTTTCCAGTAGGCAAGTATGAATGTGACATTTAGGCTATAAAGAAGGCTGAGCACCAAAGAATTGATGCTTTTGAACATGGTGTTGGAGAAGACTCTTGAAAGTTGTTTGGACTGCAAGGAGATCCAACTAGTCCATCCTAAAGGAAATCAGTTCTGAATATTCATGGGAATGATTGATGCTGAAGCTGAAACTCCAATACTTTGGCCTCATGATACAAAGAGCTGACTCACTGGGAAAGACCCTGATGCTGGGGAAGATTGAAAGCAGGAAGAGAAGGGGACAACAGAGGATGAGATGGTTGGATGGCATCACCGACTCAATGGACATGAGTTTGGGTGAGCTCCAGGAGCTGGTGATAGACAGGGAAGCCTCTCATGCTATAGTCCAGTTCAGTTCATTCGCTCAGTCGTGTCTGATTCTGTAACCCCATGAACCGCAGCACACCAGGCATGCTGTTGTCCATGGGGTCACAAAGAGTCAGATATAACTGTGCGACTGAAATGAACTGAACTGTATTTTCCTCACTTTTAACTTTCAAATCATCTCTTTCCATAGTGCTTAAAACCCATTTTCATAACCCTCTGAGGATTTCCTTGAACCGCCCCCCCAACCTCCTCCTGCCAATCCTTTATAGTGTCCCTTTATAGTGTCCTCTGACTTTGACAATAGAAGCCCTGAAATAAACATTTTCAACCTATAGAAAAATCCACCTGAATTTTTTTTCCATTTTGCTTTTCTCCAAATAAATAAAATGAACCCTAATAAGAGTCCTTGAATCAGAGAATTTTATCTTCTGGACCAGCCCAGATGTAAATAAACCCCATAGTCAGTTGATTTGAGGGAAAAGGAGCATGTTTTTCTGAGTGTAAGAAAAGGGAGAAAATAAGAAACAGAAATAGAGAAGAAAGATAAATGGCAAGTGGTACATGGTAGTAAGCAATTAGAAAGTTTATTTTTGGAAATTTCTCATTTCTTCATTGAATGGTAGAGTGCCTGATATGTGCAAAATACTACCTAGAAAAGTTTCTACTTTTCTTAATTGTATTGCATCTTGCTTTCAAAATTAAACTCTATGGTTAGTTTATTACAGCTAGTAACACTAGCTATAATTAGCCAGTTTATTATGGCTAGTATCAGTTTGTTACAGCAGGTTTGTTACACCAAACTAGTTTGTTATTATTATAACAAACTCCAACATTTCATCTCCTATTCACAAGAAAAGTTTACTCCTAGCTCACTAAATTCACTTTTCACTTTCATGCACTGGAGAAGGAAATGGAAACTCACTGCAGTGTTCTTGCCTAGAGAATCCCAGGGATGGGGGAGCCTGGTGGGCTGCCATCTATGGGGTCGCACAGAGTCGGATATGACTGAAGCGACTTAGCAGCAGCAGCAGCTCACTAAAATCCAAATTCAGTGTTCCTAAACTGTAAGGAGATCCAACCAGTCCATTCTAAAGGAGATCAGCCCTGGGATTTCTTTGGAGGGAATGATGCTGAAGCTGAAACTCCAGTACTTTGGCCACCTCATGCAAAGAGTTGACTCATTGGAAAAGACTCTGATGCTGGGAGGGACTGTGGGCAGGAGGAGAAGGGGACGACAGAGGATGAGATGGCTGGATGGCATGACAGACTCGATGGATGTAAGTCTGAGTGAACTCCAGGAGTTGGTGATGGACCGGGAGGCCTGGCGTGCTACGATTCATGGGGTCGCGAAGAGTTAGACACGACTGAGTGACCAAACTGAACTGAACTGAAACTGTAGGAAGTTCTCTTCCATGTGGAGAATCAGAGACCTGGACTCCTTCTCTCCTGAGCAATAGCACTCACCATTTATGGGCTTGAAATTAATCATACTGTAACACATGCAGCAAGAGAGGCTAGGAAATGTAGTCCAGGAAAAAGAAACCAAAAACAGATTTGGTGAATAGTTAGGAAATCTGTGGTACCAGCTTTGAAGTCAAACAAACCTTGATTTGAATCCTGGCCCCATAACTGACTATGTGGCCAGGGACCACTAACCTAAATCTCCAAGCTTGTTCTTTTGTAAGATGAGGATTATAGTATTTCTCGATGCTCAGTTGTGAGGGTAAATGATGTAATAATCATAACAAACTAGCACATTTCTTAAGTGCCAGATAACAACCCAGCTTTTTCCATATTACTAATATAATTTTCACAATCCACCTATAAAGTATCAAATGTTATTATCAACTCCATTTTATAGACTGAAGTAGTAGTATATGAAGTACAAATACAGCCAACAACTGTTCATAACCCCTGTATCCATATTCTTTACAGTGTGATTTTGCAGTAATTCTCTTCAAAAGATAGAACCCCTACCCCGCGAATTTGATCTGATCTTATGACTTGCTTCTGCCAACATAATGAAAGTGACACTACCAATTTGAAGCCTAAATTATTACCTGTTTTAGATCCACCCCACCCCCAATCACCATGTTAACAATCCAGGCTTACCTGGTGGAGGGAGAGAAGCCTAGTAAAGGTGAAGTAATCTAGACCAATCCATCCTCCCAGCTGGCTTACCAGCTCACAGACACATAAGCTAGCCAAAAATGAAATCAGCCAAACCTGGCCCAGACCATAAGGGCCACTCACTGTGTCAAACCACAGTCTCATGAACTTAACAAAGTCTATTCTACTCTTCTTTGGTGTGGTTTGTTAGATAGCATTATTTGTGGTAATAAATAGCTGAGATAGAAGTTTCAAGACATCCCATAACCAACTTAACATCACATATCAAGTAAGCAATACAGCAAGAGTAAAACCATAACCTATGGAATTTAAAACCTATATTATCAAAAAGAACACAAATAACCAATGTTGGCAAGGATTTGGAAAAAAATAACCCTCCTGCACGCACCCCTATGTTCACAGCAGCATGATTTACATTTGCTAAGATACGGAAGCAACCGATGTATCCATCAACAGATGAGTGAATAAAGATGTGGTGTATCTACACAGTAGAATATTACTCAGCCACAAAAAAAAATAATGAAATAATGCCATTTTCAGCAACAGGGGTGAACTTGGAGGATATCATGCTAAGTGGAACAAGTGAGACAGAGAAAGAGAAATATTGTATGATCTCACTTATATGTGGAATGTAAGAAATACAACAACTAGTGAATATAACAAAAACGAAGCAGGCTTGCGGAAACAGAAAACAAACTAGTGGTTACCAGTGTGGACAGGGAAGAGGGAAGAAAATAAGAGGGTGGGGTTAAGAGGTACAAACTATTATAAAATAAGCTACAAGGATATATTATACAAAGGATATATATTGGAATAAAGAAAATATTTTATATTAACTGCAAAAGAAATATAACTTTTCAAATTGTGAATCACTATATTGTATTCATGTAACTTACATAATATTGTACATGAACTATACTTAACTTTAAAAAGAAGAAGAAGAAAACAAATGCAGGTATCCAGAATAAATAAATAAATAAAATCTATATCTTCATGCTAAGACAATTACCTCATCAAATTGTCTGTTACACTACACAAATAAAAGCCATTAATACTATACTGTATTACTAAACTCTAAAATCCACGGAAAACTAGTGTTTACCTTGTCCTTGTCAGTTGCTCACAGCTGTTTCTCCAATATTAGCACCCTGCCTGACATATAATATCCTCAGTAAATACTTACTGAAAGAATTACTGAAAGTTCTATTCTCAGCTAAATCAGCAATAAGCTCACCCTTGAGGAGCTGAGAGTTTAAAGGAGAGAAACAAACCCAGACATAAACAATGGCAATACAAGATGGAAAAGGTCATGTGTCACAGGCAAGGAGTTAATAAAGCATTCTAAGAATGCAGAAGTAGGAGAAGTTTCTTACTACAAGGGAGGTGGTCAACTATTTCATTGAGTTGCTGATGTTTGGCTTTATCTTCAGCAAGTGGACTTTAAACATCCAAGGACCATCAGCATGCATTTCAGGCAGAGGGACATTGAGAACAACTCAAGGAAGTAAGAAACAATGATAAGATCACAAGGAAACAGTGAATGGTTTCTTTGGGTGAAAAATAAATTAAATCTACTTCTTGAGTCAAAGATTATGTAATCAAATTGCCCCCTGACACAAAAACTCTCGACAATTGGCCATGTCTGATTCTATGTCCTCTCTCCTAATTCCCTCTTCCTTATTTACTCTTTGATTCTTACTGTTACACATTTGTTCATTCTTTAAAGAAAAAAGGAAAACCATTCAGGACACAGCTAGGCATCGTTTCTAGAGGTTGGAACGGAGAATGTATTTCATCTACTTCTTCTAAAACAGAGTAGAAGATTTTGAAAGGCAAGGACCACTTGTACTGTTCTCTTTTATTTCTCAAAGCACTTGCCACAGGATGATGCTCAAATGCAAGGTGAACACACAAGTACAGAAAAATAACAACTGGCTTTAAATTAATTAATAAGTTGATTATGAGAAAACTGGCACTATTTTCCAACAAGATACTCAGTTAATGTTCATTCTTGATCACTTCTATAAAGATCAATTGTATTTCTCATTAAATAAACTTAGTATTAATAGGAGTCACTTACTGTGCTGGGCATCAGGTTTGGGAAGCTGGCTAAGGTATGATCCTTGCCTTGATGAAGCATAGAGATGTAAACCCCAGGGACTACTCCAGGCTCTGAAGGTCCAGTGGTGAATGAGACAAAGTCTTTGTTCTCAAAGAGTTTCCAGACCAGAAAGGGAATACCTAGAACAAAGAAAAATAGAATTACATAAACTCTAAGATAATTCCCAAAAGTGATATATGCTATAAGATAATAAAACAATGTAATATAACAGAAAGTTACTGACTCTAATTTCTTTAAATAGGGGTGCAGGAAAGACTTTCTGAAGAACTAACATTTAAGATGACGTGAGACAATCTGAGGACCGGGTTTTAGGTAGACTGAATAGCAGGTTCAAAGGCCTTACATCTGCCTCACACCGGTCAGAATGGCCATCATTAAAAAGTTGACAAACAATAGGGGGCTCCCTGGTGGCTTAGTGGTAAAGAATCTGCCTGCCAATGCAGGAGACATGGGTGCGATCCCTGATCCAGGAAGATCCCACATGCCAGGAAACAACTAAGCCTGTGAACAACAACTGCTGAGCCTGTGCTCTACAGCCTAGGAGTTGCCATTACTGAGCCCACGTGCTGTCCACTGAAGCCCAAGTGCTCTAGAGCCTGTGCTCCACAAGAGAAGCCACCCCAGTGAGAAGCCAGTGCACGCAACTAGAGTAGCCCCTGCTCAGCACAACTAGAGAAAAGCCTACACAGCAATGAAGCCCAGCACGGCCAAAAACAAACAAATAAATGTTTTTAAACTTCTACAAACAATAAATGCTTGAGAGGGTTTAGGGAAAAGGGAATCCTCCTACAGAACTGATGGGAATACAAACTGTTGCAGCCACTCTGGAAGACAGTATGCAGATGTCTTGAGAAATTAAAAATGGCATCATCATATGATCCAACAATCTCATTCCTGGGCATATATCTGGAGAAAATTCTAATTTGAAAAGATACATGCACCCAGTGTTCATAGCAGCACTGTTTACAATAGCCAGGATATGGAAGCAACCTAAATGTCTATCAACAGATGTATCCACTGTAGATATGGCACGTACACACACACACATACACTATATTTAAATGGAGTATTACTCGGCCATAATAAAGAACAAAACTTTGCCATCTGAAGCAACATGGATGGACCTTGAGATTATCATAGTAAGTGAAGGGAGAGAAAGATATATATTGTATGATACTACTTATAATTGGAATCTAAAGCTAAATGATACAAATGAATTTATTTTCAAAAGAAATTGTCTCACAGTCATAGAAAATGAATATAGTTACCAAAGTGGGGAAGACGGGAGGGATAAATTAGGATTGGGATTAGGAGATAGAAACTACTATATATAAAATAGATAAACAACAAGATCCTACTGTAGAGCATGGGGAACTATATTCACTATCCTGTAATAAACTATAATGTAAAAGAATCTGGAAAAGAATATATATATGTATGTATATATATATATATATATATATATATAAATCACTTTGCTATACACCAGAAACTAACACAACATTATAAATCAAATATACCTCAATAAAAACTAAACAAAGGCCATTCTTAAGTCTAGAATAAACTATCACATACATTGCATATTCTCTATTTGAGTGAGGTCGGTACTTTAAGAGAACATAAAGAGATACTGGCATACTAACCAGCAGTGGGGTTTCACAGGTAGCTCAGAAAGTAAAGAACCCACCTGCAATTCAGGAGACTCAATTCCATCCCTGGGTCAGGAAGATCTGAATTAAAGTTCACAGCTAGCCACAGACGCCACTGAGACAATGTCACTCAGAGCACTTTTAGAGTGAGTGTGCATGTATGGACTGTGAGTTTGCCTGCTCTGTTAACTGCAAATTATCCCTGGCTGTCAACCATGGATTGGAGGCCACCCCTAACTGGCTTGGCTTCCTCTCTTGCTATCTGTCATGCTGTCAAGCTCTTGGCACCTTTGAATGCCTGTGCTAAAACGGCAACCTTAACCACAGCAATCTACTCGCCTGTTCCACCCACCGAATCTGTCCCTGCCCAGAGACTCCTCGTCGGCTCAGGGTCATCAGCCAGCATGCTTTTATCTATGAATGCAAGGTGTGTGTGCTCATACTGCTACTGAATCATGCTGTTTATCACCCTAGAAAACAATTTGTTGATCAAGACAGGTGAAAAAATACTTCATTTAGCAGTTCTGTATTAAATGCCTACTGAGATCTTAATTAAAATTTTCATGTTATGCATGAAAAATTATCTATACAGCTCTATCTATCTATCTCTGCCTGTAACAGGGACATGGGGACATGTGCTTTCCTTTTCAGACACATTTCCAGCTCTCATACACCCTCCTTTATTACTGGGGCTAAGTTTAGAGTGGAAATGAAAGTAGCTGTACATCTATGTCAGTTCCCTAACTGTTTTTACCCATAAATTGGTCTAGGTGCCTAGCACAGAGCAAAGAAGTCAATGAGTTCATTAAAGGGGAAGAGACAAATCAAAAGCAAAATAATAACCTCTTCCCAGAACCGTTAGATTAGGGGTGCTTTCTTATTTCTGTAAGTGGCTATACTTTTTCTGTCATAGCATTGATGACACTTAATTGTTACAGAGTCTTTGTGGTATTACTTCAGTAAGATAAGAATTGTACTGAGCTTGTTCATCACATCACACTATCTTCAGTGTTCAGCATTGTGCATTGAATTAATGCACAAATGAAGTAATTCCTCAGAAGCACTTTTTTGGTCTAAAACAAAATCAAGGAATGAGTATGGTTCTCTTAAATTCTTCCTGCCTTTCACAACCCTGGCATACACCACACTCCAGGGTATACCTTAATGCATTTTTCTGTAAGACAGTTCTGAGGAAACTTTATTGCAGGTAGGGGTACAATACAAGGTGGTATGGGCTGTCAGTTCATTACCCATAAAATTAAGGAAATGCCAAAAAAAAAAGGAAAAGAAAACTGTATGCATCAGTAGAAATATGTTTTCTATATGTCTTTCAAGTGATGTTCCCTAGCAGCTGTATTTGGAACCAGGTTTTCAGGGGTTAAGGATCTTTCTTTCTGCTATGCTCCCCAGCAGAGTGCACAAGTTCTCCACTGCATTTAGAGGACTTACGTAATGTCTGGGCTTCCTTGGTGGCTCAGACAGTAAAGAATCTACCTACAATGCAGGAGACCTGGGTTCAGTCCCCAGGTTGGGAAGATCCCCTGGAGAAATGCATGGCAACCCATTCCAGTATTCTTTCCTGGAGAATTCCCACAGATAGAGGAACCTGGTGGACTACAGACCATGGGGGTCATAAAGAGTTGGACTTGACTGAGTGACTAAGCTCAGCATGTGAGATCTCTAGGAATCCATAGACTTGTGCAGGCAAGGAATTACCTTATCCTGGTGGCACTACCAGTTCCCAGGTGGTTCAATGGTAAAGAATCCACCTGCCGATGCAGCAGATGCAGGAGACACAGGTTCAATCCTGAGTAAGGAAGACCCCTGGAGTAGGAAATGGCAACCCACTCAAGCATTCTTACCTGAAAATCTCATGGACAGAGGAGCCTGGCGGGCTACAGTCTATGGAGTCACAGAGAGTCGGAGGCAACTGAGCATGAGCAGGAGCAAGCAAGATGCACTGCTCACTTGGTGGATTTCATAGATTTTGTATCTACTAGGATAGTTTTAAAACAGATAGTGGATAGCTCCCTATTCTAACAAAAATATTTTGTCAGGTTTTAATAGGCAGAAATGAAGGACTTGAGTCACTCTGAATATATGCACCATGAATATCCTTCAATGAACTCCTGGCTTTAACTGGCCATAGTCAAGTCTTCTATATTTCAACTAAGGATTTCCACACAATTCATAAAAATTTACCAGTAGCTGTTTAATTCAGCCTACAATAACAAATAACTTCAGCTAGTCTCCAATAATAGCATGCCTTATTCATTTGAGTAAATGATTGTAGTGCTATTAATATTAAAAAGTAATTCTACTAATATCTTATATATTTTAATGCATGATCTCATATAAGATTCACAACTTTGAGAGGCAAAAACTAAAGTTATCTCCATTGCACAGATGAGGAAACCAAGGCTGTCTGAGGTCAAATAACTTTCCCAAGAGTCACAGCCAGTATGTGATAGAGGCAGGATTTTCATATGATATCCAGTCTTCTTTCCTTATACCAACAAAGCCCTTCCTCTTAGACCAGAGAGTCATCCATCACTACCTACTCAGCCTGAAAGAGAGCAGGAATCACATGCACAATGAGTTGAACCCTCAATGTTGATATGCCATGACCATCCCTGATAATCACCAGGTTACCAGGCAACCATCTGTAAGATGAAGAGCATGGGAAGATGAGATGATTGAGAGAAAAATTAATCAATCCATTTTGCCTTTGGAATTATGCCTAATACTGTTCTCTCTGCCATTAGCTTTTTCCCAGTAATGAAATAATCTTACCTTTTCAAAACCTTAACAAATTATATGTCCATCAAAAAATATTTCCATTGTTTCAATGACAACAAAGCTTGCTACATAAAGACCAGTTATGCATAGATTTGATGTGGATGCTTATCTTGAAAGATCTGAATATTTGTTAAATGAAACTTCCATTCTACCTTATACTAGCGTATTTTTTCTTTCAGTATTTCTTAAAAGATATCAGTTAAAATAAATCAGTTGAGCTATCATCCTACCCCATTCAGAAGATAAGGGATTTTTATGGTTGGGTTGAAAAACCAGCTTGTTAATATCCAGTTTAAAGTTCTTTTACCCAGATCTTGCTCCTTTCTTTGTGCTCTTATCTAGACCTTTAAAATTTCCTCCTTTGTGCTCTTACATTTCAAATCCTAGAAGCTGTCTATACAAAAATACAACCATCTGCATTTTTCCCTTGAAACTACATAAATAGAAAAACACACATGCACACACATATATCTCTCAGTTTGAAAAACTATCCATTTATCCCTGAATCCATATTTTGGGTGCATTGATCACATCTGAAGGTGTCTTGAAATGTATATCTCGCAAAAGAAACCCCGGGTAGACAGACACAAAGGGATCATGTGCTTGGGATATGTACTAATGGTAATCAGTAAGTACGCAGTGTTCATCCTAAAGCAATTGGATAAGTGCATGTAAATGTTTTAAGTGGAAACATCAAAGGCAATTTTAGAAGATATAAGGAGGAGAATATCAGGCAATCAGGAAGATTACCAATGCATCATGAGTTTTCAACTCCCATCCTCTGTTTTGTTTTCCCTACACAAACAAAAACTTTACTGTTTTTTGTTTTTTTTTTTTAATGAGATTTAAAGAAATAAATCAGGAGAAATTGGTCTAAAGTTTGAAATTTAGTTTATCTTAAAAATGGAAAGATCTGATACCGTTAGACATAAATTTTTCCCTGGTAATGACTAGTGGAAGCTGAGCAGAAGCTGTTCCCTTTAGCAAACAGGGAAGTTTACATAGTCTCACCCTTCACTTCATTCATTCCCCTTACCTAGCTCCTACTTACAGGTATTAGGTTTTTCAGTCTCCAGTCTAACCTCTCCTACAAACATCTGTCTTCAAATTTTTTCTTATACTTTAATACTTCCCTCTCTCTCACTACCCATGTCTGGGTGGTCACCAGACCTTTCAAGGTTCACCTCTCAATTGTATCTATTTCTGCTTTTCCTTCAACTAGAAACGCCCCACCATTTTTTCCCCTATGGCTCATCTGAACTGCTCTCACAGTCAAACAAATATGGGATTTCCAGGCCCGCCTGCATCCTCCAACCTACTGCTTTGGTATCCTGATTGAAAGTGAAAGTGTAAGTTGCTCACTCCTGTCTGACTCTGCAACTCCATGGATTGTAGCCTGCCAGGCTCCTCTGTCCATGTGGATTCTCCAGGCAGGAATACTGGAATGGGTTGCCATGCCCTCCTCCAGGGGATTTTCCCCAACCCAGGGATCGAACTCAAGTCTCCTGCATTGTAGGAAGATTCTTTACTATCTGAGCCACGAGGGAAGCCCTGGTGTTCTGATTATGTGATTCTATTTCCTAAAACGTTGTTTCTAGGATGGCTTATAAAAGGTTCAAACACTATAACTTTCTAAAATAATGTATTTATTTGGCTGCACCAGGTCTTATTTGCAGCAACCAGAATTTTCAATCTACACTGCAGCATGCAAGATCTATTTCCCTGACTAAGGATCAGACTGGGTTTCCATGCATTGTGAGTGTGGTATATTAACCACTGGAAAACCAGGAGCCCTTACAAATGGCTGTAAAGAAGAGACGTGAAAGACAATGGAGAATATACACACAATTGAATGCAGAGTTCCAAAGAATAGCAAGGAGAGATAAGAAAACTTTTTTCAGTGATCAATACAAAGTAATAGAAGAAAATAATAGAATGGGAAAGACTAGAGATCTCTTTAAGAAAATTAGAGATACCAAGGGAATATTTCATGCAAAGATGGGCTCAATAAAGGACAGAAATGGTATGGCTCTAACAGAAATGGACATGGAGCAAGAGACTGGTTCTAAACTGGGAAAGGAGTACATCAAGACTGTAGATTGTCACCCTGCTTATTTAACTTATATGCTGAGTACATCATTTGAAATGCCAGGCTGGATGAAGCACAAGCTGGAATCAGGACTGCCGGGAGAAATATCAATAACCTCAGATATGCAGATGACACCACCATTATGGCAGAAAGTGAAGAAAAACAAGGAGCCTCTTGATGAAAGTGAAAGAGGAGAGTGAAAATGTTGGCTTAAAACTCAACATTCAGAAAACGAAGATCATGGCATCTGGTTCCATCACTTCATGGCAAATAGATGGGGAAACAATGGAAATAGTTACAGACCTTATTTTCTTGGGTTGCAAAACCACTGCAGGTGGTGACTGCAGCCATGAAATTAAAAGACACTTGCTCATTGAAAGAAAAGCTATGAACAACCTAGGGTTAGGGTTAGGGTTAGGGTTAGGGCTAGGGTTAGGGTTAACTCTCTCCTAAGAACATCCTATTTACCAGGAAGCCTCTCCTAATGCCCCCCCATTGAAAGTACCCATTCCCTCTTTGCATCCCTGTAGCTCTTGGCTTTTAAGTATCTAAATAACTCATAGATTTCCTTGTACTCTAAGTATATATCAAATGTTCTCACTGGAGCATATATTCCTTAAGGCTAGGTACCATGTCATAACATTTTTTATCTTTTTAAAACTTAATAAGTTGCTTTCTCACAGTAATAATAAATTCTGGAACATTTACTTAGTTTTGCACACTGTTCTTAACAGTTTACAAGCATATCTTCTTTATTCCTCACAAGACTCAGAGCCTCTTTTTTACAAAAATGGAAAATGAAGTTTAGAAATGCCTAGTAACTAGCAGAAGGGCCAAACACAGAAGATGGCCAAACCAAGGCTGAAAAGTAAGTCAATTAGATAGTGTTCATCCAAAGACCATGACCCTACTAAACTTCATGTTATCCTTGAAAAAAAAGTTTATTTTAAAATAAACATTGTGCACACTTGTTCAGTCATGTCTGACTCTTTGTGACCTCATAAACTGTAGCCCGCCATGATCCTCTGTCTATGGGGTTTCCCAGGCAAGGATGCTGGAGTGGGTTGCCATTTCCTATCCAGAGGATTTTTCTGACTGAGGGATGAAACCTGTGACTCATACATCTCCTGCATCAACAGGTGGATTCTTTACCACTGAGCCAACTGGTGAGCTCAAAATAAAAATGCACTGATCAAATTTTTAAAATACCTATACACACTGAAAGAGAGGGGAAATAGACACAAAGCAGTTTGTAATCTTTAAAAAGACTTCTTTGGACTATTTTCCAGATATTGGAAATTTTTCTAACTGAAAATATAAGCTGTGATAAATTGCAACTTTAGTATCAACGTCAGCATTTATGTCATAATTAGTTAATGGTGGGTTAAATGAAAAGCCATCATGTAGATACAACATTTTGACATGATCACACACATAAATTAATGATAAGTGACAAGTCATATCCAAAGGGAAATCAGTGAGTTAGCTTATCAAGTACTTTAGAGCCACTGGAGAAATAATTTTGTGAGCAGCTACAAAACCGGAAGAGGGAGAATAGAATACTTTTTAAATATTTTCTTATTAAAGATATTGGCAATAAATAGATTATGCACCATGGTACATGCATTATGTATCATGAGAATTAAAGAAGAAAATTAGACCTTACTTGAAAAAACTCAAATTAATTTCTTTGAGTAAATTATTGAATCATAATGGCTATCCCTGGAAAGATTATCATTGTACAGATAAAGGGTAAGAAATTAAGAAATGACTTGGTCAGAGCCATAAACCTAGTCAGGCCTAAATGCAGTTTTATGAGTCCTAATTCAGCTGTCACCAAACTGTTCCTCTCTGATATTCTAATACGTTAAGGGTGCTGAGGACACTATTTCTTCACTAACAGAAAGCATGCAATTTCATCTGTGTTTCTTTGTTTGTTGTGTGTGTCTGTGTGTGTGCGTATGTGTGCGTATGTGTGTGCGTGCATGCATGTGCTTAATTGGGGCATAGTTGCTTTGCAATGCTGTACTGGTTTCTGCTGTACAATGAGGTGAATAAGCTATATATTTACATATATCCCCTCCCTCTTGGACTTCCCTCCTACCCACCCCCTCATACTGTCTCTCTAATTGCTCACAGAACAGCAAGCTGAGCTCCCAGTGCTATACAGCAGGTTCGCACTAGCTGTTGGTTTTAGATATGGCAGTGATGTACATCAATCCCAAGCTCCCAGTTCATCCCACCACTCTCTCCCCACCGCCATGTCCACATATCTGTTCTCTTCATCTGTGTCTCTATTTCTGCCCTGCAGCTAGGTTCATCTGGATCAGTTTTCTAGATTCCACATATATGCATTGATATACAATATTGTTTTTCTCTTTCTGACTTACTTCACTCTGTATGACAGACTCTAGGTCCATCTGCATTTCTACAAATACACTCTTGGTAGTAATGCAAACTGGTGAAGCCACTATGGAGAGCAGTATGGAAATTCCTGAAAAACAAAACAAAACTAAAAATAGAGCTACCGTATGACCCAGGTAAGTCATATGGGCTTCCCTGGTGACTCAGATGGTAAAGAATCTGCCCACAATTAGGAAAATCTGGGTTAAATCCCTAGGTCAGAAAGATTTTCCTGGGGAAGGGAATTGCTACCTACTCAAGTCTTCTTGCCTGGAGAATTCCATGGACAGAGGAGCCTGGTGAGTTACAGTCCATGGAGTCACAAAGAGTGAGACATGACTGAGCAACTAACTCTTACTTACTATGACCCAGAAATCCCACTATTGGACATATATATATAGTGTGTGTGTGTTGTGCTCACCCTTGTCCTACTCTTTATAACGCTATAGACTATAGCCCACCAGGATCCTCTGTCCTTGGGATTGTCCAGGCAAGAATATTGGAATTGGTTGCCATTTCCTCTTCCAGGAGATCTTCTTAACTCAGGGATTGAACCTGCATTTCCTGAGTCTCCTGCATTGCAAGTGGATTCTTCACCACTGAGTCATCAGGGAAGCCCCTGAAAAAACCCTAATTCAAGAAGACACATGTACCCTAGTGCTTGTGGCAATACTATTTACAATAGCCAAGACATGAAAGCAACCTAAATGTCCATTGACAGATGAATGGATAAAGAAAATGATCTGTGGTTTTTTGAAGTGGAAAAGGTCACTATTGAATCTTTCATAGAAGTTGTTTATCTCACACTTCTTTCCTTTCTTCCATAACCACTTCTATAATTATTTTGTTTCCACCATTCAACCACAACTGCTCTTCTTCAGTTCAGTTCAGTCGCTCAGTCTTGTCCGACTCTTTGAGACCCCATGAATCGCAGCACGCCAGGCCTTCCTGTCCATCACCAACTTCTGGAGTTCACTCAGACTCACGTCCGTCGAGTCAGTGATGTCACCCAGGCATCTCATCCTCGGTCATCCCCTTCTCCTCCTGCCCCCAGTCCCTCCCAGCATCAGAGTCTTTTCCAATGAGTCAACTCTTCACATGAGGTGGCCAAAGTACTGGAGTTTCAGCTTTAGCATCATTCCTTCCAAAGAAATCCCAGGGTTGATCTCCTTCAGAATGGACTGGTTGGATCTCCTTGAAATCCAAGGGACTCTCAAGAGTCTTCTCCAACACCACAGTTCAAAACCATCAATTCTTTGGCGCTCAGCCTTCTTCACAGTCCAGCTCTCACATCCATACATGACTACTGGAAAAACCATAGCCTTGACCACCAAAAATCTCCATGATGCAAATAAATTCAGAGTAAGCTTCTTACTTTTTGACTACTTTATCATCTCTGCACTAAGGGCACAGTCCATGATTGTCTCCATCATCAGGCACTCTGCAATCCCTCCCGCTTTTCTAGCAGTCTGGACACTGGAAATATGCTGGTGCATGTCACAATGGTGCAGGGATCCTGAGGGTGTGAATAGAGCATCCACAGAACCTGCTATAACATCTACTTTTAGATGTACCTATTGAGAGAACAGGGCACTGAATTCCACATTAAATCCATCCAGGCTCTCTCTCCATATAAAATTGCTTCAAGACTAACATCTTTAACTTGGTCCATTGCTTTGTAGAGCCTAAATGCTGAACCTTTTTTGATTCACCTCAGAGAAACTATTTCATTTTGGGTAAACCCAGCCTTACTTTCAGAACTTTAAAATGTTTCCTGTTAGTCCTCTGAATTTCCACTAACCTTTTAGAAGATAGCATTAAAAAGGAGGGGGAAATCTGAGGTCAGATAATCTGGTTTTGAATCTCAGTCTCTTTTATTTAAGGAATTTTCATAAGTGCTCAGAGCCCTGGTTTCCTCAACTGTAAAACAAAGATAATGTTAGTTTCTCTTTCATGTGCCTGTTGTGATGATTATGTGCAATGATTTATATAAGGCCTCTAATGGAATGCATTAACAGTGTTAGGGTTAATTGTGTTCATTGGACTCTGTGAGGATGGTGGTTTCATTATCTCTAATAGGGCAGTGTGTGTTCTTTAAAGCACCAAGCTCTTTACTGACTCTGAATTTTGTACCAACTCATCATTCCTCCTCATTGAATAAAAATTGTCTGGGCCCATTAACTCAACTCATGAGACTCAGTAAGGTATTCAATTACCATACGCCCCTTAGATCATGCTGGGTTGTCTCACAGCTTTAGGGCAGACTGTGATCAATCTTACAAAAGTTCACCTGTCCCAAGATCAGGGAATTTTTGTTCTTAAACACATATACATATAGATGGTGGAATAAAAGGATATGCATTTATCTCCTAGGAGAACACAAAAATTGCAACTAGCTGTTGAACAACTATTGACAAGAGGATGCTGGAACCCATTATAAAGTGATAACCATGTCAAAAAACAAAGAAGCCACAGTGAGATGGCAGAAGGGATACAACCACGATAAAATCAAATCCCATGCCCAATGGGTGGGTGACCCACAGCCCCAAGAACAGTAATGCCAAAGAAATTCTCAATTGTTTTGAAGGTTCAGAACCCCACATCAGGCTTTCCAGCCTGGAGATCTGACAAAGGGACTGGGAATCCCCGGGGAATCTGGCCTTGAGGGCCAGCAGGATCATTTATAGAACTTCCAGAGGACTGAGGGAAACAGACTTCAGTCCTTGAGGGCACAAACAAACTTTTGCATGCACCAAGACGCAGAGGAAAAGAGCAGTGACATCATGGGAGACGGAGTGAAAACTACCTGCTAGTGTTGGAAGGTCTCCTGTGGAGGTGTGGGTCAGCAGGGTCTCACCACAGGGATGGGGGACCGGAAGGTCCCCCTTGGGGTAAACCCTCTGGGAGTTCACCACTCCGTTCAGTTCAGTGCAGTTCAGTCACTCAGTCGTGTCTGACTCTTTGCTGCCGGGAGCCAGCGTGAGGAATCCCACCTGTGACAAGGTCATGTGGCAGAGATTTGATGGGCAAGGTCGAGTCAGATCTCAGGTTTTCCCCCTGGCATTTCCTGAGCATGTACCCCTTAAAAATAAGAATCTGCCTGCTTTTCCACTCTTCTGACATTCTCTGGAAAAAGTCAACTCAGGGCTTTAGTCTTCTGCATTTGAAAAAGTGTTTCAATCCAAAAACCCCCTCTGATGGCTTTCTAGCCTGCCTGCAGGACTCATACAGCTACACATGTGATTGTTTGAGGCCTCCTGACCACGGGAGGCACAGGAAGCTTAAAGCATCCTAGGAATGCAGGGGCTTCGGAGGAGTCAAAATCATTAGAATAGGACTGATGAAAGGTTTCATTTGTTGAGCCAATACTTGCTGCCAAATTTTTATATCTTTTATTTGTAGATATAGTTGGTATATATAAAAACAGATAGTAGACCTGGTATTAGCAACATTAGACCTTTGAGTTAAGAACTTTCTTTGTTATAACCCACTGCATCTTTATTCTACAGGAATGTAACTTTATTTAGTACTTTGAGGGTGATGCAGAGTGAAGAAAAAACACTTCTAGGGAAAAGGAGTTTTCTGGTTGATAGACAATTATCCAGGAAGAGAGCCATAAAAATGTTAACAGGCCTCTTGGCCAGAAGATAATGTAAACCACCTGAGACCTTTTGTATATGGGAGGGTATGAAAAAAAAGAAAGCCTGGTCTCAATGAGGGTCAGGACTGCCTCCCCTGCATATTCCATTATTTCTTTATGAACAACTTGGGGTATATAAGCTGATTTTGAAAAATAAAGTTTTGGGAGTCTTGCACCGATGCTGGGCTTCCCCATGTCATTCTTTTCTCCCCTTTTTTGGCTGAATTCCCATCTGGAGCGGGGAGGCTCACCGGTCCACTTACTTGTCCTGGCTGCTAAGATCCACATGAAAGGGAGCCCAAGGAGAGGCACCCTTCGATATTCAAGTGGGCGCCGGTGGCCTAACGTAGGTGGTGCAAACCTCTTGTCTCGAGGTTTTATTGGTTTTCCCTGTAAACCGAATTATTCAGCCTTCTTTTCTCCGCCTAAATTTCCTACTATACAATTATTTCCTAATCTAATCTTATATTAATAATAAGTTTTCCTCGCCTATCCATCTCCCCTTTGAATCACCCTGGATCCACCAGGGCTGGACCCCAGCACTTTGCGACCCCATGAATTGCAGCATACCAAGCTTCACAGTCCATCACAAACTCTCAGAGTTTACTCAGACTCACGTCCATTGAGTCAGTGATGCCATCCAGCCATCTCATCCCCTGTCATCCCCTTCTCCTCCTGCCCCCAATCCTTCCCAGCATCAGAGTCTTTTCCAATGAGTAAACTCTTTGCATCAGGTGGCCAAAGTATTGGAGTTTCAGCTTTAGCATCAGTCCTTCCAATGAACACCCAGGACTGATCTCCTTTATAATGGACTAGTTGGAACTCCTTGCAGCCCAAGGGACTCTCAAGAGTCTTCTCCAACACCACAGTTCAAAAGCATCAATTCTTTGGCACTCAGCCTTCTTCACAGTCCAACTCTTACATCCATACATGACCACTGGAAAAACTATAGCTTTGATTAGACAGACCTTTGTTGGCAAAGTAATGTCTCTGCTTTTGAATATGCTATCTAGGTTGGTCATAACTTTCCTTGCAAGGAGTAAGCGTCTTTTAATTTCATGGCTGCAGTCACCATCTGCAGTGATTTTGGAGCCCAGAAAAATAAAGTCTGGCACTGTTTCCACTGTTTCCCCATCTATTTGCCATGAAGGGGTGGGACTGGATGCCATGATCTTCATTTTCTGAATGTTAAGTTTTAAGCCAACTTTTTCACTCTCCTCTTTCACTTTCATCAAGAGACTTCTTAGTTCCTCTTCACTTTCTGCCATAAGGGTGTGTCATCTGCATACCTGAGGTTATTGATATTTCTCCCAGCAATCTTGATTCCAGCTTGTGTTTCTTCCAGTCCAGCCTTTCTCATGATGTACTCTGCATAGAAGTTAAATAAGCAGGGTGATAATATACAGCTTTTTCCTATTTGGAACCAGTCTGTTGTTCCATGTCCAGTTCTAACTGTTGCTTCCTGACCTGCATACAGATTTCTCAAGAGGCAGGTCAGGTGGTCTGGTATTCCCATCTCTTTCAGAATTTTCCACAGTTTACTGTGATCCACACAGTCAAAGGCTTTGGCATAGTCAATAAAGCAGAAATAGATGTTTTTCTGGAACTCTCTTGCTTTTTCCATGATCCAGCAGATGTTGGCAATTTGATCTCTGGTTCCTCTGCCTTTTCAGATTGATAATTAATTACCTTAAATGTAAACGGATTAAATGCACCAACCAAAAGACAGAGACTGGCTGGGTGAATGAAAACCCTTGTATATATGCACTTCCACTTACCACATCATTCTGCTTGACCCCCACCCCAACTTGCATATAATTATTTTATATTGTTAAATTTAATCATGTTTCCATTATGGCTTGCAATTGTAATTATCTTTTACTTTGTGCCTGGCTATTGATTGTGTAAATTGATAGATATATTTTACTATTGTGATTATGTAACTATCACTCACTTAATACCATTGTATCATGATTGGTCAACAGAAAAATAATAGAACTCTATATCACCAAAACTAGCATCTAAAAAAAAAAAAAACCTATAATCACTTTTTAAAATCCAGATGCTTATCAAAATTATCTTGAAGTTTTTTGAAAAATGCAAATGTCCTGATACTGTTTTTTTTTCTCCCGAGCTCCAGATATGTTTCTAATGAACAGTCATGTCTAAAAACAACTGGACTACATGAGGATTTTTTTGAGGATCTTTTACTTTTATCTTGTTTACTTCACTTTTTCTACTTCATATTCAGTGCTCCCATTTCATTTAGTTATTGTTCTTTAATTTCTCCATCTCTTTTTTTTTATGTTTTTTCTCAAGATTTTATCAAGAGTAATAGAAAAGCTTTTGTATACATATATATAAATATGTATTATATATATTTGTTATAGAAACATACAGAAAACTTATGAATTTTTTCCTAACTAAATAAATTATGACATTTTGATTCCACCTGTTTGACTTAGTATGAATAGAATGCTAGATTTCTAATTAAAAATAGATATGCAATAAAGGTTTACTACAGGGAACTATAGTCAATATCTTGTAATAACCTATGATGGAAAATAATTTCAAAAATAATATATGTGTATTTGTATAACTGCATCACCTTGCTGTGTACCTGAAACATAGTAAGTCAACTAGACTTCAACAATATATATATATAGTTTTTACATATATATATATATATATATATATACATATAGACACCACTATGTGTTACTCTTGTGGATAGAACATGATACAACATAGAAAATCCCTGCCTTTATTGAAGCATACATTCAGATAAAGGAGAAATAAATAAAAATAAATAAAAACAATGTACAACACTGGGTTGTATTTTGGCTCCATTTTGTACTTAATAACTTTGGGATGCCTATTAGACATCCAAATAGGCAGCTGTGTGTGTAAGTGCAAAGCTCAGAGCCACGGTCTGGACTGGAGATATAAATTTGGAAATCATGAGTATATAAATGATATTTAAAGCCCTGACATTTTCAGGGAACTTAGTGAGTGAGAACATACAGAAAAAGAGTCTGGGAACTCCAACATGTAGAGATCTGGAAGAGAAAGACCAGCAAATAGAACTGAAAGGGCATAGCCAGTGAGTTATGAGGAAAACTTTGTTTCCAGACAAGACAACTCTCTGCCAGTGACAGGGCACGGTAGGGGTGCCAACATGAACCTGTTCCTGCCTCAGTGGGCCACTCCACTTGGGGACTCTCTATTGGCCTGCCTGAGGTTTTCTCAGGACCGTGCTGTGATCTGAGGCTCTTCCTATCTGGTCCTCTTTCCCCTTCTCCTTTCCCAAGTGTCAGATAGTTGTGTGGTCTGAAAGTTTTCCCTTCCAGCTTCTGCTCACACTCCCTCAGTCCATTCATAGATGTTTGCCTCAATACTTCTCTGGTGTGTCTGTTGTCATCAAGCGCCTGCTTTCCAGATGAGGATAATTCTGAGGCTTGCATTCAGTGTACTTCAGTCTCCCCAGGGCATTGTGCCCCAGCCTCCTGCTGTGCCTCTGGACTAATGGCATGCCCTCTATTGGCTGTCATCCCTTCCCCATATCACTTCCCTTTTACTGACCCATTTCCCTTCCACCTTCCAATACACTACTTGCATTTGAAACTTTGTCTCTGAGGAAATTCATACTAAGCTACATATTATAGAGACACAAATAATCAAAATACTTTAAGTATTGTCCAGCAGTAACTTAAGGGTGTTTTGTTTCTGGGGTTCCATTCCAGTAGATAGAGACTCTCACATACCAGCTATGTGAGTAGACAGGTAAAAGGAAATTTCAAATGGCCCTGGACCCACATGGTCGCAAAGCAATTCACACAGTGTCTGGGATTTCCATGTTCCCAAGAGCCATGAGAACAACAGATGGCAGAAATAGTCTAGAGTTTATTTATATGCAGAGATTGTGCAGTTAATGGGAAGAGGCTTAGCAAGTGAGCCAAATGCTAAAGCACACATCTGGGTAGAATTTTTGGGCAGCTGGGCATAAATCAAGAGGGTTATTATTGTTGTCAAAGAACTGAGGACTGTTATAACCTTCTCACAAGGCACCCATAGAAGGTCCCTGCTTCCAAAAGTGTGGCCTTGATCAGCCCTGGACCTTGAACTCTGTTTGTCTGTACTTGACCTTCATTAACACTCCTTGTTGCCTAAATTAGGGCCTGAAAGCCTCCTTCCATTGGACACCACTGCTAACTCTTTAAAGCGGTGAGTTTTAGTCAACTCTTCATAACCCAGCTGTGCATTCTCTGTGGCTAATACCTTTCTTATACCACTGTGCTCCATCTCGAGGTAATTTGTTGCTATGGTCTGAATATTTGTAATCCCCCAAATTCATAAACCTGAAGATGATGATATCAGTAGTTAGAAACGTTGAACATCAGGACAGAGCCTTCATGAAAGGGATTGGTGCTCTTATTAAAGAGTCCCCAGAGAGCCGACTTATCCCTTTACCATGTGAGGAGTCAACAAGTCTGAGATCCAGAGGAGGGCCTCCACACAACCACTCTGGCACTTTGATGTCAGACTTCCAGCCTCCAGAATTCTAGGAGATGAACGTCTGCTTTTTATAAGCTACTCAGCCTGTGCTATTTTGTTACAGTAGCTTAAATGGACTAAGACACTTGTTCAACTGCAAAGCAATTTAAAAAGAAGATC
This sequence comes from Aepyceros melampus, assembly GCA_006408695.1. NCBI lineage: Eukaryota > Metazoa > Chordata > Mammalia > Artiodactyla > Bovidae > Aepyceros > Aepyceros melampus. Next base: position 185,379 of record SJXQ01009645.1, on the reverse strand, counting down.
AAGAAGCCTAGTTTTAGGAAGCTAAATCTAGTTTTAGGAGATGCTAAAATCCCTTGAGCATCTCCTAAAGGACCCAGCAATTCTACAGCTAAAAATTTACCTAAATAAAATACAATCAAAGAGGAGCACTATTCTTTACATAGCCAAAAGAAAGTGAAAGTGAAAGTCGCTCAGTTATATCTGACTGTTTGCAACTGCATGGACTATACAGTCCATTGAATTCTCCAGGTCAGAGTACTGGAGTGAGTAGCCAAAATGGCAACCTAATGTTTAACAACATGGTATATGTCAAATAAAAATGCAGCATGTCAATATGATTAAAATACTACACAGCCTGTGAGAATCATGAAGGAATGTTCCTGGTATGATGAAAAGAAAATTACAAAAATATGGATAGAATTATATGGAAATTATTTTAATGTATGTTACATATATGTATATGTGTGTAATATGTAAATATATGTATATATTATGTGTGCATATATATTTACATTTATATGTCCTAGTGTATAGGAAAGAGGCTAGAAGGATGTCTGTCACAAATGGTAATTTCTGAATGGTAGAATTATCAGTGATTTTCTTCTGCTTGTTTTTCTGCAATTGACAATTTTTCTGAAAATGAGTAAGGTTTCCTTCAATATCAGGAAAGAAACATTGATAAATACTAGTTAATAAAAAAGAAGGAACTGCATTATATTCCAAAGACAACCAGCATCCCTTTTGATGAGGGTGGGGTGGAGTCAGGCATTGCACTGAATTAGCCAAAGGAAAGTATTCATTCATTTTTTTTTTCTTTCTGTGTCCTGAGCTGTATGAAGAGCCTGAAGGAAGCTGTGGTCACACTGCCAGCAGGAGAGGAATTTGTGACAGACATAAAGGATCATCGGGCGTCTTCTAAGTTAGTGGGAAAACAAACCCCCTAAAGGGACCTCGTGTGAACCTCTGACCCTGCAATCAGAGGGCATCACAAAAGGACCCAAGGTAACTCCCCTAGCACTTTCTTCAGAATGAAGGAGCTTTATTCCTTCAAAGACACAAAACTAAGGTCTTTGTGCTCTTACTCCACAAATAAACGTAAAATTCCCAGAGGTGCACACACCTATAAGCCAGATGCCTGACTTTTTAAATCTTGGATTAAGAAACAATTGGGGCTTCTCTGGCAGCTCAGCTGGTAAAGAATCTGCCTGTAATGCAGGGGAGATCCCAGTTTGATTCCTGGGTTGGGAGGATCCCCTGGAGAAGGGATAGGCTACAGTATTAGCCCACTGCAGTATTCTTGGGCTCAATATTCTTGGTAGCTCAGATGGTAAAGAATCGCCAGCAGTGCAGGAAATCTGGGTTTAATCCCTGGATTGGGAAGATCCGCTGGAGGAGGGCATGGCAACCCACTCCAGTATTCTTACCTGGAGAATCCCCATGGACAGAGAAGGCTGGTGGGCTACACTCCATGGGGTCACAAAGAGTCAGACATGACTGAGCAACTAAGCACAAGAACCAATTGGCTCTAGGGTTTAGGTTTCATCACTTAATCTTCCAAGTCGCCCCCATTCTCATATCTGGAAAAGCATGGTCATTATCCTGCCTTGCTCCCAGGGAAGTTATTCAGCAAGCATCTTCTCAGGGACCCAGAAAAAAAAATTGCTGCAAAGAAAGAACTCCCTGAGAGTTGTCAACATCCTGATCTCAGTAAGGAAGGGCCTGATGATTTACCGATGTTACTCCCCTCACAGAGGGACAATGGACAGCTTTGGGTGGACAACCAAGGATCCTTGAAGTTCTTGGTTGCAAGGAATAGAAATCTGTTTTGAATAACTTAAGGTAAACAGGATTTATTGGAAAGTTGTCAGAGTTCAAGAGAAAGGAAAAAGTGGCCGGGGCACTAGGCTTCAGAAGAAGAGGGCTGTGTTAAGTCTGGATGTCCAAGGAGGATGACATCTGCCTTGCAGCCAGAGAAGCTACAAGGTGAGATGGATTCCACTGCTACTGCAGTGATAAATCATCCCCGACATTCCCTCTCATCCCTGGGTCATTCACTCAGGTTACAGCGCTCCAGGTGCCAGAGCATCGACGATGTGCCCATCTGATGATTTTATGAAGGCAAGAGGGAGGATTTGCCTCCTTTGAAACTGCAATAGAAACTGGTTTCTGGAATCACCCTGACAACAGCCCCAGTCACAGTGAGGACTAATCTTCTATAACCTGGGTGGCTCTCATGTTCACACTCACAAAATGTCAAACATCGAGCCCAGATACCTCACTATCAAGTCAAATGAAAAAGTATAGACAGTCTTATTCACAAAGAAGAAATACAGGCACAGATGTAGAGAACAAGTGTATGGATAACAAGGGGAAAGAAGGAGATGGAATGAATTGGGAGATTGGGATTGACATATACACACCATTAATATGAGGTATAAAATCAATAACTAACAAGAACCTACTGTATAGTCCAGGGAATTTTACTCTGTGGTGATCTAAATGGGAAGGAAATCTAAAACAGAGGGATATATGTGTATCTATAGCTGATTCACTTTGCTATACAGCAGAAACTAACAGTACATTGAAAAGCAACTATATGTCAATATTTTTTTTTTAAATTTTGACATATTGTGACAACAATCAGTGTTGTGTTAGAAGCTGCTTCACTGATATCTACCTTCAACCAGCTTTCTGGTCTTATTCCATTCAGTTCAGTTCTGTTCAGTTCAGTCGCTCAGTGTGTCCGACTCTTTGGACCCCATGAATTGCAGCACGCTTATTTCATTACTGCCTATTAAACCCAGAGTACTTGCAACAGTATCTCCTAAAGACTTGTTCCACCTTGCTATTTTGTATTAAAAGTGCCCCCCTGCTCACCACACAGTCTCTCTATAGACTCCTTCAGTATATAACAAAATTCATCCATTTTTTTTTCAGGCCCAGTTCAAAAGCCATCACCTCCATGATGTTTCCCAGCCATCCCTACCAGAAGGACCCTTTCTCCTCCAAACTCCACTGTGACTCCATGTCTATAACCCTCTGAAGAGGATTCAGTCTCAGAGTGGTTCTGTGTGAAAAAGCAGAGCCTATAAAGGCAAAAAAAAAAATTTCTCTCATTCCCTATATCCACGGAGCCCTCAAACACCAGACTTCCTCCCGTCACAAAGCATCTCTTTATCCCAGCTCTTCATTACTTTATTTCCAGCTTTCCTCTCTCCCATCTTTATTATGTAAGTAAGACAAACTTCTCCAGCAAGTCTTTGTTTTGTCCTTCTCTGTACATTTTCTGATTCTCTCTTTTTCTCTTTTGCTTCCCTTCACCCCTCCCTTCTGTGTCCCTGTCTGTCTCTCTCACAAACACACACACACACACACACACACACACACACACACACACACACACAACCCTAGAAACCGTCTGGCAGAGGAACACAATCCCCAGGGGACTGGAGGAGGGAAATTAAGGTGGACATAAAGGGAAACTCTATAAAAGGGGAGATGCTATAAGCACCTCCAGGTTAATAAACCTTATCCTGTTACATATCTATTACACATTTGGAAAATTACCTCAAAATAAAGTTATCTGTGCACATGCATTTTCTTTCCAACTGAATTTTAAGAAATTCCAGGGCAGAGACCAAGCCTCAGTCACCTCTTTTGCTCTCATAGAGAGCATACCTGATACTTTTTAACCACTCAACATATATATAATGAATTAATGAGCACATACATTAGCTAATTAATTAACAATAATCAGCAGGTCACCTGTAGCTATGTTGTGCTGACAGTGACACAAGGAAGCAAATTAATGATTTTCTAGCTTTTGATCCCTAGAAGTTTTATTTCTGCCCTATCTGTACAGATATCATTAATGAGGACTTCAAATAAATGAGATCTATCTAAGAGACAGGCTTACTACCAAGAGGAGCTGCAAACCCATTTTGATCTTTCACAGAAAGAAGGGCAGATGGGACTCACAGCATACTCACTCTTTTAAAATGAGCTTTAATTTAATTTCCTTGCCTCTGGCAGTATCTCTTAGAAGCAGCAGAGTGAATGGCTGTGAGAGGATTCAAAAGAGGGTGGAGGCTGAGGGGTCATCAAAGCTGGGAGGTCAGTGGCAGCAGGCCCCTCACCAGAATGCCTATCACAGGGCCCACCTCTCCCATCACCGCATGTTTGAACGCTTCAATAAGAGAGATAATTACTATTTCATTGATGCAGTACTTTCTACTTCACTTTCCCAAGTCCATGACCTCATTTAATCCTCTAAGCCATCCTGAGGCCCTCTTTCCTTTTCCTCAGCTACCCCTATCCTATCTGCCAAGTCCACAGTTTAAAGCCACATTTAATAAAAAGATACATGCCTACAACATCAGTGATGAAACAAAGAGAGAAAAAATATTTAGGCCATATTACACAACATACATATAATGGTTTCAGTGTTTAGACTCTTAAAAAATTGTTGTGATAATGATGAGCTCAAAACTTATTAAGATCTACTAGATGTCTGTAATTTTCCATGCATTTCATCCACCAAACTATGCTGCAAAGAAAACATGGTTATGGCTCCCAATTTACAGATGAATAAACTAGAGCATAAAGAGGTTAAGAGACTTGCCAAAGGTGAAAGCATAACGGACAAGGCTTCAAACATGAAAGTTTTCTGTTCCTGTGTACACAGTCACCGTGTTAACTGTTTCCATGGCCAGATCAAGGTAGAAGATGATGAACTGAAGAAAATTTCTTTGCTGTAAGACTTTACAGTTTTTAACATGGTGTTTTGCATTACAATTCTTAAAAGCTAGCTTCTGAATTCATTTGATCATGATACTTTTGTTCTGGTGGAAGTAGTATGCTAGTTTGGGAAAGATGCCATGAGTTTAGCTTCTACCTTGAATTCAAAGCCCCTGGAAAGCTGTTTGATGTTTCCTAAGAAGGCTCTGGGAGCAGCCTCACAGCACATCATGAAAAACAAGAAACATGACCTGCCATTTTCATCACCCCAGGCTCTTCAGTAAGTTGTTGTGCCCATTTTTTGGAAAGAAGAAACAGGCCTACACAGGCTTGTCCGATTTGCCTAAGTCATGGAATCATGATTCAAACCAAGACAGGCTAACCTCAGAAGCAATGCTCTGAATTCCTGGACAGTCGTACTGCCACTGCCATGTGGGCAGTGAGCAACAGGAATCCCTGAGCCACAGCACGTTGCCATGGCGACAGCACAGGCCGAAGGACAGAGCCTGGCTGTGACTCTGGGCTGGGCCAACTTCAACAAATCTCAGTTTTTTCCATCTATAAAATGAGAGCAATAAAACTGACTTTTCAGAGACTGATGTAAAGATTAAAGACTGAGTAACTTGCCTACAGTAAATGCTTGATAAACATAAGCTAATTAAGTAATTAATTCCAAACAAAACACATCACATTTTCTAGAAGAGTTTTACTTTTCAAGGTAAGGTGATATTGTCTCCCTGAAATTTCTCCCAAGGCACAGATGACAACAGACAGGACAGGGAAGGCAATACAGAGTCACAAATCTCTGGTTCAGTTGTCTGGCTGGGACAATTGCCACAGGAAGACATGAACATACTGGCTCAATGTATTCTTTTTTGTTATAACCAGCCTTCTTCCTATGCTCTTCTTTATTGTTCTGTACCCACCCTGTTAGATTCTCCCTCAAAGAGGAACTGCCTCTCTTCATACATACTTCACTTTACTCTTTCTGACTGTTGCCTTCACTTCCATATGGCTTATTTAACAATGTTGTGACCTAGCAGGACTCCTCTAACCTGGGCTCCTGAGAGTGGTGTCTACTCATGAGAACCACCAGATCTTCAAACAGTTGAACCTCCAAAACATTTTGTTCACCTCACATGTGGGACACAGGAATGTAAATACTCTGCAGTCTCTTTGGCCTCTCTGGCCTCTGTGTTATATATAAGTAGGTATTCCACGTTCTCCCAAACCTACTAGTATGTTCTCATTCAAAAACGTAATATTACAGAATGTTTCCAACATCAGTTCAGTTCAGTCGCTCAGTCGTGTCCAACTCTTTGCGACCTCATGAATCGCACGCAGCACGCCAGGCCTCCCTGTCCATCACCAACTCCCAGAGTTCACTCAGACTCACATCCATCAAATCAGCGATGCCATCCAGCCATCTCATCCTCTGTCGTCCCCTTTTCCTCCTGCCCCCAATTCCTCCCAGCATCAGAGTCTTTTCCAGTGAGTCAGCTCTTAGCATGAGGTGGCCAAAGTACTAGGGCAAAAGGGTACATTTGCAAACACACTAGTGCTATATGTATACCTTTTTTTACATTTTCTCCTCTGATACAGTAGATTCCTTTTTTGACCTATACTACCCATGAAATAAACAAAAGGAAAAAGTCATGAACCCAAATCTACAACACCTAGTACAAGCCACCATGAATGAAGTGGCCATCACTAATCTATATGAAGCTTTGTTTTGCAAAGCAGCATAAAGGCACTTCTTCTGGACCTCACGACAACACACAATAGGGCAATTCTGGGTTGGACTTCAGCTCCCACCTCCTCACCCTTCTGGAGGAGTGGGAATGTTCTGCTCTCAGAACATTCCTAATAACTGTACAGGGTGGCCTTGATCATCTTTTTCTAGATTACTACATTAATTTATCTGTTCTCCCTTCTTTTTTATATCTTGACAATGTATATCCTATTCTCAACATAGCCCTTGAATTGATCTTTTCAAAATGTACATCAGGTCATATGCCCCTCCTACGTGAAATCCTCACCCTTGGAATAAAATTCAAAATTCTTCACATGAGCAACAAGACTCTGCCAGATCTGGCTCCTTCTTTCTCATTCTGAATACTCTTCTCTTGTTCACTCTGCTTCAGCCACAATGACCTTCTTTCTGTTTCCTAAACACTCTGAGTTTGTTCCCACTTCATGGTTTTTGTTTCTTCTATTAGTCAACTAAACTGCATAATAACCTCCCCTACATCAGTGGCTGTCCACAATAAACCTTTATGTATGGGTGTGCCTGTACCGACAGGTCTGCAAGTCAGCTGTGCCTCTGCAGGGACCAGCTCTTCTTCAGGCTGCAAGTTGGCTGGGGCTGGTTCTATGCTATCACATGGGTTCAGACCTGCCCCATGAATAATATCCTTCCTGAATCACTGCCACCAGCCCTGTTCTTTTCATTGCAAATGGCAGGAATATGAGACCAGGCTATACCACGTAAATAAGTTTTAAGACTGGGAGACTATTCCATTGGCTAGAATAAGTTATATGACCATGCCTAGGCGTACTGCGATTCATGGGGTCGCAAAGAGTCGGACACGACTGTGCGACTGAACTGAACTGAACTGAAGCATCAGAGGGACAGAAAATCCATTCCACCCAAAATGAGAGTGTATCTCAAAGTTACCTGGCAAATCTGATGTGTGTATATCCCTGTTACAGGGCAGTGAGGTATTTGGACCCATAAGCCTATAGATGAGATTATTCCCCATACTGGAAGGGTTCTATCCCCACATTTTCTCATGGCTAGCTCCTTCTGTGTGAAGATGTCTCCTCTTCTCAAAGGCCATCTTGGGCCACTGTATTCCACAAGTACATGTACCACCATATATACTGGAATACATGGCCAATGGAGGAGGAAATGGCAAACCACCCCAGTACACTTGCTGTAAAATCTCATGAACTGTATATAAGTTAATATATACAACTGTGTATAAGTTGTATATAACCGTATATCAGTTGTATCCAACTCTTTGTGACCCCATGGACTATAGAGTCCATGGAATTCTCTAGGACAGAATACTGGAGTGGGTAGCCATTCCCTTCTCCAGGGGATCTTCCCAACCCAGGGATCAAACCAGGTCTCTCACATTGCAGGTCGATTCTTTACCAGCTGAGCCATGAGGGAAGCCTGAACTGTATAAAAAGACATGAAAAAAGACATATGATACCAAAAGATGAGTCCTGAAGGTTGGAAAGTGTCCAGTTCGCTATTGAGAAAGAGCTGAGGACAATCACTAATAGCCCCAGAAAGAATGAAGCAGCTAGGCCAAAACAGAAATGGTGCTCAGCTGCGGATGTGTCTAGTGATAAGAGTAAAATCTGATGGTGCAAAGAACAGTAATGTATAGGAACCTGGGATGTTAGGTCCATGAATCAAGGTAAATTGGATGTGGTCAAGCAGGAGACAGTAAGAAGAAACATCGATATCTTAGGAATCAGTGAACTAAAATGAATGGGAATGGGAGAATTTAATTCAGATGACCATTATATCTACTACTGTGGGCAAGAATCCCATAGACAAAATGAAGCAGCCCCCATAATCAACAAAAGAGTCTGAAATGTAGTACTTGGGTGCAACCTCAAAAATGACAAAATGATCTCAGTTCAATTCCAAAACAAAGCATTCAATATCACAGATATCCAAGTCTATGCCCCAACCACTAATGCCAAAGAAACTGAAGTTGAATCAGTTTATCAGTTCTCTGAAGTCCTAGAAGACCTCCTAGAACTAACACCAAAAATAAAAAGGAAGAAGAAGAAGTTCTATTCATCACTGGGGATTGGAATGCAGAAGTAGGAAGTCAGGAGATATCTGGAGTAGCAGGCAAGTTTGGCCTTGGAGAACAAAATGAAGCAGGACAAAGGCTAATTGAATTTTGCCAAGAGAATTCACTGGTCACAGCAAACACCCTTTTTCAACAACACAAGAGATGACTTTACACATGGACATCACCAAATAGTCAATACCAAAATCAAACTGATTACATTCTTGGTAGCCGAAGATGGAGAAACTGTATACAGTCAGCAAAAGTATGACCTGGAGCTAACTGTGCCTCAGATCATTAGCTTCTCGTAGCAAAATCCAGGCTAAAACTAAGAGAATGGGGAAAACCACTAAGTCAGCCAGGTATGACTTAAATCCAATCCCCTATGAATATGAAGTAGAGGTGATGAATAGACTCAAGGGATTAGATCTAGTAAACAATTCTCCTGAAAAACTATGGAGAGAGGTTCGTAATATTGTACTGAAAGCAGCAAACAAAACCATCCCAAAGAAAAAGGCAAGAAGTCAAAGTGCTTATCTGAGGAGGCTTTAAAAATAGCTGAAGAAAGAAGAGAAGCAAAAAACAAGAGAGAAAGAGAAAGGTACATCCAACTAAACACAGAGTTCCCAAGAATAGCAAGGAGAGACAAGAAGGTCTTCTTCAGTGAACAGTGCTTAAAAATAGAGGAAAACAACAGAAGGGGAAAGTCTACAGATCTCTTCAGGAAAATTGGGAATATTGAGGGAACATTTGGCCCAAAGATGGGCACAATAAAGGACACAAATGATAGAGACCTAGTAGATGCTAAAGAGATCAAGAATTCATGGAAGATCTGTTCAAAAAAGGTCTTAATGAACCAGATTACTATGATGATGTGGTCAGTCACCCAGAGCCAAATATTCTGTAGTGTGAAATCAAGAGGGCCTTAGAAAGCACTGCTATAATAAAGCTAGTGGATGTGATGGAATTCCAGTGCTGCTGCTGCTAAGTCACGTCAGTCGTGTCCAACTCTGTGTGACCCCATAGACAGCAGCCTACCAGGCTCCAGTCCCTGGGATTCTCCAGGCAAGCATACCGGAGTGGGTTGCCATTTCCTTCTCCAGTGCAGGAAAGTGAAACTGAAAGTGAAGTCACTCAGTCGTGTCCGACTCTTTGCGACCCCATGGACTGTAGCCCACCAGGCTCCTCCATCCATGGGATTACCCAGGCAAGAGTACTGGAGTGGGTTGCCATTGCCTTCTCCGATAGAGCTATTCAAAACCCTAAAGGATGATGCTATCAAAGTGTTTCACTCAATATGTCAGCAAACCTGGAAGACCCAGCAGTGGTCACAGAACTGGAAAAGGTCAATCTCATCCCAATTCCTAACAAGGTATTGAAAAATGTTCTATTAGATAATTGCACTCATCTCCCAGGTTAGTAAGGTCATGCTTAACATCTTGAATGCTAGCCTTCAGCATTATGTAAGTCAAAAACTTCCAGATGCCCAAGCTGGGTTTAGAAAAGGCAGAGGAACCAGAGATCAAATTGCCAACATTCACTGAATTATAGAGAAAACAAGGGAATTCCAAAAAAAAATATCTACCTCTATTTCATTGACTATGCTAAAGCCTTTGACTGTGTGGATTATAACAAACTTTGGAACGCTCTTAAAGATATGGGAATACCAGAGCACCTTACCTGTTTCCTGAGAAACCTGTATGTGGGTTAAGAAACAACAGTTAAAACACTATATGAACAACCAATTGATTCAGGATTGGGAAAGGAGTACAGCAGGGCTGCCTACTGTCACCCTGTTTATTTAACCTGTGCTGAGCACATCATGAGAAATGCCAGGCTGGATGAGTTACAAGCTGGAATCAAGACAGGCTGGAGAAACATCAACAACCTCAGATATGCAGAATACACCAGTCTAATGGCAGAAAGCGAATAGGAACTAAAGAGCCTCTTGATGAGGGTGAAGGAGGAGAGTGAAAGAGCCAGCTTAAAAGTAAATATTAAAAAACTAAGATCATGGCATGTGGCCCCACTATTTCATGCAAATAGAAGGGGAAAGGGAGAAGTAATGACAAATTTCCTCCTCTTCTTGGGTTTTAAAATCACGGTGGATGATGATTGCAGCCGTGAAATCAGAAGACAATTGCTTCTCAGCAGGAAAGCTATGACAAATCTAGACAGTGAGTTGCAAAGCAGAGCCATTACTCTGCCAACAAAGGTCCATATAGTCAAGGCTATGGTCTTTCCAGTGGTTATGCATGGCTAAGGCAGAGTGCCAAAGAATTGATGCTTTCAAATTGTGGTGCTAGAGAAGACTCCTGGAGTTCCCTGGACAGCAAGGAAATCAAACCAGTCAGTCTTAAGGGAAATCAACCCTGATACTCACTGGAAGGACTGATGCTGAAGCTGAAGTCCCAGTATTTTGGTCACCCGATAACAGCCAACTCACTGGAAAAATCCCTGTTGCTGGGAAAGATTGAAGGCAGAAGGAAAAGAGGGAGTTGGTGGATGAGATGGCTGGATGGCATCACCAGTGCAATGGACATGAACTTGAACAAACCCCAGGAGAGGGAAAGGGACAGGGAGGCCTGGTGTGCTGCTGTCCATGGGATTGGAAAGAGCCAGACATGACTGGGTGACTGAACAACAACACATGGCCACAGTTCAGTTTATGTACTTCCAATGACTCTATAATCCATTATGCATTTTTGGTTTGTTCATTGTATGTATAGATTGAAATTCATTTACTTACATCTTGGCTTACATCTTTATCATATCTCCCACCATTAGGAATGTAAGCAAGGTTTTTCTCTGCCTTATTCACTGCTCTAACCACAATTTGGCATGGAGTTACAGTTCAATAAATTTTGGCTGGATAAGTACAGTCTAGAAACCTGCATTCTTATTCCTTAATTCTATGTTAGTCTCTCAGCATATTTTCAAGTACTTGCTGTCATACATGAATAAATATGTGAATGTAGGGGTGGGCTTCCCTGGTGGCTCAAACGGTAAAGAATCTGCCTGCAATATGGGAGACGTGGATTCAATCCCTGGGTTAGGAAGATCCCCTGGAGAAGGGAACATCTGCCCACTCCAGTACGGGGCCTCTCTTGTAGCTCAGTTGGTAAAGAATCTGCTTTCAATGCAGGACACCTGGGTTTGATTCCTGGGTCAGGAAGATCCCCTGGAGAAGGAAATGGTAACCCACTCCAGTATTCTTGCCTGGAGAATCCTATGGACAGAGGAGCCTGGCAGGCTCTGGTCCATGGGGTTGCAAGAATCAGATGCAACTTAGCAACTAAACCACCAGGCATGGGAGAGTCAGGGAAGATGATTACATCTACAATGTAATATAGATGTAATATTGTATATACGATGTTATATAGATGTAATAAAAACAAGGATTTCAAATCAAGCTCTGGCATCCTAAGACCAAAGACTCAGTGTTATTGCTATGAAGTAGAAATAAAAATTGTAGATTTTTCTGCCAAGGATTAAATTAGATGATGCATTTAATCTAAGGTAAGTGATGTCTAACACTTACCTTAAAGACAGCAGAGTAGTAAGTAGTGATTTGAAAAGGGTAAGACATAACCCAGACAGTGGAGGACTTGTAGGACAATGTGAAAATGTGTTGATGAGTGGCTCAGATGGGACACGTATTTCTGAGGTTTTTCAACCAGATTTCCCCAATGATTTCATTGGTAACAAGTAGATTGGCAGACCTCTGTTCCTGTTGTCATGCAGGCCATTCAGGTTGGAACTGGCTGTTGGCTGTATTCCCCAAGTAGCCTGTCTATGCTTCTCTGTGCTGAGGGACTATCAATGGCCTTAGTTTGTTTTTTTAACTAGTTTATACTCCCTCAGGCATTGCTTCAGGTCTACAAAACAGTCTCTATATCTATCCTAAATGATATGATCACGTTTTTCCATTAGATTCTCATAAAATTCCATCTTGAGAACATGAAGCTGGATTCAATCTTTTAGTTTTTTAAAGGACTCTATACCCATCATTTTGGAACAGCCTGCTTCTTAGAAGAACTTTGCTAATGAGTTAATTTTCCCATAAGTAAGTAAGAAACCAACCAGACAGCCCTGTTTTGGTAAAAGGGTAAATTAAGGCAAAGAGCAGAAATTGACCCCAAAGTTGGTTCTGCTAGTTGCAAAAATATGTGGTTAATTCTCTTATTTTAGAACTGACCTTCAATTAGTATTGGATTCCTGAATAGTCATCCCTCCTCCTTTATAATGATTATGAAAATTTAGTAGTTAAATAATACTTTTGTGGCAAGAGTACAAGAAAACAGTTACTCTTGCTTAGTGGGAGTACAATTCTATAATATTTCCTAAGAGTAATTTGGCATTTACATTCAAATTTAAAATGCACATCCACTTTGGCTGAGAAACTCTGTGTCTAGCACTTAAGCAACACTTGTTCTTAGAAAAATATGTGTACATATAAGATAATCTATATATATATTATAGAATATGCAGATAAAGATTATATATAGATAACTATATCTAATTCTCAGCATTGTTTGAAACAAACAAGCCTAGTTACACTGAATATGCTAAGAAACACACTGGAAGGCTGCACAAAAACTATTTGGAACAGTTATTGGAGAGACAATGGAACGAAAGGCACAGAGAATTAGAAAAGCACCAAATGGAAAGAAGGAACTTACTTTTCCATTTATGGGATGATGATTAAATTTTTACACATGAGTGTGTTTTAATTTTATTTTGAAAATATGTAGATAATAAAAAGAAAGCAAATGTATCTTCCCCTACAGGACTATGTGAAGTAGACATTTAAAGGCACCCAACTTCTCTTGTTCATGTTCCTAGTTCATATGCTCCCAGCTGAGACAACATACACATTCTTCCTAAAATGAGAGAACTGACTTCAGCATCTCAAGGATGCCAGCCTGAGGAGGAAACAAACCAGCAGGGAGTCCCTGGCTTGGGGAAACTGGATGGCTTGGGGAAGTCAACAGTCAAGATTTCAGAGCACAGTCAAGCAATGTCATACTGTGGAAAGTATTAGCTTATTCTTCGGTCCTTTTGGGAAGTGAGATCTCTCTCTCCACCCTGGGAATGCATAGTTGGAACATGGGCCTTAATGAGTTCAAAATCCTCTTGAAGTCTGAAGGGAGGGTCACTCTGTCAAGGTCAAACACTAGAATTCAGTTATTTTTTAATTTAATTTTTATTGGAGGATAGTTGATTGACAGTCTTATGTTAGTTTCTGCTATATAGAAAAGTAAATCAGTTGCATATATATATATATATATATATAGCCACGCTTTTCTTAGATCTTATTAATATTCCCATATAGGTCCTTGGAGAGTACTGAGTGGAATTCCCTGTGGTATACAGTAGGCTCTTATTGGTTACCTATTTTATGTATAGCAGTGCATATATGTCAATCCAGTTATTTTAACAAAGGGTCCATGAATAAGAGATGGAGTGGATGTCATCCATCCTGCACTGGACAGGTCGAGCCCATGTCGCAGGAAAATGGCTTTGAGCATCTGTGACAGGGGTTGGCAATCTCAACAATGACAACAATGGCTTTTTGTTGACTATATGCTCTGAGCCAGACATTTTGCTAAGCTTGCCATACACACTTTCTCATTAGACCCTTGCAACAGACTGGCCGTGTTGATCTTCCAGATTAAATACTTATCCAACAGATAAGTGGCAGAGCCAGGAATAAAACTACATTGGCCTGATTTCTCAAGCCCAGGCTCTCATCCACTCTCAGACAAGATGCTGTTATTTTTGCCCTGACATTCTAAGTGGCTTTTTAGAGAAACAGGGTCACTCAGACTGCCCTACACAACAGTAGAAAGGTTTATGTCTGAACACCCATTATATAGGATTCCTGGGCCAGGGCTCATGGGCACTTTGCCTTTCCCTTTGGCCATTTCAGCCAGAACCAAAATAACTACTTGTTAAGTGCACAGTCATCATCATATTGATCGTTTCCCAAGCTTCTCTGGTTTGTCCTGATAGAAACCCAACCTTCTATTTCACTCTTCATCCCCCTTCATTTTATGTGTCAGAACAACAGAGTACTATAAAGGAGATGCTGTTTTCTTTCTTTTATTGTTGCAGAAATGGAGCATCTTGCCCAGAGTTCCCTAACTAATTATTAAAATTTTAGAATCTCAAACTCTTTCATTGATGAATAGTAGATAATAATATCTAACCCTCAGAGGGGCAGAGATCAGGTCTCTGAAGTTCAGAATACAAAGTAGTCATGCAATAAATTGCGCCTGCTGTCACATCATTTCAAAGTAGTTATATCACCCTGGGAAGCCACCTACAACCTGTGTGTCCCTGCTCAAGGTATATAACTTCTCCAAATACCACCTGTCCAATGGAAATATTATTAAGCTCACCCAGCTCTAATTATATTTTGAGGATAAAATGGAAAAAATACATAAAATAACTGTACCAGGACTGGCTCATACTCAGAATTGAATATACAAAAACTTCCTATGGTAAGAATGCTGTTGACATGTGCCCATCTATGCAACTCCAAGAATCTGATATGTGGTTATAGAAGTAATATGCTCCTTCTCCTTCTCCTTGCCGCTTCCCTCAACCCTCTTTTCCCTAGATTCCTTGGGTAAATATTGAATATTGTTGTTCCTGTTTAACTGCTCAGCCATGTCCACCTCTTTGTGACCCCGTGGACCGTAGCCTACCAGCCTCCTCTGTCTAGAGATTTTCCAGGAAAGAATACTGAATGAGTTGCCATTTCCTTCTCCAAGGGATCTTCCTGGAGATTGAAGCCAAGTCTCCTGTATTGGCGGGTGGATTCTTTACCATTGAGTTGCCAGGCAAGCCTGATATTGAATATTATGTGGGTATGTGTGTGTCTGCTAAGTCACTTGAGTCTGACTCTTTGCAACCCTATGAACTGTAGCCCACCAGGCTCCTCTGTCCATGGGATTCTCCAGGTAAGAATACTGGAATGGGTTGCCATGCCCTCCTCCAGGTGATTTTCCTGACCCAGGGATAGATCCCGTGTCTCTTACATCCCCTGCATTGGCAGGTGGGTTCTCCACCACCTGGGAAGCCCCATATTGAATATTATGCAGTAATTATTCCCTTCCCTTAATGCTGCCTTTTAATAAGACAAGACAGCTCTACCACTGGCTCCAGCTTTTCTTCTCATCCTTCAAGTCTCTGAGGACTCCTCCCAGTGGCCTGCAGCAAGATGCCTCGGAGAGGGGTGCATTTTGGCTGAAGTCTGTTTCAGAGATACAGCCCATGTGATTCTCAGCTCTGGCCATATGCTTGATCACTTTCCAGCACAGCTTTTGATGTGAAAGGGAGGAAGTAAGACTCTCTCTTACCCATGGCTAAAAATAATTTCAGAAGGCTGGAGGCAAAGCAGAGGTGATGCCAGCTATCTCTTGGAACAGTTGATAAAACGGCTGCCTCCCGCAGGCCCATTTCATGCATTTCCTTTTCATCTTTCTGCTTCCCCTACATACTTTTTTTCTTCTTTTCTGGACATGCTGGGGAAAGCCTCACATAATAAGCTAGGAAAACTGGGTATCCTGTCATCTCATCTTCCACCTGGGGTTGTCACTTCCTCTTTGCTAAGTCTTCTCACTGAGTCAGCCCACCTGATTAGAAGACCTGTTCTCTCCTGTCCAGCCTTCAGTTGACCAGTTTTTGGAACTCAGCAGGACTATATGAAACATGCCAGATCTGTCAAAAGGCAAGATATCTCATAGATGCCTGGAAGCAGGGCAAAGAAGGCTGGCTGGGGTATACGATGCAAGATACAGGCAGATTATGATACTGGGAGGCTGGAAACTCAAAGGAGACTTCAGCCTTGAAGCCCTTTGATTTCAAAGAGTGGTGGCTGCAGCCTCTGACTGCTCTCGTAAAAGCCAGCTCAGTGGAAACTGTCCTGGCAGCAAGCACGCACATTGTGCCTGTCCTCTTGGGGCCTCAGGGAGCTACTTCCTGTCTGCTATCTGTGATGTGATGATCTTTGTGAAATGCAGATGCACAGGGCCAGCTGGGACCTAAAGAGGCCAAAGAAAGAGAGGTGGGGGTGGGGTGCTGGGAGGGAGCTCAAGTGGTACAGAAGCTACCTGCCAATGCAAGAAACATAAGACACGTAGGTCTGATTCCAGGGTCAGAAAGATCTCATGGAGGAGGAAATGGCAACCCACTCCAGTATTCTTGCCTGGAAAATCCCATGGAGAGAGGAGCCTGGGGGACGACAGTCCATAGCGTCACAAAGATTCAGACATAACTGAAGCAACTTAACATACATATATACACACATATGTATATGTATGTATGTGTGTGTGTGTGTGTTTGTGTGTGTGTGTGTATATATATATATATATATATATATGCTTCGCAGGTGGCACTAGTGGTAAAGAACCTGCTTACCAACACAGGAGACATAAGAGACACAGGTTCGATCCTGAGGTGGGGAAGATCCCCTCAAGGAGGGCATTGGCAACCCACTCAATTATATAAATAAATATACATTTTAATTTTAAATTTAATTTTTAAATTTTTAAGTTTCAAATTTATTTGAAAGGAATCAGAAACAAAATGTGTGGACACAGACCCAGAGACAGAACTGTGGGCTTGCAAATCCTTTGGAATTAATTGTATATATAGATACATCTTTTTATATTAATTTAATTTTTAAATTAAAATTTAAAATTATTTTAAATTAAAAATTATTAAAATTATTTTAAATTAAAAAGTAAAATAAAAAATAAAAATCACTACCCCTGTGTGTTTACTGAGTGGCAGATATTACCTCTTAAACCTTACACTCTCATATCCACCCAGGATTTAAGATGTTACACTCATTTTTTATAGAGGAAGATCAAGAAATAGATTGTGCTCTTTAACTCCTTGTCCAGTGGATCAATTAGGAAAGTGTCTGTAAGGAATTGGAAACCCAACAGACAGTGGCTCACATAAGAGGGGAATTATTATCCTATATAAGAGTGTGACAGAGATAGGCAGCTCTGGCCATTGGTCTAATGATTCAAAAATGATCCCATCTCTGTTGATTCCAGAAATCTTTCTATAAGTTGCAGAATGATAGCTCCAGCTCTGGAAATGATATGTTCATTCAAAGTGGCTGAAAGACATCAAGGAACAAACGCCAGCACCTCTGTGATTACTTCTCTGAACTTCTGAAGTCTCCTCCCTATCCCCAGGAGTGCCTCATTGGTCAGAAATAAGTGACACAGCCATTCCTAGCTGCAACAGAAGCTGGAAGATCAGTATTCCACCTTTCCAGGCTCTACCATGGGGGCAGGCAGGCAAATGATGCTAATGAGGTGGATGACGCTGGAGCCGATTATACAGAGTGAAGTAACCCAGAAAGAAAAACACCAATACAGTATACTTACACATATTTATGGAATTTAGAAAGATGGCAATGATAAACCTGTACACAAGACAGCAAAAGAGACACGGATGTATAGAACAGCCTTTTGGACTCTTTGGGAGAGGGAGAGGGTGGGATGAGTTGGCAGAGTGGCAATGTAACATGTATGATATCCTAAGTGAAACGAATCGCTGGTCTAGGTTCAATGCGGGATGCAGGATGCTTGGGACTGATGCACGGGGATAATCCAGAGAGATGGTGTGGGGCAGGAGGGGGGAGGTGGGGGTCAGGATTGGGAGTTCATGTACACTCGTGGCTGATTCATGTCAATGTATAGCAAAACGAATACAGTATTGTAAAGCAAAACAAACTAAAAAATAAAAATTAATTAAAAAATCAAAATAAAATAAAATAAAATGGGATGTTGGTGGTGGTGATCGTAGTGAGAAGCAGACAGCCTCAAGAGATATTTGGTGGTAAAAATCACCAGACAGAGCTTTCTGACTTCTCCCCCATCTCCCATGGAGATGGGGGAGGAGGAGGAGTCAGGGATGAATCCTAATTTGGTACATACACTGAGACTGAGAGTCACAAAGAAAAAAAAAGATTTTGGAAATGGGAAGTCATGAGGGCACTCTTGGACATATTAAGGCTGAAATGTCCTTGACAAAGAGGGAAGAGGAGAAATGAATTGGAGACTGGAATTGACATATATACACTATTGATACTATGTGTAAAATAGATAGCTAATGATATCTATTAGATATCTATTAGATAGCACAAGGAACTCTACTCACTGCTCTATGGTGATGTAAACAAGAAAGAATTTAAATAAAGAATATATATATATACACACACACACATATATATATACATATCTGTATAGTTGATTCACTTTGCTGTAACAGCAGAAACTAATTCAACATTGTTAAAGCAACTAAACTCAAATAAAAATTAATCAAAAAAATAAATAAAGACTGATATATCCTTGAAACATTGAAATGGAGATGTTAGCAGTGAAATACAGAAAACTGTCCAGCTAGACACAGATTTAGATTTGTGGTTATCAGTCACTTGGGAGTTCCCATGTTCCTTTATTGACACTACTGCTCTCTTGAATTCTCCACAGCAGTGGTCTGTACCTGGACAGGTACCATATTTTCCTCCAGGAGATACTTGGCAATGTCTGGAGACATTTTTGGTGTCACAGTTGGGAGGCAGGGGGAAGGGGTAGTGCTGCTGGCCATCTAGCAGGTATAACCCAGGGGCTCTAGCAAACATTCTACAATGTACACAATATTCATACTTTGATCAAGGTACAAAGATTTTTCCAGTCCAGACTGTCAGTCATGCTGAGAAACCATGCTCTATGACAACCTCAGTTCTGACCTTAAGGCTTCCCTGGCCCACAGGCCTCTAAGTGTTTCATTTTCATCCTTCTCATGAAAGTGAAAGTCACTCAGTCATGTCCAACTCTTTGTGACCCCATGGCCTTTATAGTCCATGGAATTCTCCAGGCCAGAATAATGGAGTGGGTAGCCTTTCCCTTCCCCGGGGGATCTTCCCAGCCCAGAAATCAAACCGAGGTCTCCCACATTGCAGGTGAATTCTTTACCCGCTGAGCCACCAGGAAAGCAAAAGCACTTCTTGGCAGTGGTGGGCCATGAATTCACGTTCCCGAAAGAGACTGGGGCCTTAATCCAGTGCCTTAGACCGCTCAGCCTCACTACCTGGTGAAGTGAAGTGAAGTGAAGTCGCTCAATCGTGTCCGACTCTTTTCGAGCCCATGGACTGTAGCCTACCCGGCTTCTCCGTCCATGGGATTCTCCAGGCAATACTGGAGTGGGTACCATTTCCTTCTCCAGGGGATCTTCCCAACCCAGGGATTGAACCTGGGTCTCCCACGTTGGAGGCAGATGCTTTAACCTCTGAGCCACCAGGGAAGCCCTGGTTCCATTGCGTTCCATTCAGTCGCTCAATCGTGTCCGACTCTTTGCGACCCCATGAATCGCAGCACGCCAGGCCTCCCTGTCCATCACCAACTCCCGGAGTTCACTCAGACTCACGTCCAACTAGGTACCAGTTCCTAGTACAAAGACATCTGGTGGTGATGTGTGCCAATGAGTTACTACCATTGACTTAAGTTATGTTGAAAGTCATCCCTGGAAACAAGAGCCCGACATGGTGTATAATTCACAATTCAAGAGTTTCCCAAATATCAAGATCATAGAAAAAGTTCTCAGAAATGAATTCAATCATTATTCTTAAGACACTGAATCTAAGAGGCTTTTGAATGTGTTGAAGGTCATCTTTCAGTTCAGTTCAGTCACTCAGTCATGTCTGACTCTTTGCAACCCCATGAATCACAGCACACCAGGCCTCCCTGTCCAACTCCCAGAGTTCACTCGAACATATCCATCAAGTCAGTGATGTCATCCAGCCATCTCATCCTCTGTCATCCCCTTCTCCTCCTGCCCCCAATCCTTCCCAGCATCAGAGTCTTTTCCATTGAGTCAACTCTTCGCATCAGGTGGCCAAAGTATTGGAGTTTCAGCTTCAGCATCAGCATCAGTCCTTCCAATGAACACCCAGGACTGATCTCCTTTAGCATGGACTGGTTGGATCTCCTTGCAGTCTAAGGGACTCTCAAGAGTCTTCTCCAATACCACAGTTCAAAAGCATCAATTCTTCAGTGCTCAGCTTTCTTCACAGTCCAACTCTCACATCCATACATGACCACTGGAAAAACCATAGCCTTGACTAGATGGACCTTTGTTGGCAAAGTAATGTCTCTGCTTTTGAATATGCTATCTAGGTTTGTCATAGGGCAATGTAAAAAGAATTGCTATTTTAGACACAATGTTTTGTTTAAGAAGTAACCTAGATTATTGAGTAACCTAAATTGCTGATTACTAGTAACCTCAAATACTAACCATAGATTTATAATAGGAAATCTGTGGCTATTTGAAACACATCCCTGTTTTGGAATTTGGTGTGATGGATAGCCACGTAACCCATAAACCACTACTTGTTTTCCTTCTAATGGTCACATCCTTGTACTTTCCTGATTACTCACTTGAAAATGTTAACTTGCTTTTCCTATAAAAGCCACATAGTTGCTTCCAATGAGGCTTTATTAACCATATGAATTTCAGAGACACACTCTCAGGATAAACCGACTGAGTAGGAACTCTTTTTAGCTGGAATCTAATCAAGCCTACATATAACTCTTAAGAGCTTATTAAAAAGTTCAGTTACACATCTGAATTGATAGGCTCTGATCCAATGATGTGGAGAGTGGCAGACCATTAAAATTAATCGAATGTGCTGAACCATTTCGAGATTGACTTCTTTTGCGTTACAAAAAAATAGGAGGTGCTAGGTTAGCCTCTGCCCTGAAGAATTAGTCTAAAATTACAATCAAAACATCTCAAATGAAGTTGTTGTAAAACTCACTGATATATATATATATATATATATATATATATATAGCTTCCAAATTATGCTTATACCCCTTATAATTTAAATACTGAGTTACTCTCACTTAGAGGTAACTTGAATCTCAACAAAGAGTGATAAGCATGAGTTCCAACCCATCTGAGTGCCTGTTGAGCTACTGGAGTAACTCATCTGTGTGAAGCTATCATTTAAGCAAAAATTTTTTTTCCTTTTAGGAGTAGAAAATATCTGAAGAGGAAGTGTTTTCCCAAAATCCAAACTATATTATTTTAGTGCACTTTGCATTCTTATTTATTGCTGGCATACAGGACAGGAAGCTCAAGTGGCCATTTGCTGCACAGCCTACTCAGCAGAGAGATGGAACATTTAAGGCCTTTCATCCCATATGTCCAAAATGATTTCAAAAGCAGCCATTTCAGTGTCTCCTGGAATATGGTAAAGGAGGTAAGAGAAGGAAATATTTCTATGAAAAGCATCCACAAGAAAGAAGTAAAATGAAAAGCTTGAAACCTTGCACTTGCCAGTTCTACCCTGGAGGACCTCTCGACCTCGCCTTGTACCCCCCTGCTCTTCCCAGACACGCGGCTTTTCAGGTCCCCAAACACACAGCGCTTCACATCACCTGCTCACCTGCAGTTTCCATCATGCATCCGCTTTGCCTCTGCCCCCTCTGCATCCAACCAGCATCCCTTTACCCACTGTATTCCTTTCTTGGGAACCTTCTCCACAATCTCACAGTAGACCTCCATTAGCACATTAGCTTCTCATGATATAATGCATGGGTAATTAATTAATAATAGAAATATATTTTAATATCTTTCTCCCCTTGGAAATGGAAGCTGCAAGAACACAAGGATGGCTCACTTTCTGTTATAATTTTATTCCCAGAAAATAACACAATGTCTGAAACATAGTACTCCATCCATGCTGAATCAGTTCAGCTCAATCACTCAGTCGTGTCTAACTCTTTGCAACCCCATGGACTGCAGCATGCCAGGCTTCACTGTCCATCACCAACTCTCAGGGTTTACTCAAACTCATGTCCATAGAGTCAGTGATGCCATCCAACCATCTCATCCTCTGTTGTCCCCTTCTCCTTCTGCCTTCGATATTTGCTAGCATCAGGGTCTTTTCAAATGAGTCAGCTCTTCACATCAGGTGGCCAAAGTATTTGAGCTTCAGCTTCAGCATCAGTCCTTCCAGTGGTTATTCAAGACTGATATCCTTTATGACTGACTGGTTGGATCTTCTTGCATTCCAAGGTGACTCTCAAGAGTCTTCTCCAACACCACAGTTCAAAAGCATCAATTCTTTGGTGCTAACCTTTCTTTATAGTCCAACTCTCATATCCATACTTGACTATTGGAAAAACCATAGCTTTGAATAGACAGACCTTTGTTGGCCAAGTAATGTCTCTGCTTTTTATATGCTGTCTAGGTTGGTCATAGTTTTTCTCCAAAGAGCAAGTGTCTTTTAATTTCATGGCTACAGCCACCATCTGCAGTGATTTGGGGGCCAAAAAAATAAAATCTGTCACCATTTCCACTGTTTCCCCATCTATTTGTCATGAAGTGATGATGGGACCAGATGCTATGATCTTAGTTTTCTGAATGTTGGGCTTTAAGCCAACCTTTTCACTCTCTTCTTTCACTTACATCAAGAGGCTCTTTAGTTTTTCTTTGCTTTATGCCATTAGGGTGGTGTCATCTGCATATCTGAGGTTATTGATTATTTCTCCCAGCAATCTTGATTCCAGCTTGTACTTCATCCAGCCTGGCATTTCTCATGATGTACTCTGTATATAAGTTAAATAAGCAGGGTGACAATATACAGTCTTGATGTACTCCTTTCCCAATTTGGAACCAATCTGTTGTTCCATGTCCAGTTCTAACTATTGCTTCTTGACCTGCATATAGATTTCTTAGGAGGCAGGTCAGGTGATCTGGTATTCCCATCTCTTTAAGAATTTTCAACAATTTGTTGTGATCCACACAGTCAAAGGCTTTGGCATAGTCAGTAAACCAGAAGTAGGTGTTTTTCTGGAACTCTCTTGCTTTGTTCAAGAGACTTGTTTTGCTTGACAAAGCAAGTTGTCTTGGACCAAATTGTCTTGCTTGTCTCTTGTCTTTGTGATGGTCCAGTGGATGTTGCCTGGAGGAGGGCATGGCAACCCATTCCAGTATTCTTGCCTGGAGAATCCCATGAACAGAGGAGCCTGGTGGGCTAGTCCATGAAATACCAAAGGGCTGGACATTACTGAAATGACTTAGTATGCACACATGCAATGGATGTTGGCAATTTGACCTCTGGTTCCTCTGCCTTTTCTAAATCTACCTTGAACATCTGGAAGTTCATGGTTCATGTACTGTTGAAGGCTGGCTTGGAGAATTCTGAGCATTACTTTACTAGTATGTGAGATAAGTGTAATTGTGCAGTAGTTTGAACATTCTTTGGCATTGCCTTTCTTTGGGATTGAGTGAAAACTGATCTTTTCCAGTCCTGTGGCCACTGCTGAGTTTTCCCAATTTGCTGGCATATTGAGTGCAGCACTTTCACAGCATCATCTTTTAGGATTTGAAATAGCTCAATTGGAATTCCATCATCTCCACTAGCTTTGTTCATAGAGATGCTTCCTAAAGTCCTCTTAACTTTGCATTCCAGGATGTCTGGCTCTATGTGAGTGATCACACTGTTGTGGTTATCTGGGTCATGAAGATCTTTTTTGTATATTCTTCTGGGTATTCTTGCCACCTCTTCTTAATATCTTCTGCTTCTTTTAGGTCCATACCATTTCCGTCCTTTATTGTGCCCATCTTTGCATGAAATGTTCCCTTGGAATCTCTAATTTTCTTGAAGAGATCTCTAGTCTTTCCCATTCTATTGTTTTCCTCTATTTCTTTGCATTGATCACTGAGGAAGTCTTTCTTATCTCTCTCTTTCTATTCTCTGGATGCTGAATAAATATATGCAAATATAAACTGTTCTATGAATCATTACCATGCCCCCACCTCATTCATTTCTTTCTTCCCATGTGTATAGATATATAATTGAGCATAGTTTGCATTAAAAATGGTTCCATTTGAGAGTTTGGCAAAAGAGCCTCTGAGATATTTCCCATGGGGTATAATTAGCTAACGTACCTATAGATCCTAAGATGACCGGGAGGAAACAAATCTGAAGCCTTCATGGATAAAAACTGTGTTTAATTCACAGAAATTAAAGATGAGAAAAGTCAGTCAGTTAATCCCAGGCTGGGCAGAAAGAATTGCCGGGTGCAGAGATTCAAGTCATTCTTTTGTGGCATGTTTAAATGTCCCAACCATTTATTTATAATTAGGCACAGTGGGGAGCTAAAATGAACTTTCCTGTATAAAGCTTTGCCAGCATTTCTGCAAAATATTGGCACAGCCTCTTGCAAACTCTCAGCTATTGCCTGTCACACAGCCACTCTACATAGGGACCGTCTGCTCAAATTCCTACAGGGACCAGTTAATGCCATGAAGTTGGCTGGGGAGGGGCCCCTGCAGCACACCAGCATACCCAAACCTGGTCTGAAGGAGAAAATTCAGAGTTAGCTATAGTTGACTGGCGCCAAGTTAAAAACAGGAGCCCTGGGTGATATGGTTTTGAAATCTCCATATTTTTAAATGAGAGCCACTTTTATTTATTTTTTAAAAGCAATTTTATCATATCCATAGAACTGCTGCTGTTGTTCAGTCGCCCAGTCATGTCGGACTCTGCGACCCCATGGACAGCAGCATGCCAGGCCTTTCTGTTCCTCACTATCTCCCAAAGTTTTGTGCAAGTTCATGTCCATTGCATCAGTGATGCCATCCAACCATCTCATCCTGATGCTCTCTTCATCTTCTGCCCTTAGCTTTTCCCAGCATCAGAGACTTTTCCAGTGGGTTGGCTATTCATATCAGATGACCAAAATATTGGAGCTTCAGCTTCAGCATCAGTCTTTCCAATGAGTATTTAGGGTTGACTTCCCTTAAGATTGACTGGCTTGATCTCCCTGCTGTCCAAGGGACTCTCAGGAATAGCTTTATTATTTATCCATAGAATAGCTTTATTATTTTTTTTCTAAGGATTACAGTTCTTTGTTAAGTTCTAGATTCACTCTTTGGGGGTGTATATTCTCTAGCAGTTCTTTCAGCTTTCAGAGAGGATCTACTGGGTTATTAAAACTCTGATTTCTTGGATATTTGAAAAAAAGTCTTACTTCATCCTCACATTTCAATGATATTATGACTGAACATAGACATTTCGATTTGGACTTCTTTTCTTTAGCGAACTAAAAACATTGTTCAATATCTTTTTTCCTCCAATATTGTTGATGACACATCTAATGTCAAATATGATTAGAATTAATTTGAACAGTCTTTTTCTCACCCTTTCTGGAGGAGACCACTTTTTTAAAATAAATTTATTTATTTTAATTGGAGGTTAATTACTTTACAATATTGTATTGGTTAAAATCATTATACAGGCCACACAAAACATATCTCTGAAAAGGTACACTGAGGACCACCTGTTTGCTACTTCTGCTTCCCAGCCTCTATCCTTGTTCTTGCAGGACCCGGGAGGTGGCCAGGGCGAGAAATGCTGCCTGCAGTGGACCCAGGTGCTGCGGAGGGCGGAGTCTCTGTTGTGGTCACAGCCAGGTGACATCTTCTTTGCTCAAAGTTCAAAGAAAACTTCTTTACTACCCCATTACCAACATCTTCTCAATCTTCACTCCCTCTCCAATCCAGACTGGGGACATACAGTCTGGATTTATGATATGGATGAATGGCACAGGTTCTAACTTATATTTAACCACACAAAGGCACCCCAACTGAAGAAAACGTCAGCCGCATCCACTTGTCTCCTTTACCAGTGCAGCCTGTCTTTCTACCAGTGAAAGCAAGTCATCACACTGCTTCCTCTCTTTTACTCATTCATACGAGGTGAGACATTTTAAAAAGGGTAACCACCACACACACACACACACACACACAGAATAAGACATGTACTTATCACCAAGAAGTAAAGACTGTTTAAATGTTGCCATGTTTGCTTCAGGTCTTTTCGTTAAGTAAAAGAAATATTACAAATGAAAGCAAAATTCCTTTGGCTCAGTTACCAGTCCTGTATCATCTTTTCCTTTCCTCAAGACCATGTCTTTGAACTATGACCTACCTGGTTCCTTTTTGCATTTAATATCACATTATTTTAGGGATTTAAATTAGCACAAATGTCATCATACGGCATGCATCATTCTATGATATGTTTTTTTCATCATCTATGTATGTAAAATCTATAGACAGAGACATGTGCACAGAGAGAGGATATCAAAGACAGAGACAGAAGCAGGTGTTATTCCTTTTAACTTCTGTATATTCATGTGAATAATTCTCATTTTATTGTTTTTCCTTCTCAAATTATGGCATGTATACCAGAACACAATGCAGAATTTTCCTCCAAAACTATCACTCTACAAAAGAATTACTCATCTGTGAAACTTAACAGTCTCTCATGTTATGGTACAATCTTTCCATACTTTAGCTCAAACCACACAGCATTATTGACGAAGACAGACTATTCCAAAAATAAGCATGCAGTGTTGACTCTGGATGCTTATGGAAGTCACTTAATGGAATATACTTAAAAGAAAAGGATAAAAAAGGGGAAAAGGAGGGGGAGGAGGAGGGAAGGAGAAAATGGGAGGAGGAGAGGGAGGAAAGAAAAAGAAATTTAACATAGATCAGGTAATAACTTGTGAGTATAAGACCTTACAATTGCAAGTGTTGTGTGCCACTACACATAAACCTTCCCAAGATTCACTTTAAATCAACACAGTAATTGGTTATTCTGGAGAGAATATGCAACTGCAGGCCAAATGAACAAGACAATGATTCTAATATTAAAGCATGAAGATTCTTGAGTGAAGAAACATTTTCCAAAGAAAACATCACTGATTCTTAAACTACGGGGTGTCATACACCCTGGGACACTATTTCTATTATTCAAAAGGCAGTTCTTTGCTGATGGGAAAGAACTCTGATTATGAAGGCATATAGGAGACATTTAAGTCAAATCATTTTCTGAAATCTGCAGTTAGAGAAAAAGAACATTTCTAAGTTGATATTTTATGCATTTTGTCATTTCAAACCTGTATGTTTAACATTTTAAGTAAATAGTTGACTATTTCTTTTATATCCATAAAGTTTAATTATTTAATTTGACCCCAAACCTCTCTTTTACTTTTCTCATTGAAAAAATGGGAAGAAGTCACTGCATTTCTGGAATTGCCTTCTATTTAGGCATATGACAAACTGTTTCTAATTTTTCTTCATTAAAAATACTGTAGCCATGAACACCTTGGAACATGTTTCCTCCTGCACATGGCCAGTAATAAGAAATTCTCTGGTGTATATGCCTGGAAGGAAAACTGGCATATTACCTTCTCACTCTGTAATGTCTTTAGAATCCTGTGCTGCTTCTCAAAATATGTTGTGTTTTCCAGGGGTCAAAGAGCCGCTGAGAACCAGGCTGAAATCCCAGAGCAGATCCTCTTAGAGTCACTCTAACAAGGGAGCCCTTTGCAGCACCGCTCTCTATGCCCTGTGAGATAATCTTCCCCAGCTGAGGCCCGCCCCACTGGTTGTGAATTGGGGACCAGCCAAAGTCTCTGTCTCAAAGTGACATTCACAGGAATGGGTCATAGGTCAGCCACAGAGGTTCTGCCATTTACCCATGGTCCATGTCTGCAGAGCGGGCATCCATGCTCGTTACTATGCAGTTCAGATCCAAGAACAAGCATCAGGGTATGGCCTCTGGGCCCTCGAAGCCAAGCGCTCGAAGGTCTCATCCATTTCCTGAGCACAGGGAGGCCTTGAGGGAAAATGAGGCTCTGGATGAAGTTAAGTGCTCCCCTTATTAAGCTAAAGATGAAACCACCTGGGCATTTGCAAGAGAAGCTATCAGTAACATGAGGAAGCAGCAGTCAAAAGCAAAGAGAGGCAATGTGGCTGAATTCTCCACGTGGTGACTCTTCAAGTTTGCTAAAGTGCAAGCTTAAAGGCTGACATATATTGAAGTCCCACTAACTTCATCTAGTTCATCAGGAAGGAGCTAAACACACACAAAATTAAATCCCCTGGAAAAAGCCTGACATCAAGATTTCTGCAGTATGTCAGAACTAAGGAGCCATTCAGGGATACAGTCGTGGAATTTGAGCAGCAGTTCTGCTCCTGCACTGCTGTGGGGCAAGTTACTCAACCACTGAGCCTCAGTTTCCTCCTCTACAAAATGAGAATGACCATCCCTGCCTCATGGGGTTTTTGTGAATATCAATACTTCTACCAATGATATCAGTCATTGGACACTTATTATTCTGGGTTGCTGGGCTGTGTCATTTCATTCATCAGTCACAGGGAAGGTGTCAATATTATTTCATGGTCACTTTGCAAATGAAGGAATTCAGATGTAGGCTAAGTAACCTGCCCAAGGTTGATAGTCGGTGAGTGGCCCAACTTAAATATTTGGCCAATATCAGATCCCCCCTTTTTTTTATTTTTTAATAAAGTGAAAGTGAAGTCCTCAGTCGTGTCCGACTCTTTGTGACCCCATGGACTGTAGCCAATCAGGCTCCTCCATCCGTGGGATTCTCCAGGCAAGAGTGCTGGAGTGGATTGCCATTTCCTTCTCCAGGGGATCTTCCCGACTCGGGAATCGAACCCAGGTCTCCCGCATTGCAGGCAGATGCTTTACCATCTGAGCCACCAGGGAAGATTTGTATTTAAGGTGCAAACATGATGTTTTAATATACATAAGTAAGTAAGTAAAGTCACTCAGTCGTGTCCGACTCTTTGTGACCCCATGGACTGCAGTCCACCAAGCTTCTCAGTCCATGAGATTCTCCAAGCAAGAATACTGGAGTGGGTTGCCATTTCCTTCTCCAGGGGATCTTCCTAACCCAGGGATCGAACCCAGGTCTCCCACATTGGAGGCAGATGCTTTAACCTCTGAGCCACCAGGGAAGCCAAAGATTACTACAATTAACCTAATTAAAATATCTCCTCACATAGTTACCTTTTTTGTGTGTGATGACATCCAAGGACTGCTCTCTTAGCAAATTTCCAGTATTCAATATAGCATTAATAACTATAGTCTCCATGCCATACATTGTTTCTCAACTTATTCATCCTACGTAACTTTCTGTATTTGACAACTTCCCCAATTGCCCCACATTTCTACCCCTGATATCCACTATTCCACTGTGCTTTTATGTATTCAACTTTTTAAAGATCCCATGTATAAGTGAGATGATGCAACTTGTTCCATTTCTGTGTCTGGCTTGTTTCACTCCGCATAATGTCCTCCGGGTTCATCCATACTGATACAAATGCAAAGCCCTCTCTTTACCATGACAGAACACCTTGCACAGCTGTATTTAAATAAGCCAGTTTAATGCTGGCTATAGAGACTGGCTCTTGTTTACCATATAACTTTTTTTCTGACAGAATATTTCATGACTTGGCCTTCTTGATCCCTGACTCCTTCTGCTTCTCTGTGGTCTATTGTGACACCGTCCAAGAACATAGGGCCTTGCGATTTACATAATCAAGGGAGCACAAGCTACTTCAACAGATTCTTAAGAGTGTTACAGTCTTGATCTGAAGGTTTCCCAGGATTTCAAAATAACTATGATCCTACAGTAAAATGTTTTCGGAAAGGTCAATAGATTCAATTCTGTAGAAAAACAAGGACAATTGCTATTATTTTGAAAATCATTCACTCGACTTGGTCAGATATTAATGATTTACCAAAGAACTACTCTATACAGGGCTTCTCTGGTGGCTCAGATGATAAAGAATCTGCCTGCAATGCAGGAGATCTGGGTTTGATCCCTGGGTCAGGAAGATTCCCCGGGAGGACAGAATGGCTATCCCACTCCAGTATTTTTACCTGGAAAATCCCATGGACAGAGGAGCCTGGCAAGCTACAGTCCATGGGGTCGTAAATAGTCAGACGAGACTTAGTGACTAACACGTTCACTACTTTGCACTATATATAGAGCTATCTCCTAGGTGCAGTGTAGACTCCCAGAGGGCAATCTCTGGGAAAATTGGACTGAACACACGCTACCTCAAGAGTGGGACAAAATTAAAAGTCCCAAATGATACTGGTTTTTTAAAATTTCTAAATGATGTGTAGTTGAGGGTTTTTCCCACCTGAAATCTCTAGGCGGTTGATTCCCCGCATCTCCCCGTTTCACAAACTCTGCCAGCACAAGAGGGAAAGGCCATTATGAAGTCTCTTGTTTACAGGCATGATTGCAGTCTCCAAATCAGGTCAGCAGTTGCCCCCTGAGACTGTCTGACTCTCTCTCTCTCTCTCTCTCTCTCTCTCTCTCTCTCTCTAAACCAGCGCTTCTACCCTCAAGCAAAAATGAAGCTTTATTCAAAGACTCGAAGGATTCAGTTTACTCTCAATGATTGAAGAATGAGGATGTAAGTATTAAAAAAAAGAAAAAAGCCTGTAAGAAATCGATTGTTTCTATTGGGGTTTGGAAAGAGTACGGGGCTTGCATTTAAAGGTGGATTTGCCTAACATACTGAAAATGACTTGAGGCCAAACAATGAGTTTTCTGAAAGGAATGAACACTGAAGCAACTGAAGATCTGATCTATTTTCTCTCCCTTCTTGGCTTACTTCGTCCACTTATCTCTTCTAAGCACCTACCCTGTGGAAGGTGCTAGGAATCTAAAGTTTCAAAACACAGTCCCCAGTAGGCTAACACTCACCAGACAGTGTGACTAGTGCAATGCCGGAGGGAAGCACAGAGTGAGTTTAGTTATAAAAGTCACTAGCTTTTGAGTTCCTCTCCACAGGAAGCCCGTGCCTCACTGTGTTACTTTTTTTAACTATTAAAATCCAACAGAATCCTTTTTTGTCACAAATATGAAAGTGGAGATTTAGGAGAAGTGACTCATCCAAAATTACACATTTACTAATGGTAAGGATAGAATTTAAGTTGAGATCAACAAAATCCCAAAACCCAACTTCTTAATTACTCTGTAATGTTATTAAGAAAGCATAGTGAAGGGACACAGAAACTGCAACCCAGGAAGTCTTCATGGAGAAAGCAACATCCTAAGTCTGAAGGATGTAAGGAATAGTCCAGGGGTAAGAGATGGCAAATGCCTTCTGAGACCAAATCTGGACCTGGCCGGGCTGAAGAGAAATCTGGTGCTAGGGCCAGGAAGAGCCCAGTGTCAAGGCTAAGAAGATGGAGCTGGGCCTATGAAGCCATGGGAAGCCACTGAATGATTTTAAGCAAAGGAATTACATACCTAGATTTTTGAAAAAATATTCTATATGTTTTATTTTTTCTTACCTTAAATTCAACAAAATTAGGTTGTTATAATCAAGTTTTAATATACATTGTATTTATGAATAGTAATATCAAATTAGGTAATTTTTTTGCATCAGTGTAGTTAACTTTTTATTCATTTAATTTTAGAGAAATTTAACTCTGCCGAGAGCAACTGAAATTATTGACAAAAATTCTTTAAGGAATATCTAGATTCAAATTTAAACTGTGAATTTTGCCTATCCTGTTCCAACTTTGTAATGAGGTTTCATAGCTTGTTATTATTAGAGAAAATAGTACAATAATTTTATTTCATCACATAAATTGATACCGTTCATATTGCTATTTTCACCATTTCTTTTTTTAATGAAAGTATAGTTGATATATATACCTTAGGTAAGTTACAGATATACAATACAGTGATTCACAATATTTAAAGGTTATACTCTATAACTATATTTTATAGTTAATATAAAATAATAGCTATATTTCCTGTGTTGTGCAATATATCCTTGCATCTTATTTTGTAGCTAATAATTTGTACCTTGTAATCCCCTGCCCCTATATTGCCCTCACCCCACTGGTAACCACTAGTTTCTTCTCTGTATCTGTAAGTCCACTTCTTTTCTGTTTTATTCACTGATTTATACAAGGAAACCATCAACAAAATGAAAAGACAACCTACAGAATTTGAGAGAGTATTTCAAATGGTATGATCAATGAGGAATTAATATCTAAACTATATAAACAACTCCTACAATTCAATATCAAAAAATCAAACAAGCCAATTAAAAAGTGGGCAGAAGACTTGAATAGACACTTTTCCAAAAAGGGAAGGCAGATGGCCAACAGTCGCATGAAAAAGGTGTCTAACAATGCTCATCACCAGGGAAATGCAAATCTAAACAAAGCCACAAAAAGGTATCACCTCACACTTTCAAAACGGCTGTCTTCAAAGAGGGCAAAAATAACAAGTGTTGGCAAGGATGTGGAGAAAAAAGAACCCTCTTACATTGTTGGTAGGAATGAAAATTGGTGCTGCCACTGCAGAAAACAGTGTAGAAGTTTCTCGAAACTCTAACCATATGACCTACCAATCCCATTCTTGGCTACATATCCAAAATCAAAGGTAAACAAAACACTAATTTGAAAAGATACATGCACCCCAACATTCATAGCAGCATTATTTGCAATTGCCAAAACATGGAAGGAACTTGAATGTTCAGCAACAAATGAATGGACTAAGAAAATGTGGTTTATACACACACATGATGGAATACTACTCAGCCATAAAAAAGAACAAAACTTTGCCTTTGCAGCAACATGAATGAACTTGGAGGGTATTAAGCTAAGGTGAAAGGTCAGACAGAGAAAGACAAATACCATATAATATCACATATAGAACCTAAAAAATACAACAAACTGGTGAATTTTGCTTTATAAAGCTCACTCTGGCTGCTCTGTGAAAATGTATCAGAAAGCGGTGAAGCTGAATCATGAGAGATATATTGAGCTAATAACAATCCCAGTGATAATAGCAGATAGTGGTCAATGTTCAGTGACTCAAAGGAAAGGATGAGGGCCTGAAAGACTATGTAGAGTGCAATGCTGATACAGCTAGTAAATGATGGGTTTAGGAAAGATGACTTCTCTTATTTGAAGAATAACATCTTCTTATTTGGAAATGTCTTTACTAATTTTTGCAGTGTGCTACTATATACAAATAACTAACCAAAAGCCAACTGAGATCATCATATTAATAAATCTTTAAATATGAAATAACTGTTTTGGTCAATAATCCTGAAAAATAATGGCAAGGGAAAAAAGATATCTCAGATTCATTTAATAATGACAGAATAACACATAAATTCTTTTCCTATAAAATAAGCTAGACAGGGAAGAAAATTTCTATTGCTATAAAAGAGTAATACAAGGAATCCTTGCGACAGAATTGTTCTATACTTTTATTGTGCTGGTGGTTATGCAAAGCCACACATGATAAAGCTGCAAAGAACTAAATTCACACACATACAAACATACACACACAAATGAATACATGCAGAGTTGGTGAAGTCTAAATAAGACAAGTAGATTGCGTCAACATCAATTTCCTGGTTGTCATATTGTACTAAAGTTATACAAGATGTTGCTATAGAGGGAAATTGAATGAAATTTATACAGGATCCCTGTATATCATTTTCTACTACTCAGTGTGAACCTACAATTGTCTCAAAACAAAATATTATTTGAATAGTCAGTGGTTCTCAATTTATTGTGAGTTACAGGGATAATCCTGCAAAAACTATAGATTCTTTTCCTACAAAATACAGGTAAAATTTTTCTTACAGTTTTATAACATTCATTAAGCCACTGAAGTTCCTCTAGATTTATATATTTTGCCATTATACAACTCCAGACAGACACCAAGAAAATTGACATTTTGCCATTCCAAGGATAGTGTTGTATTAAGAGCTTTCACTCCAGAGCAAGACTGGGTTCACATCCTGACTCTAACAGTTCCAGAACTCTATTACTGACTTGAACACATTGTTTAACCTCTCTGTGTCTCAGTTTCCTAATCAGTAAGATGTAATTGATCATTCTACATATGCTTAGTAACTAAGTTAGTTAATATAGTAAAACACTCAGAAGAGTACCATACACATAATGACAGTTAACATTTCTGTTCAGTTCAATTCACTTCAGAAAAGCTGAATTTGATTTTGCTCCCAGAGTATCCTCAGCATTTATTGCAATCCAAGGCTCACAATAAATACTCAACAACTATTTGTTGAATGACTGAATAAATAAATGTATGAATAAACCTATAATGACAGAACCTAACAGATATGCAAGACTTTATAAAGAAGGCTGTTCACCCCACAGAGGGCAGGTTTTCTTCCCCATCATCAGTTCACAAGAGAAACGATAACACCCGAAAAGATCCTATACTCCATCTAGTATTTCCATACCTGTCATCTCAAGTCTTTATCATAGTAAAAAGGATTCTAATTCTCTTTGTAAGTTGCACTGAAACACATGAAAAATAATAGAACCATAGACAATCAAAATTCCATTCTGCTTTGGGCCATACCCTTTCATTCCAAACTACACATAAACACACATATACATAAGTACTCCAGCTCACACACAAAAGAACCCAAAAAGAAAATTAAATTTCCTTAAGTTTTTTTCAAGATACAGATGCACATCTCATCAATGTTTATTCATCTTCCTACTGTACTGATTCTCAAGGAAGTAAATGGAATTTAATGAGAAAAAAGAGCAACTTAGAAAAAATCGAGCCTACCATCAAGCACCCCTGCGTCTCCCAATTCCACCCCTAATCTTTCTAGCACTTCGCTCAGTCTCTCCTTCAGTTTTCCCTGCTAAGGCATGTTAGCAGAAAGGGCCCCTAGTTGGATTAATTGGATCAACGCTGAAGTTTTCATTTGTTTCGTGAGTTTAACAAATTAATCTGGCATATAATGAAATATTGTGAAACAGTTTCAGAATGGATATTGCAAATACTGCCTTGTTCAATTACTGTCAAAATGTGCATACAGGAAAAATATGAAAATCTGAACATATAATTGCAGACTTAATTACCACTCTGTGCTAACCAGAGGCAATCATACTGAATTTGTCAAAGCATTTAAACTAGTTATAAAGTCTGTATAATTCCAAGAAATGGGAGTACATAAACGAACACTAAACAGACTAATTCAGTCTAATTTTCCTTGAGTTGTGAAGATTGTACAAGAAACAGTGGTTAACCAGAGATGGGGGGCAGGGATGGGGATGCGGGAAATGAGGAGATGTTGATTAAAGGGTACAAAGTTGTGGCTGCATAGTGTGAATAAGTTGTAGAGATTTAACATGCACCATGGTGACTATAATTAGTTATACAGTATTATATACTTGAAATTTACCAAAAGAGTATATCTTAGGTATTGTCACCACATACACACAAGAAATAGTATTAATGGAAAAAATTCCTAGACTTTACTCTTCTTAACTAAATGATCATCCCCAAAATTAACGTGTATAATTAACTGCATTGCATTCAACAGGCCTGGGTTAGGTCCTAGCTCCAGCTCTATGGCCTTGGGTCTCTCTGAATCTCACTTTTCTTAGCTTTAAGGAGGCACTGAAAACACCTATTTCACAATAGTTCTGTGTGTGTGATAATGACAATAATAGTAACAACAACAGACATAAGTGAGCAGCCAGGAGCTGGCCTCACAAACATCCACTGTGGTGAGAGCTCTGAAGGGACAGACCAGACGTCTGGGCAGATGGAGGTATCTCTATCTAACAGACCACAAACTGCAAGCATACCTAAAGTGCCTGTCCTTCAGCTATTTCTTGAGGTGAGAAAGGATGAACCTGGGGGTACATGCCTGAAACAGGGGTCCTGTGTAACTCTCTGCACAGCCTCTTCTTTGGTAGGGAGAGATCTGATGATGAAATATCTCAGAACAAAGAACCAACTTGTGTGTTCAGTTTGCCAAGCTGGAGTCACAAAACACACTGGATACTTGAAGATGCCCCCAGTGGAAACAAATGCTGTGTACCTTGGCTTGACTTGAGCATGGTATATTTAATTTATGAATTTAGACTGTTGAAGAACCAAAAGCCAGGAAATAGAACCAGTACTTGTCAATTACCTACTATGTGCCAGGAACTCATTATCATATTTTCATCTGTGAAATGGGGATGACAATATATTAACACCAAACTCTCTGGTTAATTAAAACTTTTTTTTAAAAGATGGTATAAGAATGATCAGTCCAGGATTTTTCAATGGACTACAAATATGAATTAGCTCTTCAGTTCAATTCAGTTCAGTCGCTCAGTCGTGTCTGACTCTTTGAGACCCCATGAACCACAGCACGCCAGACCTCCCTATCCATCACCAACTCCTGGAGTTTACCCAAACTCACGTCCATCGAGTCTGTGATGCCATCTAACCATCTCATCCCCTGTCGTCCCCTTCTCGTCCTCCCCTCAATCTATCCCAGCATCAGGGTCTTTTCAAATGAGTCAGCTCTTCACATCAGGTGGCCAAAGTATTGGGAGTTTCAGCTTGAGCATCAGTCCTTCCAATGAACAGTCAGGACTGATCTCCTTTAGGATAGACTGGTTGGAACTCCTTGCAGTCCAAGGGACTCTTAAGTATCTTCTCCAACACCACAGTTCAAAAGCATCAATCCTTGGTGCTCAGCTTTCTTTATAGTCCAACTCTCACATCCATACATGACTACCGGAAAAACCATAGCCTTGACTAGATCGACTTTTGTTGGCAATGTCTCTGCTTTTGAATATGTTGTCTAGGTTGGTCATAACTTTCCTTCCAAGGAGTAAGTGTCTTTAATTTCATGGCTGCAATCATCATCTCAGTGATTTTGGAGCCCCCCAAAAATAAAGTCAACCACTATTTCCACTGTTTCCCCATCTATTTCCCATTAAGTGATGAGACCAGATGCCATGATCTTCATTTTCTGAATGTTGAGCTTTAAGCCATCTTTTTCTCTCTCCTCTTTCACTTTCATCAAGAGGCTTTTTAGCTCCTCTTCACTTTCTGCCATAAGGGTAGTGTCATCTGCATATCTGAGGTTATTGATATTTCTCCTGGCAATCTTGATTCCAGCTTGTGTTTCTTCCAGTCCAGCATTTCTCATGATGTACTCTGCATATAAGTTAAATAAGCAGGGTGACAATATACAGCCTTGACGTACTCCTTGTCCTATTTGGAACCAGTCTGTTGTTCCATGTCCTGTTCTAACTGTTCTCAAGAGGCAGGTCAGGTGGTCTGGTATTCCCATCTCTTGAAGAATTTTTCACAATTTAATTGTGATCCACACAGTCAAAAGCTTTGGCATAGTCAATAAAACAGAAATAGATGTTTTTCTGGAACTCTCTTGCTTTTCTGATGATCCAGAGGAATTTGGCAATTTGATCTCTGGTTCTTCTGCCTTTTCTGAAACCAGCTTAAACATCTGGAAGTTCACAGTTCACCTAT
This sequence comes from Aepyceros melampus, assembly GCA_006408695.1. Lineage (NCBI taxonomy): Eukaryota > Metazoa > Chordata > Mammalia > Artiodactyla > Bovidae > Aepyceros > Aepyceros melampus. The sequence continues at coordinate 147,608 of SJXQ01009645.1, read as the reverse complement.
TGCTAAAGCCCGGCTTGGAGAATATTGAGCATTACTTTACTAGCGTGTGAGATGAGAGCAATTGTGTGGTAGTCTGAGCATTCTTTGGCATTGCCTTTCTTTGGGATTGGAATAAAATGGACCTTTTCCAGTCCTGTAGCCACTGCTGAGTTTTCCAAATTTGCTGATATATTGAGTGCAGCACTTTCACAGCATCATCTTTAGAATTTAATATTTGACAAAGTACATAAATGTACATTATCTCATTTGAATTATCCTTTCTCATATTGTTTCAATCAATGAAATTTTCTTTAAATTCTATCTGAAAGTGTTAGCCACTCAATCATGTCTCTTTGAGATTCCATGGACTGTAGCCCACCAGGCTCTTCTGTCTATGGGATTCCCCAGGCAAGAATACGGACTGGGTTGCCAATTCCTTCTCCCAGGCATAGAACCCAGGTCTCCTGTATTTCAAGCAGATTCTTTACTATCTGAGCCACCAGGGAAGCTCAAGAAAACTGGAGTGGATTGCCATGCTGTCCTCCAGGGCATCTTCCTAACCCAGGGATCGAACCCACATCTCTTATGTCTCCTGCATTGGCAAGCAGATTCTTTACCACTAGTGCCACCTCAGAAGCCCTATAAATTCTATAGTCCTTTAACATTTTCAAAAGTTTCACATATGATTTCATAAATCCCATTAAAAACTTTTTTTAAAAGTAAAGCTTTTGATAAATTTCAACATCCATTTAGGATAAAACTTCTCTAGAAAGTAGGCATAAAGCAAACATACCTCAACATAATAAAGGCCACATATGAAAAAAACAACAGCTAACATCATACTCAATGGTGAAAAGCTGAAAGCATTTTATCTAAGATTAGGAATAAGATAAGGACGTTGACTCTCCCCACTTTTATTTAACATAGTTTTGAAAGTCCTAGCCACAGCAATCAGAAAAGAAAGAGAAATAAAAGAATTTATATTGGAAAAGAAGAAGTAAAACTGTCACTGTTTGCAGATGACATGATGCTATACATAAAAATACTAAAGACGCTATCTGAAAACTACTAGATTTCATCAATGAATATGGTAAATTTGTTGGATACACAATTAATATAAGAAATCTGTTGCATTTATATACAGTAACAAACTATCAGAAAGAGAAAGTAAGGGGGAAATTTTCATTTGCCACCTCATTATAAAGAATAAAATACCTAGGAATAAACCTATCTAAATAGGAAAAGATGTGTTTTGGAAAACTGTAAGACACTGATGAAGAAATTAAAAATAACATAGACAGAAAGATATACCATTTTCTTAATTTAGAAGAATCAATATTGTTAAAATGACCCTACCTCAGGCAATTGTGCGGTAGTTTGAGCATTCTTTGACATTGCCCTTCTTTGGAATTGGAATGAAAACTGACCTTTTCCAGTCCTGTGGCCACTGCTGAGTTTTCCAGATTTGCTGGCAAATTGAGTGCAGCACTTTCACAGCATCATCTTTCAGGATTTGAAACAGCTCAACTGGAATTCCATCACCTCCACTAGCTTTGTTCATAGTGATGCTTTCTAAGGCCCACTTGACTTCACATTCCAAGATGTCTGGCTCTAGATTAGTCATCATATCATCATGATTATCTGGGTCATGAAGATCTTTTTTGTACAGTTCTTCTGTGTATTCTTGCCACCTCTTCTTAATATCTTCTGCTTCTGTTCAGTCCAGACCATTTCTGTCCTTTATCGAGCTCATCTTTGCATGGAATATTCCCGTGGTATCTCTAATTTTCTTGAAGAGATCTCTAGTCTTTCCCATTCTGTTCTTTTCCTCTATTTCTTTGCATTGATCGCTGAAGAAGGCTTTCTTATCTCTTGTTGTTATTCTTTGGAACTCTGCGTTCAGATGCTTATATCTTTCCTTTTCTCCTTTGCTTTTCGCCTCTCTTCTTTTCATAGCTATTTGTAAGGCCTCCCCAGACAGCAATTTTGCTTCTTTGCATTTCTTTTCCATGGGGACGGTCTTGATCCCTGTCTCCTGTACAGTGTCACGAACCTCTGTCCATAGTTCATCAGGCACTCTATCTATCCGATCCAGACCCTTAAATCTATTCCTCACTTCCACTGTATAATCATAAGGGATTTGATTTAGGTCATACCTGAATGGTCTAGTGGTGTTGCCCACTTTCTTCAATTTAAGTCTGAATTTGGCAATAAGGAGTTCATGATCAGAGCCACAGTCAGTCAATATCACAGTAATCCAAATCTATGCCCCAACCAGTAATGCTGAAGAAACTGAAGTTGAATGGTTTTATGAAGACCTACAAGATCTTTTAGAACTAACACCCAAAAAAGATGTGCTTTTCATTCTAGGGGACTGCAATGCAAAAGTAGGAAGTCAAGAAACACCTGGAGTAACAGGCAAGTTTGGCCTTGGAATGCGGAATGAAGCAGGGCAAAGACTAATAGAGTTTTGGCAAGAAAATGCACTGGTCATAGCAAACACCCTCTTCCAACAACACAAGAGAAGACTCTACACATGGACATCACACATCACTACTGGAAAAATCATACATGATCACTGGAGAACACCAAAAAGCAACTAGCTGCTGAACAACCATCGACAGGAGAATGTTGGATCCCACCAATAAAAGACGCCCCACATCCAAGGGCAAAGAAGAAGCCCCAACAGGACAGTAGTAGGGGGCACAATCATGTTTAAAATCAAATCTCAGCCCTGCCAGAGAAGCTTGGAGGGCACAAACAAACCTGTGTGCACCAGGACTCAGGGAAAGTAGCAGTGACCCCCACAAAAGACTGAACCAGACCAGCCTTTGAGCGTCTGAGTGTCTTCTGTGGAAGCGCAGGTCAGCAGTGACCTGCTGCGGGGACGGGGGCTCTGGCTGCAGCAGAACTGGGAGGCATGGCATGTGGCATCAGTCCTCTTGGAGGAGGCTGCCATGCACTCCACTATAGAGCCACTGAGCAGACGACCCACAAACTGGAGAACAGTTCTCACACTGTTGCAAAAGTTCTAGGGCCCACAACAGATTTCCCAACTTGGAGATTCAGCAAAGCAACTGAGAACTCCCAGAGAATTTGAAGGCCAGTGTGATCTGATTACAGAACTTCCACAGAACTGGGGAAACAGACTCAGAGGGCACAACAAAATCTTGAGCACACAGGACCCAGAAGAGAGGAGCAGTGACCCCACAAGAGACTGAGCCAGACTTGTCTGTGAGTGTCCAGGAGTCTCTGTGGAGGTGTGGATTGACAGTGGCCTGCTGTGGGGTCAGGGGCACTGAATACAACAGTCCTGGGAGGCACAATATGCTGGCATAAGTCCTTTTGAAAGAGGTCACCATTATTGCCATTTACCCCTACCATAGTTTGTCCTCAGGCCAAACTACAGGGAGGGAACACAGCCCCACCCATAAGCAGAAAATTGGATTGAAGATTTACTGAGCTGGCCCTGCCCATCAGAGTAGGATCCAGTTTCCCCCACAGCCAGTCCCTCCTATCAGGAAGTTTGCACAAACCACTTATCCTCATCCATCAGTGGGGAGACAGATGAAAACCACAATCACAGAAAGTTAACCAAACTGATCACATGGATCACAACCTTGTCTAACTCAATGAAACTACAAGCCATGCCATGTAGGGCCACCCAAGATGGACAAGTCATGCTGGAGAGTTCTGACAAAACACGGTCCACTGGAGAAGGGAATGGCAAACCACTTCAGCATTCTTGCCTTGAGAACTCCATGAACATAAGAAAAGGGGAAAAATATGACTCTAAGTCACTAGTAAATGAAAAATGAAGTTGACTCTTGATGAGGAAGGAACAGGAGAAAAAGGACAGAATTATTTTAATACTATGTGCTTATTGTACAAAGTTGGTAAGTAAGTAAATTCAACGAAATCAAGCAATTATTAACTGACATGAAAAATAATGTGCCTACTTTCCAAAGCAACCTCAGAAAACATCTTAAAGAAGTACAGATATGGTCAAACAACACTTAACAAAATGTCAGAAATCCAGCATATGCTCTTAAAAGGTCATTTATGTTTTGAAGAAACTTAAAAAACAAAGGAAAAAAAAAAAACCTGATAAACAACAAAATGGACAATATTCCAAACAGTAAAATTGCATCTAGAGGTCTCGTACTTTCTCCAGTTTGGAATGGAATGTGAAATGAAAATGTTATTATATTAGAAAATTTTTGTATTTTCCAGTGATTCAAAGTAATGAAAAGGCTAAATCTGGCCACCTGACAGACCTTGCTTTTATTAGAGCATTCTGGTTTGGTAAATTGGAATTTGAGGCAGTTTATCTTCAGTGCAATAATACCAGGTTATATGGAAAAAATAATAAAAAGCAGTGTTTCTCCTTCTCTTTGAGCAATTTACTTTTGGTGGCTGAATAACTTGCTTCACATGAATTATGCAGTTCCCATTGTCTTATTGGTATAATGGAGGCAGGCAGTCACCAGCAGAGGATTTACTGATTCTGGGAATCGGAGGCAAAGGATATTTCCCTTGGGATGTGGACAAGGCACGGTATGCATCAGCCACATTGACTTCAAACAACCAGAATGTGTGGCCATTTAATTATTATAAAATATATTTTAAAAAGAAGAGTACAGCAGAGCATCAGGAGGTACAATTCCTCACGAACCATTCAGGTGGACAAAATTATAGATTTTTTTTTTCTTATAATTGAACGTAAATGTCTACCTCAGCCTTCAGTTCCGCAGAGAAAAGAAAACTTTCTCTAGTCTCATCCAGATAACCTGTTCTATTGTTGCCGTTTAGTCACTCAGCTCTGTCCAGTTCAGTTCAGTTACTCAGTCGCGTCCAACTCTTTGCGACTCCATGAATCGAAGCACGCCAGGCCTCCTTGTCCATCACCACCTCCCGGAGTTCACTCAGGCTCACATCCATCGAGTCCGTGATGCCATCCAGCCATTTCATCCTCGGTCGTCCCCTTCTCCTCCTGCCCCCAATCCCTCTCAGCATCAGAGTCTTTTCCAATGAGTCAACTCTTTGCATGAGGTGGCCAAAGTACTGGAGTTTCAGCTTTAGCATCATTCTTTCCAAAGAAGTCCCAGGGCTGATCTCCTTCAGAATGGACTGGTTGGATCTCTTTGCAGTCCAAGAGACTCTCAAGAGTCTTCTCCAGCACCACAGTTCAAAAGCATCAGTTCTTCCGTGCTCAGCCTTCTTCACAGTCCAACTCTCAGTTGTGTCCAACTCTTTGCAATCCTATGGACTATAGCCCACCAGGCTCCTCTGTCCATGGGATTTCCCAGGCAAGAATACTGGAGGAGGTTGCCTTTCCTTCTTTCCAGGGTCTTCCCCACCTAGAGATCGAACTTGGCATCTCCTGCATTGGCAGGCAGGATTCTTTACTGCTAAGCCACCAGGGAGCTTTATTACCCAAGGTTTATGCTCAGCCAAGCTTGAGATCTTCCTTCTCCTGTCCTTCTTGGAGCAGTGCTGGGTCAAAAGGATGGATCCACATCTCAGTTTTGCTGTGTCCTGGCTTGTCAGCCCTGAGGCAGATGGTCATGCCATCACCCATCAGGCTGGGCTCACCTCCACACTGGCCGTTGGCTGCGTGCCCTCTCCCCTGCCAGCGCCCACCGAGGCTGGTCTGTCCACTCTCAGGCTCCAGTCTGCACCAGCCCTGCTTCCATCTGGGCCTGCATCTCTGTGGCACACGTGGGAGCCCTCTTCAGACCATCACACCCCTGCCTCACTGAGAAGCGTGGACAAAGACTTAAGTGCTCTGTTTCCCCCATGGTGGTGTGCTCTCTCAAGTTGCAGTCAGGCCCATCTGCTTAGTATCCCACACAATCATCTCTACCTGCTTTCTGCTCTCTCCACCTGTAATGGCACAAGTGGTTTTCTGCCACGCTCACAGTTTCCTAGGCAACCATGCATAATGCAAGCTAAGGCTCTTTTCTTGCGAATCCCCGTGACCTGCAAAGGGTAATCATTTCTCCTACGGGTTTGAGGTGAATGCAGAGCAACTCACACAAGCACCAACACACTTATTTAGTGGTCAAGCCTTCCTCACTTTACCATTAATTTAGAGGCTCTCCTCTAATCCCACTCAGCCAACATCTCCTTCTTTCCACATATTTCCTTTCTCACACCTGGCTGTAGGCTAAGCAAGTGAACAGCCAATGCTGTAACTTCAAGTTCTATGGTTTCTCCAAAGAACCTTCCCCTCCACTCACCTGAGACATTTATGGTCTTAATCTTTGTTTCGAAAATGGAGGACCATCACTGGATTTAGGAAAAGGAAAAGTATCCATTTAATACTGTTTATATCATTCTGCTACCTTGATGTTTTTTTATCAGTATGTCTTAAGATAAGAGCTGCAAAGTCAGACAAAAATTATTTTCAGACCTAGTCATCCCTCATTCACTCAACAGTGTTACATGCTTACTAAGTGCCAAAGATGCACTTCACCCTTGGGATGATAATAAAACAAGTATAGTACCTGGTCTTTCTGGATCTTACGATAACCAAAAAAAAAAAAATAAAGACACTGTTATGTGATGTGAATAATGCTAGGAAACAAAGGCATCATAGATGATCCTAACCCCGTGCTGGATCTAGAAGATTATGTAACAATGTTAAGGGACCTGAAGGATGAGTATGAGCCAACCAGGTGAGGAGGGTGATGAGGAGGAGTCCAGTGTGGCTGCAGAGAGCAGTGGGGGTCAAGGAAGGATGTGGGGTTGTTGAGTCAGTGGGGAACCAGACCACCACAATGGCTATACAAACAGGAAACCCCTGAAAGATTTTATCCCAGACACTGACATGATCAGACTTTCATTTTGGTTTTAAATAGACCTCTGGTTACATGTGGAGAATCTATGAAGAGAAAATGTGATTCGTGACAGCTCTGTTTCTTCACCTGCAAAATAATATGGAGGGTGTGTTATGAGAATTAAATACAATAATACGTGTAAAGTATAATCCCTGACACAGAATAAATATCCAATAAGTGCTATTTGAATGACCAACACAGGTCTTTATAAGATAAATATCCAGATTATCAAAGTGCATTAAGAAGAAAATCAGCTTTGTAGCCAAATATATGTATTGATAAATAGGAGTTTTGATTTATTTGGCCATAAATTTCATAATCCCATCTGAAACTTCATTACTTCAGACAGAATCTGGGATAATTCCACCTAGCTTATAATATTGTTAAGAAATACATTAATGTATGTGAAAATACCTCACACAGGGCCTGAAGTAGTCATTTGGAACAAATATTTTCTTCCCTTCTCCATTTCCAAAAGAATTAACCCCTCAAGGATGGTCATTTATGAAGTTGTATCATATATAATCCTTAATCAATTATTGCTTGAGTACATTGGCTTGAAAGTATTAATTTTATTTCCCAAACTCCCTAATTTAGTCTAAGTTTATATGGTTGGAAAATAGGGCTCATTACAGAAAGAAAAAGAAATAAGGGAAGGAAGAAGGGAGGGAGGAAAAAGAGAAATAAAGTGAGTTATCATGTTTAGCAGAAAGCAAACCATTCATCTTAAGCAGAGATAAGATGAGGCAAGGATTAGGGAAAAAATGAACACGTTTTCCCTCAAACCACTTCACTCTGGGAACGGCAGATTCCTAGAGCAGCCTTTGACACACAGATTTTCAAACTTATATTTTGCCACAAAAAATTGTTTAGAGGGTAATTTATGGATGTTTTCAAAATGTTAACTACTTTCATTCTGCTAGCTTTATGGCCAACATATGTCTCTTCCAGGAAAGAGGGTGAATACTCAGAATCTTCAACAACAAATCTACTCTTCTGAAAGAGACACTGTAATTGAACAAATGGGAATAAATTTAGTCATTTCCATGGCCTTTCCGGTCAGCCTTATCCTCTAAAGTATAAATTAAAGTGGCAGAAGCACTGGAAGGTTTCCACACTGGTTTGTTAAAAGGTAAGTTGCTTAATGCCAGCAATATTGCAAATCAGACAGAGGTGATTTGGCTTTCACAGATCTGTGGGCCAACAGTGAGCATAATTTAGAAGGAAAAGGCCATTCACCCAGTCACTCAGCCATTTGCCCCCTAAATCTCAGAGGCCACTTAAATTTCACGTTACTTCTAGGAACGTGGGTCTGTGCCAGCATCCACAGCTATGAAATTGGGGCAAGAGACATCAGAAATCATCTAGCCTGAATCGCTCATTTTCTAAATGAAAACAGAAGTATTTGCCCAAGACTCATGTCTAGTATGAGAAAATATTAAGACTAAAACCAAGATGATAATAACTTCACAAAACAACTAACCAAGCCCAAGATGGATAATAAGGTATTACTTTCTTGTCTATGTGTGTCCGCATGCTCAGTCATGTCTGACTCTTTGTGATCGCATGGACTGTAGGCTCCCCTACCAGGTTCCTGTGTCCATGGGGATTCTTCAGGCAAGAATACTGGAGTGGGTTGCCATTTCCTCCTTCGGGGGATCTTCCCAACCCAGGGATCAAACCCACACATCCTGTGTCTCCTGCTTTGACAGGCAGATTCTTCACCACTGCATCAGGTGGGAAGCCCTATTTTCTTGCCTAACATATCCCAAATTCTCTAACCTTTAGAATAAACTTCAATGCCAAGCATTACCATACCCTCAGATCTGTTTCAAAAAAAGATTTTGCATTTTTTTGAAATTGGGATACACCTTCCAGTTGAATACATTTAATCAGTGTCTGTTTTTGTGTACTACTCATTAGTCTATGGTACATCTAGAAAACACTGAAGTCCGGGAGTCAAGGGAATTCTGATTATTACTTTTAAGAAAACTGAGGTTCATAGGAGCCATAAAGTTCACATGGTGCTATGTGACAAAAATGAGGACAGAAAGCACATCCATTTGACACTGAAGTCTTGAGTCATTCTACTTCCCTCAACCAGCGTGGAAGTTTTAGTCGGTAACAAAGTCCATGTCACCAGATAGGATGTTCCTCTCTTTGCCCAGAACCCATCCCTGTCTGCCCTCTTCCCAAGAATGGTTCTTTGAGAAAGTACCCTTTCCTCGTCTTGTTGCAGCCATGCAGTCTGGATGACATAAGCCAGGAAATACAATTCCATTCATTTTATCAGTGTTTGCTTCAGAAATGAGCAAAAGCCAATTCAAAAAGATGGGCTTCTCCTGGACACAGTGATAGTTTCAGATTAGAACAATCAGAGTAAAGATGAAGAATTTTGTTAGCTAAGTATGGGGAGCAATCGCCTTTCTCCTTCCAAGAATAAATGAAGAAGCACACAGCCCGGATTATTGCTGGCTGACCTACCTCCAGCAGAGAGATACAAAGCTGCCAGTAAAGCAGACAAGTCACGAAAGGCAGAGACAATCACAGGGAAACTGAGCCAAAGCCTGCATTAAACCATGCCTGAAGCCTGACCTCGCTTCAGTATTTACAGCAGTATGACCAACAAATTTCCTCTACTGTTTAAGGCAGATGGAATCGAATTTTCCGTTATTTACAACCATTAAAATACTCATACTTTGTCCATCACCCAATGTGTAACAAAAGCCCAGCCAACATCAGACTAGCATCCCATTTCTACCAAATATCATATCTTTAAGATGTCCGCTGCTCAACTAAGTCTTATGCCCCATCTAAGTCCAAGTCTAATATAACTACATTATCTAAAGGCATCTCATAAGCAGATGTGCCAGGAAAATACCACCTGTCATTCTAGTATGGAGCCTATCATTTTAAACAAATGTAATAATCGTGATAAATCTCATGCATATCTTAGGTCATGATTCCATTTACATAACCAACAGCCAAAGAATGCATTGCAGTTTCATATACCTTTCATTACTGTTTTAAGTTCAAACTATAGTAAGTTCAACAACAGTAAACAGGATTGCTGTTGTTCAGTTGCTAAGTTGTGTCTGACTCTGCAGCCTCGTGTATTACAGCACGCCAGGCTCCTCTGTCCTCCACTATCTCCCAGGGATTGCTCAAATTCATGCCCATTGAGTCAGTGATGCTATCTAACCATCTCATCCTTTGCTGCCCCCTTTTCCTTTTGCTTTTAATCTTTCCCAGCTTCAGGATCTTTTTCAATGAGTTGGCTCTTCGCATCAGGTAGCCAAAGTATTGGGGCTTAAGCTTCAGCAAAAGGATCAGCTATGGATAAAGTACTTTTTGATTCTCCCAAAAGTCTTTTGATTTAGTGACCTTCACCCACTGCCCACTCCCCTGTTATACCCTGGCAGTCCTCAGCTCTACTGAGGTTCACCAGTCATACACACCACCAATATGTCTGACTCTTCATCCTCTATTAAAACAATGACTTTATGTTCCCTTTATTTAAAAGTGAAAGAAACTGAAAGTCGCTCAGTCGTGTCCAACTCTTTGCAGTCCCATGGACCATACAGTCCATGGAATTCTCTAGGCCAGAATACTGGAATGTGTAGCCTATCTCTTCTCCAGGGGATCTTCCCAACCCAGGAATTAAACCAGGGTCTCCTGAATTGCAGGCAGATGCTTTACCAACAGAGCTAACCCTGCCTATATTGTCACAAGGCATTAAAACCTTTACATTAATATTTACTGTGTGTTGTGAAGTTAATGGGAAATTGTCTCACAAGCCTTCTAACTCCCTCCTACCTTAAAATAAATCTTTACTTTTTTTAATTTTTAGATTATATTTGAGGATAGTTTATTACAGTCGTGCTAGTTTCAGTTGTATAGAAACATGATCCAGTAAATACATATACCTATTCTTTTTCAGATTATTTTCCTATATAGGCCATTGCAGAGTATTGAGTGAAGTTCCCTGTACTATACAGCAGGTCCTTGTTGATAATCTATTTTATATATAGTAGTGTGTGTATGTTAATCCCAAACTTCTACCTTAAAATCTTGTATATTAAAGAACTAAGCTAGATTCCCAGGCCATGGTCTATTCCAGACACTGATTTCTCACCTTATAAAGAGGAAGAAGCAGGCCAGGACACCATCACAAACTGTCTCAGGAAGCAACAGTTCACACTTCTGATCAGCCTTCTCATACCAACCAAGCACATCTTTGATTAAGCAATAAATCAAGGGTGAGTGAAATACTTAGTTTTTAGTCTATCTTCATAACCCTCCCTGAGATGGTATCATTAACATCAGAACAGCTAAAACAGTATCCATCTCATAGTTCACTATGAGAACCAAATGAGTTGATATTTGTAAAGCACTTAGAATACAAGAATATATTAATTGAAATAATAAGCAGTAATTTAATTTTTAAAAATAATCTCCATTTTCACATGAAGAAATCTGAAGCTCAGCTAAACAAAAGATCATATGACTTAACGACGCAAACAAGTGAAAGTCGCTCAGTCGTGTTCAATTCTTTGCAATCCCATGGCCTATACAGTCCATGGAATTCTCCAGGCCAGAATACTGGAGTGGGTAGCCTTTCCCTTCTCCAGGGGATCTTCCCAACCCAGGGATCAAACCCAGGTCTCCCACACTGCAGGCAGATTCTTTAGCAACAGAACTATCAGGGAAGCCCAAACCACCAGAACTCAAACTGGGGTCTCTAAACTCTTTGAACTCAGTATTCTATATCTGTATTAAGTAGGTACACAAATACCCACGAGCACACTTATAAACCAAGGTGCTATTGGTTCAAGAAAAATAATCTTCCCAGTTTCTAAAGTCCATCCGGCATGTTGCTGCTGTTGTTGCTATTCACTCAGAAGCTGTGTCCGACTCTTTGCAACGCCATGGACTGCAGCAAGCCAGGCTTCTCTGTCCTACACCATCTCCTGGAGCTTGCTCAAATTCATGTCAGTGATGCCATCCAACCATGTCATCTTCTGTTGTCCCCTTCTCTACCTAGCATGAGGTATATCCAAAACTCAGATCACTGTCACAAGACTGAAACTGTTGTCAACACTTAGAGCCCAGCAGATTTAGTTGTATTCAAATAAAAGAGTGGAGACAAATCTGCCTCATTCTGATTCCATCAAATATACGGTCCTTAAGGATGTCTCCGGGTGAAGCGAGGTTCGGGAACTCTAAATGAACCATGTAATGAAACGAAACCTACTGGAAGAAAAGCATTTAAACAAAATGCCAGCCTTGACTCTATCCCACAGATAGCGTGTAAGGAGGTAACCTGCAAAGAGAATGAGACTAGCCTTCATTTCTCTTGGTGCTAGAGTTCTCTTTTGGGGAATTTCTGCTTTGCCTCTTGGGGCTCATAAGTATATTTCAAAATGAGCAAGTATATCCATTCTATTTAATAAAATACTTCTCCTCCCTTAGGGTTTACCTTAGAGACTAATACATTTCCTATCGGAAACTTAGACTTGGTGTGAGGCTTCACAATCTGCTGGGAAGGGAAATATATTGTGGAAACAGGTACCAAAGCAGAGCAAAAACTTCATCTCCTGAGCCCAGGGATCAACAGAAATCCAGATTTGCCTAAAGGCAATCACGTAATTACTCTAATGAAAAAACCAAAAACAAATTCACTGGGGCTTTTTTTTTTTTTTCCTGGCTCCTCTTGTCAAACAGCATTTGTTGGTGTTATTCAGTCACGAAGTACTGTCTGCCTGTTTGTGACCCGATAGACTACAGCACTCCAGGCTTCCCTGTCCCTCACCATCTCCTGGAGTTCACTCGCACTCAAGTCCATTGAGTTGGTGATGCCATCCAACCATCTCATCTTCTGTTGCCCCCTTCTCCTCCTGCCTTCAATCTTTCCTAGCATCAGGTCTTTTCCAATGAGCTGGCTCTTCATATCAGGCAGCCAAAGTATTGGAGCTTCAGCTTCAATCTTTCCAATGAATATTCAGGATTGATTTCCTTTAGGATTGACTGATTTGATCTACTTTCAGTCCAACAGACTTTCAAGAGTCTTCTCCAGCACCACAGTCCAAAAGCATCAGTTCTTTGGTGCTCTGTCTTTTTTACGGTCCAACTCTCACATCTGTTCATGCTACTGGAAAAACCAATCTTTGACTACATGGGCTTTGTCAGCAAATAGCTATAGGAATCTGTACTGATGGCAGCTCTGTTTACTACCTCTCTATTAAGTAAAAGAACAGCATTTCTTACTTATCCAGCCTCATGTCTGCCCATTTATCTCACCTATAAGCATCCTCCCAAATTAGGTTTATAGGTTTTGGAAAGCCTGTGCTTTCTCTAGTCTCTTACGCATAGTTTTATCTGTCCAAGGATTCTTTCCCTTCTTGTCATTGGAAAATTCCTACTCATCCTTTGGGTTTTGGCTTAAATATCACCCCCATCACCCACACCCAGATGATATCTTCATAGCTTTGTCAACAATCTCTCCCCCCTGTAAACTCCAAAAGTTCAGGACAATATCTATCATACTTTTTATCTACAAAAGACTCTATAAATATTTACAGAATGGATTAAAATTTAGTGGTCAATGGGATAGTATAGTCAAAAAAATGCTTAAAATGTGACTGTTATGTCATATCATTTAACCTAAGGGTTAATGAATCATAAAAGAGAGTTCCAAAATAATCCTTTGGGTTTTGGCTTAAATATCACCCCCATCACCCACACCCAGATGATATCTTCATAGCTTTGTCAACAATCTCTCCCCCCTGTAAACTCCAAAAGTTCAGGACAATATCTATCATACTTTTTATCTACAAAAGACTCTATAAATATTTACAGAATGGATTAAAATTTAGTGGTCAATGGGATAGTATAGTCAAAAAAATGCTTAAAATGTGACTGTTATGTCATATCATTTAACCTAAGGGTTAATGAATCATAAAAGAGAGTTCCAAAATGCTAAAGTCATTTGGAAATGGTTACTAAGTTCAACTGCATCTTGACAATTTGAAGAGTTCGTTCTAAAAATCTGTGGATCAAAAGAGCTTACAAAAGACATAAAAAGGAAGAAAAAAGAGGATAGGATTGGTTTTCTATTAATATGTGATTTTTGAAAATTCTGCATAATTCTTTAAACTCTGGTTATAATGGTATGTGTGTAGGGAGAACTCTGATGATTTCCCAAATCTTTACTTTCTAGTGAACAGTGTTAAAAATGCTGGAGTCAGAACTAAATTATATTTAAATACATGGGAAGTAATTTGGCCTGGTTTCCTACTGTTGTTTTGTACATCCAAGACAATCAATCAAAAAATACAATAAAAAAATCTGATGAGAGGGCAAGAAATAACCTTTCATGACAACATCTAGGCCACATATGATTTGTTTCCCGAAATTGAGGTCTTAAGTGACAATTCTGTCTTTGACCTTGTATTCATTCGAGGTTTTGTGTCTGTACTTATAATGAGTTGACGACCAGCCTTGGTCTTGGTCTCTTCTGTGGCATGTCATTATCTCCTTATTCCTTTTTCTGTTGTTTCTGTCTACGATTTGCTAGGGTTTGTTCTTTAAAACATTCTGTTGTTACCTGACATGTATAGCTTTTTTTCCTAGGTATTTTCTCTCACAATACTCCTTCCCAGCAACCAGGGAATATGTCACCTGAAGTACATGGGTGTGTTTTCTCCTCTGATATGGAAAAGAATAATATTTACAGTTCAATACACTAAATAAATCCAGAAAATATCTTTATTTAAAAAAAGAAAAGTATGAAAATGTTCTTATTTTCTAAAGTAGTAAATATAGAGACTATTTCTCAATACAGTGAAATTACTCCCTGTTTGTCCACAATGGCAGGAAATGGGGCATTCCTGTTTTAATGATCTGCCTTTTATTTATATTCTATATATATATATGTATAAAATTGCTATAAATAGTAAATGCATTAAAAATTTTATATTAATAGGACTGGCTTTTAAAACATAATTTCAAAACAGGACTGAACATCAGTTGTTCTGTCCCTATGATCAAGAAGTCATTCCCTGGTCCAATGACTAAGCTCCACTTTCCCAATGCAAGGAGCCTGGGTTCAACCCCTGGTCAGGGAACTAGATCCCACATGCTGCAACTCAAACCTTGAACAGCCAAACAGATAAATAAAATTTTTTTTAAAAAGTCATTCTCTCTCACGTAATTATTATAAACACCAATAGTCCTTGCACTAAAATATGCGATGTGTTGTTTTAGTTGGGGCTCTTTGCTTTTTGAGACCTGAACAAACAGAAGTGGACTGAAATATAATCTAGATCTTATCCCTTTCCATCCAGATGATACTGTGATAGCTTCCTAATCAAGTTCAGTCTTTCTCTTCACTCTGATTTTCCTTCCTCAGATACTTGTATCATGTTATCTCCTGACTCCAAAATTTCAAATATTCCCCCAGTTTATATATTATCAGGTCCCACTTACTTTGTCTAGTTTAAGTTCATCCAAGATTGATTCCCTTACTTTCCAACCTTAATTCTCCATCCACCCCAAATCACAGTTTAGTCTGTTATCCTATCATAGTTCTATGTTGCTTTTTAAAAAATTTTTATTGGAATTCCCTGGTGGCTTAGACAGTAAAGTGTCTGCCTACAATGTGGGAGACCCGGGTTCAATCCCTGGGTCAGGAAGATCTCCAGGAAAAGGAAATGGCAACCTATTCCAGTATTCTTGCCTGGAAAATCCCATGGACAGAGTAGCCTGATGGGCTACAGTCCATGGGGTCACAAAGAGTCAGACACAACTGAGCCACTTCACTTTCTTTTTTCTTTATTGGAGTATAGCTGCTTTACAATGCTGTGTTATTTTCTGCCATACAGCAAAGTGAATCAGCCACATGTATATTACTCACTGTTTATTACCATAAACCTCAAAGCACCCAACCCTCTCAGGGGTGGGGTCTAAGCAGAATTCCTCTGAGTGTAGAGAAGGGGAAACATGAGAACAAAATCAGGGCTCTGAGAGGAAGGAGGCAGGGAAGGAGAGTGAATATGTGATGGGGAGAAGAATCAGCAGGGCTTGCCATGGCTTTGTTGTCTCAAAGCTCCAAATATTAAGTTAATATTCATTGGCCAATTGAGCCAATAACTATGGTTATTACAAAGAAAGAGAGAGGTAAAAGAGGGATGAGAAAAGAGAAGAGGGGGAAAAGAGAGACAGGAGAGAGAGAGAGGAGGGAAAAGGAAGAGGGAGGAGAGAACAGAGCAAAAAATGAAAGAAATGAGAGACAAGGAAGAAGCAGCCCAGCTGAAGGTCCGTTTGGGTTGTGCTAACTGTTGTGTACAGCACTTTCATAGGCTATGAAAGTCTTTCTGAAAAATCAGAGCCTTGCAGGAGGGTCTATGTATACAAGACAGGCTTTTAAGGCTAAAAGGGATTTGAATTCCAATAGGGAGCTGACAATAACCACGTTCAAGAGCGCAGACTATCAGGAGCTAATGAGGCTGTCAGGTCTGGGAGAGAACCACAGCACAGACACATCGAAATGCTTCAGCGGGAGGTGTAACTAACAAAGCAACAGCCACAAATGAGGAGAAAATGGAGCCAGTTTCTTTAAAAAAAAAAATAATAAAGTTATCTTTTGCATCTAGAGAAAAAGATGACTTCCTCACAGAAGGACAGTAAACAGGGAATGCGAACCATGTAATATAATTAATCAATTAATTAGTTTTCTGCAATTCATCAATTAATTAGTTTGCACTAGAAATCCGAGTCATAACATAAACCAAAATGGTTAAACAGTAATTCTCACTGAATTCAGAACAATTTTAACAATTAGAGCTTACAGATTTGTATAGATTTGTGATTCAACGGTTATAAAAAGATGGATATGAAATCCAAGAACAGTCTGAGCCTTTCTTACCTGGTGAGCTGGGTCTTCCTCTTTTGAAATATTATTTGGATTTTTACATGTATAACTTGACTTACATCATAAAAGTAGAAATGTGTCTGTGATGCCACCTCCTGTGTTTTGGAGCAAATGTGGGAACTGAGGAATCTGAGGGCCACCGCTCCATCCAAAGGCACCAACATGGACCACACGGGCAGGGGCACTTGGGGGAGGGCAGGTCTTCTGGGCAGAAACTCCAGTTACTAGCTGCACCATGGGGCTTGCTTCCCAATCATTCTGTTTCACTCCTTTCATCTATAAAACTGAGGTCATAATACTAACTAACCTTTCGGATTCAGAGGAGAATTATATGAGATTTAAGTGTCTGAGGCACACAGTGCACAATCAGTGTTAGACATAAAAATCAGTCACGAGATCCCAACACCATCAGGTTTTCCTCAGAGAACATTGATTCCTCTCTTCAGTGAGGGGCCTAATGAAAGAGTAATACATTCTTCCCAGTCCCTGGATGTTAAATAGGTCAAGATGGCTAATTCCCAACCCTCCTAATAAAATGGCAGGAGAGCTGAGAGAGCTGGAGGTCAGCAAACAAAAACAGGTCTGCAGATGAACACTGCATAATTTACTCCCTGAAGGACCTGCGGGCATCACAGCATCCTGGACTGTGTTCAGTGGAAGCAGAGATGATCAGATTTATCTGGTGTCTTTATGCTCCCCTGTAGCTGCAAATGGCTTCAAACCCAACAGGCAATTGAACACCCTAGGCAATGCGCATCTCTAGAGAGCAATTTATGGTTAAGTTTCTGCTGAATATTTTAAAGACAATACCTAATGCATCCATCAGGGAAAGCTCTCTTAAAGAACTTGCTCACCACTTCTAGCATTTCGTTCAAGAAGTAAGCTATAATGTTTTCATTAACTGCCAAGCCATCTTTTGTCTGATTTGAAGAAGGAACCTAGTATACTAAGTTTCCTATGGTCCTGGAAAACCGATTTCCTCAGGAGAAACAATGACATAGATGGAATGTGGCAATCCTTCCTGAGGGGATCTGAATTCGGCCACCAGGGCAATGATATCCTCAGATGCATTCCCACAGGTACTGCCTCTGCCAGAGTAGTGAAAACTCAAGACCTAAGCAAACTGAGTTTCTAGGCATAAACCTGGGAACCACACAGGTCCTGAAGAGGAATAATTATCCTCCAAGAATATCACAGGATTGCTGTAAGTAATGTTCACAATAATGGATTTTGGAAACTTGGCCGCATTTAATGATTGGCTGTTGTCTACATAAGGATAGTGAGTTGAGTCAGTGCTGCCACTTATAAAGTTTATAAATCTGAGACAAACTTTTCAATTAACTCTATTCACTGCTGATAGAAAATTTTAATACACATTGTAGTCCCCCACCTCTGATCATCAACACAGAGTAGTATTCTCATTAAAGCCTTAGTAAAATGTGTCCTAGTTAGCTCAGGCTGCCATAACAAAGTCCCATGTGTTGGGGGTTGTCTGCTTCTCACGGTGCTGGAGGCTGAAGTTGAGATCAGGGTGCCTGCTCTGGTGAGAGTTCTTGTCCCAGCTTGCAGATGGCCACCTTCTTGCTGTGTCTTCCCATGGACGAAAGAAAGAGCCCTCTTTCCACCTTCTTATAAAGCTGCTCAGCCCCTCACAAGGGCCTCGCTGCCATGACCTAATCTACCCCTAATCATCACCCCAAAGCCCATCTCTTAATACCATCAAATTGAGGGTTAGGACTACAACATATGAATTTGTGGACGACACAAATAATCAGTCCATAATGAATATACTGGGTTGGCTAAAACGTTTGTTTGGGTTTTCCCATAAGATGTTATAGAAAAACCCAAACAACCTTCTGGGGCAACCCAAATATATGTTAACCTTGGTCTAAAAAATATATAAAAATGATTTTTGAATGCTCCCACCCTTGCTTCTGTGTCCAGATATTTGCATATAAATGTTACTAAACACTCTTGGAGTTGGAAGAAAAAAAATTGTAATCGCATTTATTAGATGCATTTGTTTTTATTATGAAATGAATGCATGGATATTAATGCATGTTTTCTATCATCATTTTAAAGGCAATCAGGATTTTCTTTCTATGTGCAGTTTCCTACTTCTGTTACATTTATCTTACTGGGAATCACATAACTTTCTGTTGAAGTAAAACACACAGAGAAAAAATTACACACATAAGTACAGAGACTAATGTATTTTCACAAACTAAACCTACTCAGAACCACAGATCCACAGATCACATGAAATAAAATAGCGGCACTACAGAACCAACCCCACTCGCCATGCTTCCAGCTCCCATATTCCTTCCCACTCTTCCTCTCACGGGTAACTCAGATCCTCAGGCCCAGCGCCATTAATGTTGCCAATTTTGCATTTAATTAAAAGGTATCCTGTAATATTTACCTTTTGGTACCCTCAAAGTTACATTTCTGAGACACAGTAATGTGGTCGTGAGTTGCAATAATTGTTCACAGTCAGTGCTGAAGATTTTGTTGTATGAACATATCAAACTTTATTGATCCACTTTGCTGTTTTAGGCCTCTGGTAATTTCCAGATTGAACAGCGCTGCTAGAAACATCATGATACTTGTCTTTCAGCAAATAAACACACATTTCTCTCAAGTACACACTTACAGGAAAACCACTGGGCTTAGGGTGTGTACGTGTTCAGCTTAGGAAAGGTGCCATACAGTTTTCCAATATGATTATAACAATTTATAACTGTGTATGAATATTCCTCCACATTCTTGCTAACACTTGGCATATTGTCTCCCCAAGCCCCACTCTACTGAATGTGTAATATTACCTCAGTGCACTTTTAATCTGCACTTTCCTAATGACTAATGAAGCTGTGTGCCCATCTGTATTTTTCTTGGACATTTGGTTATCTTCTTTGGTAAACTGTTTGAAGCTTTTTGCCCATTTTCTTTTGAACTTACAGCACTTTTCTTATTGATTTCCAGGAGTATTTTATATATTCTAGACAAGAATCCTTGGTCAGGTATATATGTTACAAACATTTCCTCCTACTCTGGTGGCTTTTATCCCCTACTCTCTTAAAGGTGTTCTTTGTTGAGATGAATCCTTAAATTGTAACACAGTCCACGGTTTGTTTGTTTGTTTGTTTCTTTTTGCCTTCACAGGACATTTTTTTTTTGCATAATATTTAAGAATCTGTGTTAATGACAAGATCATGAAGATATCTGCTAATGTCTTCTTTTTACGGTTCTATTGTTTTATCTTTCACATTTAGATCCACAATCTATCTGGAGTTGATTCTCATGTCTGGTTAGAATTTTGTTTCATATGGATATTTTGATGACAAGCACTATTTGTCGAAAAGACCATCCTTCTGCTCACCACACACCAGTGCCATCTTGTTGTAAATCAAATCCACCTTCTGGGATGTCTGTTTTTAAAACTTTCTACTCTGTTCTACTCTTTTATAAATCTTTACAACACTATACTATACTATCTTAATTACTATAGTTTTATAATGTCTTGATACCTGGTAAAAACTTCAGCTTCATTTTTTAAAGATTGCCTTGTTTATCCTTTTGCTTTGAATTTTCATACAATTGTCCAATTAGCTTACAGGTGTTCACAAAAACACACACAAGTCCTATGGGGATTTTTCACTATGATTACATAATTTAAGGTGAATTTGTGGAGGACTGACATACTTATAGTACCTCATCTTCCGGTCTATCTACAAACACACCATCTCTCTCCATCAACTTAAATCTTTAGTTTTTCTCTTGTTGTGTAGCTTCATTTTCATTACTTTTGTTACTAGCTATTTGAATTGTTTATGTTATTTTAAATGAGACCTTTTTAAAAAACCATTCCATCTGAAATTGTTTTTTACTGATATATGGAAAGAGAACTGATTTTATGTTATTAACATTATTTCTAGCAATTATGCCAATCTATTATTCCTATGGCTTTACAGATTCATTCAAACTTTCTACACAAGCCACTGTATCACCTGTGAATTATGACTACTGTACTTCTTCCCTTCTAAACTTCTGAACTTCAAGAAAGCAGAATCAGGACCTTGTAAGATTCTTTCCCCAGCTAGCAGAGGGGGATCTAATATCTGCCCAGCAGAATTTCACAAGTCAATTGCTATGGGTATCTGTCTCCACTCTACCATCAATCAGGTGGAGATGAGGGAGGAGATAACTTGGTTGTGAGTTCATAGTTTGCTGGACTAAAAGGAGGAACATGTGGACACAAAGCAACAAACCACATCTCCAAAAGACTCTGGACACTGAACTCCACGCAGCAGTTAGCCTTCCCATGGGTTTCTTCCCTTGGAGAAGGTATGTACACCACTGGTGATTGCCCCATATTCCTCACCATTCTGTTCTTTACTTGCACCGACCTCACCCTGCATTCTTCTCATCTCTAAACCACTCCTCTAAGCAGCAGCCCTTCCTCTGCCCACCTCCACAGGCAGCTCTTCCCAAAGTTCTAACATTAAATCTCCTCTACCTGTGTGCTTTAGTCCCTGCTGTGTTGATCTTATCTTGTATCAGCTTCAGGTATCTCATCTATGAAATTTCTAGCTTTAATTTTTTTCATTGATTTCCAAATTCCAAAAACTCGCTGGAGAGATTGCCCTTGAAGGTCAACCAGAATTTCAAAAGCAATCTATTCCATATAAAAAATCATCTTCATCTGTGAAACTGTTCCTATTCTTGTCTTCTGTTTTTTCCCTAAATGATGCCACTGTTATTCTCATTTGCAGTCCTCACAAACCTCTCTTTTCCTCTCTCTTCCCTCCTCCCTCATCACTAAATCCCTTCTGCTGTCCACCTAGCTCTTAGTCTTTAAACCAACCCTGCTATATCCCCTGATCCTCCTCTTTTTGCCACACTGTTCTCATCTCCTCTGTTCCCTTTCAAAGATGGCCACATCTGATATTTGAACTGCCCCACCTTCCCAACTACCCAGGAAGCGTATTTCATGCCTTACTGCCTGATGAAGCCTTTTCTCAAGGTCTTGAAGACACTGTCTCTAAGACACATGGAAGACAATGTCTTCAAGTATGTCTCGAAGGCATTCCTTCCGTGCAACCCATCTTCCGCCTTGTGTTTTCCATGTGCCATATTCCAACCTTGCCCAAAAGCACCTCTGCCCTTTGCTTCCAGACCACAAATGGACCGACAGCAGAACTGACAGCTAAAGCTTCCATGTTATCAAGTAGATGATTTGATCTACAAAAGGAATCCCACAGGATTTTTTAATAAAATGTAATTTGTTGAACATAAACTATTATAAAAGCACTTTAATGTATGCAAAACGTAGCACAGACTTGGAATTCAGTGCATTAAATAAGTACAATCATATTTCATGTATCTGAAAATATTTACAGCCAGAGAAGCTATACACTGGATTTTTTTTTCTTTTAATTGTTTACTCAGTTTTATTCCCCATAAGTGGGTATTATGATACAGTTACTGTGACTACTCAGAAGGCTGGTAGGAGGCACAGTTAATTAACATTTGCTGAAAGGTTTAAAATTCTCACTAAAGATATTTTATGGTTCCAGATCACTTTATTTTATTCAATAATAACAAAGTGGTCAGTTTGTCTGTTTTGCCCTGAAAAATAAAAGGACATAAATAGAAGCACATAAAAGACACTACGAATGCTGCAAATCTTGGATGCATTTAGTCTTCAGATTTTAGAGACGTTATTTCAATATGTGTTTTGGAACTGTGTTTAAAGCAGAAATGGCTTCTGAATTATGAAACAATTTCCTTGAATTATAGCTCAGATACAAGGCCCAAAAGTCAACTGCTTTCTCTCATGAAGATTTTTGAAATCTTACTAAATAAAGGAGCAGTTTCTCACTGGGATCATTTAATGGTTAATTTAATTTTAAATACGCTGTTTATCAAAACAAATTAGGTGAATCAGATGCTTCTTTTCTAAGATTATTAAATCTGTAAATTACCTGAAAGAGTTTAAATACATATGCACATATCTTAACCTGTATCTGGTATGCTTAAGATCTATATATGCATAATTATAAATGACTTTATTAAAATCAGGCCAAGAAATAATATAACAGAGCATTTATAATAGAGATACCTACATAAATATAGAGCAAAACCATTTTATGATATAAAAATACAAAATACAAAGTGACTTCGTCTAGTCAAAATAAATTGCAACATAATACAAAATTGCATCATTTTGTATATCAATGTAGAGACCTAAAGAGATTGCTGTAAACATAAATATCTAGTTAAAATAGAGATATACACACAAATTCATGATATGTACTTCTATGGCAGCTTCCTGATCAAATATGAAATTTTGAAGATGCATATTTTTGTATTTCTTTTTGAAAGTCAGATAAATTGACATAGAATGAATCTTCAAAATAACACAACTTACATAAGAGAAAAAAGAAACAAAATCAGTTGGAACAAAAACAATTTCTATCTCACATGGTATACCGATCATCCCATGAATCAGACAAAACTCTTTTAGCTGTATGTTTCTAGGAAACATAGATTTAAAAAATGTTTTAATAGCAGCAGCCTATACATTCAACATTAGGTCCCAACTAGAAAATATTAGTTGAATATATGATATCCAATTGCAAAGGCTTGTAGTTTAGTCACTAAGTGCAGTCCATTTCTTTTTTGACCCTATGGACTGTAGCCCACCATGCTCCTCTGTCCATGGGATTTTCAAGGTAAGAAACAGGAGTGAGCTGCCATTTCCTTCTCTAGGGGATCTTCCCGACCCAGGGATTGAACCAGTGTCTCCTGCATTACAGCCAGATTCTTTACCACTGCACCACCTGGGAAGCCCTTGCAAAAGCTTGACTGTGTTTTATAAATGCCACTAACAAAGAATGCTCTCCGATCTGGGCCTCTAACTGCCCCAGTCCCCACCTCCCAACAAAGGTTCCATTCTGGTTACTGTCTCCTTCAGGGGTTCAGTCCCGCACATGTTAGGACTCGGTCTCTCTCGGGATAGAGATGAAATGCTCAAACAGAAGCACCAGAAACCTCTGCCTTCCTCCACTCCTGTTCATCTCCTAGTTAGAGCCACACCAGCACAATTAAGCTGGTGTCTTCTCTTTCCTGATTTCTGTTCACAAGTGAATAAAGCAAGGATGCCCTTCACCTCTTGACAGCCTTTATCTTAATGACATACTCAGAAGCCACTTTGAATCAAATTCTGTTTTCCTCTCCCAAAAGACTATTTCTTAAAGATGCAATCGAAAGAATATTTCTAGCCTTTACTCATTTTTTAAGTCTTCACAAAACTTTACAAAGCTACTCTCTGCCTTTATTGACTGCTGCCACAAAGAGAGTCCTCTATTCAGCCAGCCACCCCCAGTATGCATCACAGCAATGTTTGCTTCCCCAGGATGGTAACAGGAGATAGATAGAAAAATCTTTATTATGGGAATTCTCAGAGTTTTTAACATGTTACAGTGCAGCCTGATTCCTCAAGAAAGAGAAGAGCTAAGTAAAATAGCATTTTCCAGTCTGATTGTAGGAAAGAAGTTCTCACTTCAGAGAGAAACTCATAGGAATAGTGATTCATGAGATATCCTTGGAAAACACTGTTTCAAGCAATGATTCTAAAGCCAAATATACGGATGTGCCTGCCTCCCTGCTGTTATATTTCTCTTTCACACTCAGCGGGAACATTTAATCCACAAAGGCAGGCTTAACTCTACCCTCAGCTCTCAGTACCGAGAGGTCTAAAAGAGTCAACATCCGCTCAGCTCTGTGCTCTTCCTGACATCTCTGAGAGCTTCCATCCTGGTCAGTGGGTATCTGTCTAACTCCTGAGCCGACATCCGCTTTAGGGATGGTTTCACATCATGCTGTCTCATACCCAACTCCAAAGAACAGCTTCCTGCAGAAATGGATTTATGAGTTGCTCTTCCTTTCTTCCCAAATCTATGCCTCAGCCAAGAGACCACCTCTGAACGCCAGTTCTGAGGCTGGAATCCTACCTACTGTCAAACACAAATCCAGACCTCCACGCGTTACATATTCCATCTCTGCTGCATATGTCTGGTACTGACTTTTGTCTGCTCAGTTACATATTCTGTATTACACCCTCCCCTCAGAGTCCTTAGTGATCAGACTGCACTCACAGGTGTGGATGTTCCAAAACTGAAACTTTTGCTTTCAGTTCCAAAAGCAAAATCTGCTTCTGATTCATGCTCTCACTGTGCAGGGTCCCTGACCCCAGTCTCCCTAATGAGATCTGTCCTCCAGCCTTCTAAGCCCCACACCACCATCCTGACACTAAAGAGACAGGCC
Source organism: Aepyceros melampus (assembly GCA_006408695.1). NCBI lineage: Eukaryota > Metazoa > Chordata > Mammalia > Artiodactyla > Bovidae > Aepyceros > Aepyceros melampus. The sequence continues at coordinate 122,528 of SJXQ01009645.1, read as the reverse complement.
TGAAAATCAGCAAACATTAAAAGGACACTACAATTTCTAACTTTACTTATTCCACTAAGTGGAAATACTTTAATAAAATTATACAGAAAAAAAAATAGTCTCAAAAATTAAAACGTTAATTACACCACACTAGACATGGCCATCTAAAGAATTTTGCTCAAAGATTTTTTCTACAGTAAAGACAATGTTCAAATTCCTTTTTTACAGCTTTATTGAAGTGAATTGATATACAAAAAGAACTGCACATATGTAATGTAGACAGTTTTCTGAGTTGGACAATGTACACATATATGATTGCTACTGTAGTCTCAGAATTAAACAAATTATCAGTTCAGAAATATACTGAATAAAAGTCCAGTTTCTCAACCACCTCCATAATACCCTGAAGTTTGGGAATTTTGAGACCTTTATCATATTTTCTTCCAATATAATTCCTAGCCACTTGTTGTTCAGTCACCAGTCATGTCCGACTCTTTGAGACTCCATGTACTGCAGCACACCAGGCTTCCCTGTCCTTCACCATCCCCCGGAGCTTGCTCAGACTCATATCCATTGAGTCAGTGATGCCATCCAACCATCTCATCCTCTATTATCCCCTTCTTCCCCCTGCCTTCAGTCTTTCCCAGCATCAGGGTCTTTTCTAATAAGTCAGCTCTTCACATCAGGTGGCCAAAGTACTGGAGCTTTAGCTTCAACATCAGTCCTTCTAATGAATATTCAGGATTGATATCCTTTAGGATAGACTGATTTGATCTCCTTGCAGTCCAAGTGACTCTCAAGAGTCTTCTCCAACACCACAGCTCAAAAGCATCAATTCTCCTAGCCACTGGTTCTACATAAATCATAGCACTTCTTAAAACTAAAGAATCACCTGTGAAAACTGCCTTATATTCAGTTATAACAGTGAAATTTGAATTTAAACCTTCTTGGAAATATTTTTAAGTTTTTAAAGTTTATTTTAAACTTTCCTTTTTTAATATAAATTTATTTAACTGGAGGCTAACCTAGATAGTATAGTCAAAAGCAGAGACATTACTTTGCCGACTAAGGTCCGTCTAGTCAAGGCTATAGTTTTTCCTGTGGTCATGTATGGATGTGAGAGTTGGACTGTGAAGAAGGCTGAGTGCTGAAGAATTGATGCCTTTGAACTCTAGTGTTGGAGAAGACTGTTGAGAGTCCCTTGGATTGCAAGGAGATCCAACCAGTCCATTCTGAAGGAGATCAACTCTGGGATTTGTTTGGAAGGAATGATGCTAAAGCTGAAACTCCAGTCCTTTGGCTACCTCATGCGAAGTGTTGACTCGTTGGAAAAGACTCTGATGCTGGGAGGGATTGGGGGCAGGAGGAGAAGGGGATGACAGAGGATGAAATGGCTGAATGGCATCACGGACTCAATGGACGTGAGTCTGAGTGAACTCCGGGAGTTGGTGATGGACAGGGAGGCCTGGCGTGCTGCGATTCATGGGGTCGCAAAGAGTCGACATGACTGAGCGACTGAACTGAACTGAACTGAACTGAATTACTTTACAATATTGTATTGGTTTTGCCATACATTACATGAATCCTCAAGCTGCGACCAATTTCTGGGCTAAGACTGACAAGCACCATGCATCACAAATCATTTCCTGGCAGGTATGTCGAATGATCAAAAACAATTAGAGAAGATCATTAACCTAGATTATCTTATCTTTCCCAGACTAAAACTAGTCTTCACAGCCACTCAATGACAGACCAGAACCACAGAAATACGTAGTTGACTGTCATGTGGACCTTGATCGTAACCCTCCACAGACCTCAAGCTTCCAGGAGATACAGCCCTATGCCTGCAAAGCTTCTCTTCTCAGATCCTCAGGAAGCTGCCAACAGACACCAAAGTATGTACATGCAAGAGCAACCCTGAATGACTCTCAGGAATTGGTGGCTAAATACTCCTACTCCCTCACTTCCCAGGGAGGGTAATTCTGGGGCATGTGCCATGCTCCCTTTTGCAAACTTTTCTCTAGTTACACACTTTGCTGGTTTAATAAAGCTCTCTGCTTATAACTGACTCTCCTTTCTTCCCAGTTTCTCTTCCCACTTCACTGTTTCACTTTCCCAATTTACACTGAAAAATTTCCCATGAACTTTGGCTTGAGGTCAAATTGATTCTTACTGTTGTCTAGCTCTTCCACTTCCTACCTAATTTAGGTAGAAATTAGGTCTTCCACTTTCTACCACACACTCATCTGGATTGGTTTGCCTCAGAATGTCCTATTTGATGCCTCTAATCCTGGTGTATTTATTAACAGCAGTCCTTTTCATTCTGAAGTTCCTGGTTTTGGCGATAAATTATACCATCACTCTTCATGGTACTATTATCCTGCCAGACTTCTCAGCTGTCAACCTTATGGACAGATATTAAAGTGTACACCTTGTTCTGCCCATCACTATAGTCTTTATTACGACTTTGTGCCTAAATCTCTCTACTTCCTCAATCCTAGTTCCTACCTTGGTACATGACACCCACGTCCTGGTAGAGCAGACTGCAATTATTAACTGCCTTAGTTTAGAATCACTGCTTTCCAGTTTCTAATGGACAGAATTGGTTTCTTATTAATATTTCAAGGGTAAAATAAAACCTTTTATTGACTTGCATACGTTCACTGTAACCCACATGATGTAAGCATTAAGGCAACCTAGGATGCTAATGGTGACCAAGGGGGAAAGGAGACTAACCCAGCAATGTGTGGGATCAGGTTGGATAATGAGGAGTGAGTATTGTAGAGTCACAAGATCTAAAGTAAGGTGATGAATGGAGGTTCCACTTGAACAGGAAAAACATAATGGTATCTATTTTGAAAGTTTATAAGATGCTATCATTAGTCAAACTCCCTTGTGTTTTTCTTTTTAATTTCTGAAAACAATCAGGATGATGGAATAGCAATGACTTCACAGAAGAAATAACAGTTGACCTGGCCATTGGCTAATGAGTAGCTGTTCTGTTTTTCCGGTGCAAAAATATGAGGAAAAACATTCATATTCAGAGCCATGAACATGAGAGGGCATGTGGCAGCACAGAATTGGGTAAAAATCTGATTAACTGGAACATAGGTATTGTTGAAGAGAACAGCGAGAAAACTTTACAGCCATGCACCTAACTATCTTTCACTAAGGACACTTCAGATCTGGTCTTCCTGATCATCTTCTTTAATATAATTGGGAAGATGCAATTTTTTAAACCTGCCTTGTTGCAATTTTAGCTTTCGATTCAAATAAATACAGACAAAAACCTAATGTATGACCACTGTGTCTCTTATTAAGAGGATTCTTAGGAGACAGATATCAAAATATGTTTTAATAACAATGATCCAAAAATTTAATTATGGAAATAAATGAAATTTAAATGTACCTTTTCCACGCATATTATTTATTGAGAACCATTAGGAACTGGAAATGTACAAGTAGTTTTTATTCCATGGAAGATGTTGGCCTGAAATATTAATACATATTCTTAAATTATTTGTGATTTTCCCCTCCTTATTTCCCTAACACAAATGAGAGTAATATCTTACTATGCCTTTTTTTATTAAAAAAAAAAAAGGAAAGCTTTCATATTACAGAAATAGTTGAAACAGATTTCTGAGACTCAGGACATCTTTTAAAAGTTTCCCAGCAAAGTAAAAGAAATTCAGAAAGAAGGCCTGACAGGGCTTGTTGAAAAGAATTAAAAAAAAAACAAAACACTTTGTATAATGTCATAACTGTAAATCCAATTCCCAAATGCACTTTATTTGATCATTTTCAGTTAATCTTCCTATAATACACCAAGCCGGCATCTCACCAGCATAATTTAGGTACCATAGCACACATGCTCGGACACACATGCAAACATAAACGCCACTTCTAGGTCTAGCCACAGACTGAAAGCCTTGAAATCCTCCAGTATTACAAAGACTCTTCATGGGGGAATGACTGTATGCACACAATCTCCAACCCACATGTGTAAAAATTAAACCTCTATGTAGCGCAACTACTATTATTCACCTAACACAAAAGGTCTCTTTAAATTTTAATAGGTAAAATTAAATTGCCTTCTAAAGGGCTGAGCTGACTTGCACACTGAAGGAGAATATATTGGAGAACTACTTCACAATTTTAATCATTTGAATAATCTTTTCATCTTCATCAATTTTGTGGGTAAAATGATACTGTTTTGCAACACTGACTTGTATTTCTTGTGTTGTAAGAATGGACAGGTTTGTGTAAGTTGTGTTGATTTATCTTTTTTCATTTATGTGCTCTGCCCCTTTTCTACAGTGTTGCCAGCTTTTCTTATTGATTTGTAAATGGTCAAGTGTTTGTTTTACTATGTCAAACAAACACTATATGAGGCAAACACTTTTCCCAGCTTGTCCTTTGATACTTTCCTTACTGTATATAAATTTATAATTTATATTAATGTATGTATCAATGTTTTCTTTCAGGGCTTAAGTATATAGTATCATATAAAAAGCTTCTCCCATTCATTAGCTATTTATTTTAATGTCCTATGTTTTCTTTCAGATCTTAGTTTCAGTTACCTGATGCTGCACAACAAATTACCCCAAAGTGTAATGACTTCAAACTACCACTATCAATTTATTATCATCTCTCAAGGTTCTAGAGATTGACTCCATCTGTTGGGTCTCACTCAGGACCACTCATCTGACTGCAGGCAGACAGTGCCAGGAACTGGGCTCATCTCCAAAGCTTCTGCACTCACATGTCTGACAGTTGATTCTACCTGCTGGATGAGACCTTTCCACATCAGTTCTAAAAAAGCAAGGGTCTCAAAAGAGATAAATTATGAGCTGCCAGTCTCTTAAGGTCCTATTCTATGGGTCAAACAATCACAGAGCCCAGATGCAACAAGAATACTGACTTCATCTTTTGCTGGGAGGAATACAAATGAATATTGGGGGTATTTTTTTTTAATGGCCATACCTTCTATGGCTTAATTTTAATATCAGTTTGATGGCAAAGTAATTTGTATACAGTTCACCCATTTTAAATATACAGTTGGATGAAGTTTGACAAATGTATACAGTTGAGTAACCACCACAATCAAGATATAAAATATTTCTATTATCCCTCAAAGGTCTCCTTTTTCATTCTGTCTTCCTTCCATCCTCAGCTCCAAACAATCACTGACCTACTTTCAATGTCTTTACTTTGCCTTTTCTAGATTTTCATATAAATGGAATCACACAGCATGCAGTCACTGTGACTAGCTTATCTCACTTAGATCACATAGTGTTTTCCAGATTCATCCATGCTGCTCTGTGGTCAGTAGATGTTCTTTTTAGTGTGGGAAGTTTTGCGTTCTGTGGATAGACCATAACTAGTCCATCCATCCACCTGTTGGTGGATATTTGTGTGATTTTCTGTTTGAGCCATCAGGAACAAGCTTCAGTGAGTATCTCTATACAAGTTCTGGTGGGGACATAGGTTTTCACATGTCTTTGGTAAATATACAGGATTTGAGTTGCTTAGTTTATATAAGTGTATGTTTAACTTTGTAAGAAGACATCTTCATTTTTTAATTATTTAAGACCTGACCCAGCAGGAATTGTTTTTCAATGTAAGGAGACAGTTTCTATAATTTGTCTCCAGACAGCTAGTCAGGGTTCTGAACACTATTTATTGAATAATACTTTCCTTGACTTTCAACAGACCTGTCACACAGACTGAATTCCATCAGTATCTGGTCTACCTCCGGACTTGTCCTTCTACCCCATTAGTGGGGCCTGCTGGAGGCACTGGGGCTGCTGCTAACCTGCACTGCTTTAAGCATTTTGCACATGTCAACTCCTTTAATCTCTACACCAATAGTTTGAGATAAACACTATTTTAAGGCTCAGATGAAAAAGTAGGACAAAACCCAGAAATACTAAATAATTTCTCTGAGATCCCACAGCCAGTGGAAGTGAGGAAGACAGGCTGGGAACCTGGCTTCCCTCCCAAGCCCACGTGTCCGAGCCCTGGACTGACGGCACAGATCAGCGATCACGCAACAACTTCACGGTGCACCATCCGGATACCACGTGAACCCTGTGTGAAGAGCTGCCCTGTTGCACACTTGTTTTCCCATATGAGTAATGCAATTAGCTTGACTATGCATGCAGGCTAAGTCACGTCAGTTGGAACCAACTCTCTGTGACTCCATGGACCGTAGTCCGTTAGGCTTCTCTGTCCATGGGATTCTCCAGGCAAGAATACTAGAGTAGGTTGCCATTTCCTTCTCCAGGAATCAAATCCATGTCTCTCATGTCTACTAAATTGGCAGGCAGGAGCTTTACCACTAGCGCCACCTAGGAAACCCCAATTAGCTTGACTAGCTTTGAAAAGGGCTTCCCTGATGGCTCAGTTGATAAATAATTTGCCTGCAATCCAGGAGACTCAAGTTCAATTCCTGGGTCAGGAAGATTCACTGGAGAAGGAATAGGCTATCTACTCCAGTATTCTTGGGCTTTCCTGCTGGCACAGCTGGTAAAGAATCTGCCTGCAATGTGGGAGACTTGGGTTTGGAAGGGGAGGAAGAGCAGAAATCCCTTTGGTATTTTGATTTGTTAAAAAAAAAAAAAAAGATAAATTAGTTCAGGGAGAACTGGCCCCTTGTTAGTATGATGAGACAGCCAGATAGCATCATTAACTCAATGGACATGGTTTTCAGATAACTCTGGGAGATACTGCAGGACAGGGAAGCCTGGTGTGCTGCAGTCCATGGGGTCACAAAGTCAGACACTACTCAGGGACCAAACAACACCAATATGTATGTTATATATGTTTATATTTCAGTTTGGAAGGGGAGGAAGAGCAGAAATCCCTTTGGTATTTTGATTTGTTAAAAAAAAAAAAAAAGATAAATTAGTTCAGGGAGAACTGGCCCCTTGTTAGTATGATGAGACAGCCAGATAGCATCATTAACTCAATGGACATGGTTTTCAGATAACTCTGGGAGATACTGCAGGACAGGGAAGCCTGGTGTGCTGCAGTCCATGGGGTCACAAAGTCAGACACTACTCAGGGACCAAACAACACCAATATGTATGTTATATATGTTTATATTTCTATCCATTTCTAAATTCCTTTTAAAATTAGAATTTTTTCTCAGTGTCACTGATATGCTTGGTATACTTTCTTCATGTCAGACAAATCTGGATGTGAAAAGTGTGGTACCCTTATTCTCCTCAAAGAGAATGAACAAACAATGCTCTTAGGGGTACTGAAAGGACCATTGTCAGGAACGCACCAGGCACAGCAGGTAAAGTTCTCAATATGCACAAATAAATAAACACACTGTTCTCAGTCTGTCCCCACTTGTAGCACACCTTTCCTGAGCATTGGACCCTAACCACCCGAGACGCTACACTCAGTATCATATTCTTCTTTACTACCTCTGCTATTCTCCTTCCATTGACACTTCTCCAAATCTCATCCCTTTTTCCTTTACAAAGTCAATGAGGTGAGAGCTAATTTCCTAAATACATCCATGTTTTTGTGGAAAGAAGTCCAGAACAGAAGCCAACCTAGCCCTTTGACTCTGCAGAAACACAAGCATGTTTACACAGTCTTTCTCATGGCAATGCTCTCGCTTTTGCAATCTCATCAAGCTATGAGAATTTCAAATCATTCAACTGGGGAGGCAGGGAGTAAGTATTTATAGGTGGACAGGGTCATGCTATACCCTCATACTCATCCACAATGGCTTTAACTATAGACAGGCTCAGCCCCAAACTCTTCCTACTCAGTTTGTATTCTCATTTCTAAATATAGGCACAAAATATAGCCTTTCTAGAAGTGTGTGTGTGTGTGTGTGTGTGTGTGTGTGTATTCAGTTACTCTATCATGTCCAACTCTTTGTGACTCTATGAACTGTAACCCACCAGCCTCCTTTGTCCATGGGATTTTCCAGGCAAGAATACTGGAGTGGATTGCCTTTCCTTTCTCCAGGGTATCTTCCTGACCCAGGGATCCAAACTACACGTCTCCCAAGTCTTCTGCACTGGCAGACACAGTCATCATCACTGAGCGACCTGGGAAGCCCTTCTTGCAGTAAACCAGACAATTCTTAAGTCGCTCAGAATATCTATTTGCTACCTTTTTCACAGAGAAACATTACACATTTCAGAGTGAAACATATATTGAGTTATAAGACAGAGAAAGGAAATTCTCAATAATCTTTAAATTAAATAGCACGCAAGTACACAAGTCTTGGGAAATCACTATCTATAGATGCTGCCTGTGCACAATATGTGACTCTCTGATCCACCGTCAGTGGAGAATGGAGACGTCACCTGGTAACTTGGCTTGTCCCTCTGATGGAAAACCATTTCTCCTGGGAATCCTCTGAGATTACGGACCTGTACTGAGACCTAGGAATGCCTGCAATCTGTCAGAACAGTTTTCTCCTGAGTCAAAGCCTCAAGGTGAAGTAATAGCCCTTTAGAAATGAAGGCCAGTATATTAGAGGTCATATAATTTACTACTTATTGAAATCCAATTATTTTCTGAGGCAGTAATGAGGAAACTGAGGTTCAGAGAGGGGAAGTGACTTGCAAAACACAACAGAGCAAGTTAATAGCAGAGCTCATACTGATCTGGGTGCCTTGACTGCGTGCCCACCCCAACCCCTGCCCCCCAGTCACTGCTTCTGTCTGCTGCTCAGAAAGCCCTCAACTGATATTGCATGTTCTCTGGTTCAAAGGTAGTACATAATACAACAAGATGGTGTGTCTCTCCTAAACACAATTCTTTATGTTCCAAAACAAATATATGACAGTTTCATTAAAATAAGATTGAAAAGGGTGTTTTTCTATCAAAACACTTAGTCTTATTATGCTTTACTTATAGCAAGGTATGTCTAGAGACTTCAAGATCAAAAAGGTAACCATCAATAAGGCTTCAATTATGATAAATGAATACATTCTAGAGGTCTGCTGTACAACATAGAGCATAAAGTTAACAATACAGCATTGTACACTTCAAAATTTGTCAATAGGGTAAAGCTCATTTTGCTGCTGCTGCTAAGTCGCTTCAGTCATGTCCAACTCTGTGAGACCCCATAGACGGCAGCCCACCAGGCTCCCCCGTCCCTGGGATTCTCCAGGCAAGAACATTGGAGTGAGTTGCCATTTCCTTCTCCAATAAGTGAAAGTGAAAAGTGAAAGTGAAGTCACTTGGTCATGTCTGACCCTCAGCGACCCCTTGGACTGCAGCCTACCAGGCTCCTCCATCCATGGGATTTTCCAGGCAAGAGTACTGGAGTGGGGTGCCATTGCCTTCTCCTCATGTTAAATATTCTTGTAACAAAAGGGGGCAGGGCACAAGGAAACTTTGAGTGATGTTGTATGTGTCTATTATCAGATTGTGGTGGTCGCATCATGGGTGTTTGCATATGTCCAAACTCATTAAATTTTATACATTAAATATGTGCAATTCTTTGTATGTAAATTATACCTCAATTAAGCTATTAAAATAATACTAATACACTGTGCATTAGCAGTACTGATTCAACCTATACTTAAAAAATAGTATCTGGGGATTGGGTACACTTAACAACTTCATGCTCTTTATTTGGATCCTGTAAAACTGAGAGGGGACAAGAAGAGATGGTTCCGATTTTGACTGAAGGAAGAAGGAGTCATCCACAGCTAAGCATCCACATCTACTAATTCCTTCTGACTGCAGATTGCAGGGGAGGAGACTGAAATGGATGTGGACATACCATCATGCCAATTATCAATGTTTAAAAGGAGCTAAATGAATTCACTAAAAACACAATTAAATAATCATTAAAAGTAATAGTAAAGTCATTTAAAAATTAAAAAGGAGCAACTACAGTCTGGGCATCCAAAATGGAGCCCAGTGACCACTGTGGATGTGGTTTCAGACCAGTTCCTGCATCACTAAGGTCCTGAACTTCTTCAACTGCATCAAATTCAAGGACACCAGCAGCGTTTTTGAAACAATATCCCAGAGCAGTTGCTGGCTGCAACTTTGTAGTTTCAAAGTCCCCCAACCCAGGCTTCACAACTATGCAATCATTTTGAACCTCAATCAACCCTTGCTTAAGAAGCACCCTTTCTTCTTGTCAGTCCGAATCCTAGTTCTTGACAATTTACATAATCTTGCAGGTTTTGCCTTTCGCCATTTTGCACTCTAGCAGAACACAATTTCAGTGCTTCTTGGTTCTGTGTATCCTGGGCTGATGTCCCAACAAACTGCAAACAAACGCTTCTTCATTTTAACCAGGTCTCTACTCTTTCTGAACAACTGGAAAAAAATAGCGCCTGCCTATTTTCATTCCTTTATCAGCCTATCATGATCTATACCTCTTCATAACATGCAGGTTCAGTCCCTGGATCAGGAAGGTCACCTGGAGAAGAAATGGCAACCCACTCCTATATTCTTGCCTGGAAAATTCCATGGACAGAGGAGCCTGTCAAGCTATGGTCCATGGGGTCACAGAGAGTCGGACGCGACTGAGCACACACCACTTGCATAACATGTGTTACCTCTCAATAGATTATTCGTATGTTTGTATGGCCCATCTCCTTTCTCCTGTGATGTAGAAGTTTCACAAGAGTAACTACTTTATCCTTAGACAGAAAAAGAATACTTAGAGCCTAACAAACACTTACTATTTGTCAAATGACTGAATGTACAAGGGTTTCTCTATTCTTCCTACATATACATTGGATATCAAACTATACCTATGAACTCTATTTCTTATGTATGACATGTAACCTTATATGCATCACTTCATCCACTGCAAAGGACACTCTGTTTTGACTGCTTTATGAATTGGACCTCTCAGGTTCATTCCAGAATTAGACAATGTTAGTAAATTTGAATCCATTTGCTTGTCACGGATGCCAGGGTTCAGTAGAGATGTATGACCTCGTAAATATGACTCAGTGAGAGCATGCATCCCCCAGAAATCAATCGTGTGTCCCAGATCCACTTTTATTGTTCACAACTTCCTCTTGCTGGCAACAATTTATAATGAGTATTAATATTCCTAATAACCTCAAACACTTTTTTTTTCCCTAAAAGGAGCCAGATAATAAACATTTCAGACTTTGAGAGCCAGGGGTATCTGGCACAACTATTCAATTCTACTGTCACAGGGAGAAAGCAGCCACAGACAAGTTACACATGAATGACTGTGGGCTGTGGCTGTAATCTGCCAAACCCTGACCTAGACTGTTTATTTAAAACTTGGGAAGTGTGATTGCTGGGGGTTGGTATGGGTATAGAGAGGGGCAGAGCACAGACGATTTTTTAGGGATTCTCTTGCGCATTCACAATAATTTTTCTGTAACTAATCACCTGGGAGGTGTCATATGAACCATCTTAGTTACCTTACAAAGTCATTTGCAATAAACACAACACTAAAATGATTTCTTGAGTGTCACCTCCTACCAATACTCAGAAAAAAACAGAATAGTGTAAGTCATTCAGGGCAGATGTGATAGCTTACCTTTTTTTTTTAAATTAATGAGTATGGATTACAAAATGGATGTCATGGTTAGATTTCAGAAAAATATTTGATCCAGTGCCTTCTGAAACCTCAATTTAAAATTTCATTTAAATTGACTTTGATAGGATGACTCCTGCAAGGATCGCAAACCATCAGGAGGAACACAAACAATGGGGCATGAATGATAAACAACAGTCTGCCCTGTAATGAAGAAGATATCTAGTGTTGTGCCCAGGGACTGGTGCTCAGTGAGTTCTTAACATTTCATTAATGATCTGGAAAAGAGAGTAAACATATGAAGACTTGAGGAAGAATAGTGCAGACCAATGACTAGCAGAATAAATATGGAAAGATTACATTGAGATAGTTTTGGAGATGCCACTGTGAAATAATGTAAGTTAAACTTTCCTGAGGTTATGTTATTCAATAAGATGAGCATTAAAATAGGTAAAAGAAATTTAAAGAGAGTTCATTAAAAGATAATTCCTATTTCAAGACAGAACTAGTTGTGCCCTGAATAGAAAAACATCTGTGAAAGAGACCTCTCATGACAGCAGCTGCATCACCAGGAAGATACAGAGACATCTAACGCACAGAATCTCATGATTCCCTCATCAGGGACAAAATAATTTGCTACAATTATATAGCAGACAGGTAAAAATTTTATCATTGTGTTTCTAATTTATAGCCAAGTGCTCACTCGGTTTAACTCTCGCATGGCAAATATACTGTGCAAAACATGCAGTCCCTTATCTTGTTTCTTTAGGTTTTTCTTTTGTTCATTTTTGTCTGCTACTAAGAACATCCAGGCTTCCCTGGTAGCTCACCTGGTAAAGAATCCGCCTGCAATGCAGGAGACCCCAACTAGATTCCTAGATCAGGAAGATCCCCTAAAGAAGAGATAGGCTACCCACTCCAGCATTCTTGGGCTTCCCTGGTAGTTCAGCAGTAAAGAATCTGCCTGCAGTGCAGAAGACCTGGGTTGGGAAGATTCCCTGTAGAAAGGCATGGCAACCCACTCCAGTATTCTTGCCTGTAGATTCCCCATGGACAGAGGAGCCTGGTGGGCTACAGTCCATGTTGTCACAGAGTCTGACATGACTGATCGACTAAGCACAGCACAGCACAGCACAAAAACATCCATAGTTTACCTTCCATGTTGTCTTCCAGTCCTAATCAGCCAAATGCAGATAGCTGGATGGGAATCACCTGCCAGATGTAAATAAAACCACTCCTATGATGTCACTGCTCAAATTATCTGATAACTACCACTGTATTAATTTTGTGGCTGAATACATTAAACAACTGCAAGTTCACGTTCTTGAAAACATGATAATTATTTTGGACATTCTTCAGGTATTGCCACTACCCATACACAGGGATTCATTTAATAGTTCAAGCATATTAAAAAGCCAACAATTTATTGGTAAATGACCTTTCTTCCTAAATGAGGAGCAATTTCACTGCACACTGAAATTATAGCTACCTTCATTAAAAATAGAACATCCATTCAATTGACATGGGAACCTTTATTTTTCATGCAAAACCACATACCCCCCAAAACCCTACCTAAATAAAGAAAACAAATAAGACTTCCATTCTCTGATCAAGGGATGTTGAGAACTTGGAAGCTGTCACTTCCCTCTTCACAAAGAAAAAAAAAAAAAAAAACCTGGTGAGGGGGAAAAAAACCTCTGAAAATCAACAGCTCTTTGTAGGTCTATCAGAGAACTGAGGTCACAAGGCAAACTGCTGCCCCCAAAACTGGAACAACAGACAGAGACAGAGAAACCCAGTGCACTGGCAACAGGAGCCCAGGAGCAGAAGTCCACAGCTGGATCCAGTATCTGTGGGAACACTTGATGATGGATGGACGCATGCATGCATGCTGGAGGCTCAGTGTGGACTAGCTGGAGAGTTACACATTCTGAGGAAGCCCAGGAAGGGGGTCACCACACTTTCCTGAGGTCTCACCCTGAAGATTAGAGAAAAATCTCCTCTTGTTCTCCGAAGAGGAGGAAGGAAAATTACCATTCTGAAATACACTCAGTGCAATCCAGGGCTTCCCTGATGGCTCAGCGGTAAAGAATCCGCCTGCCAATGCCGGAGATGCAGGTTCAGTAGCTGGGCCGGGAAGATCCCCTGGAGAAAGAAGCAGCAACCAACTCCAGTGTTCTTGTCTGGGAAATCTTATGGACAGAGGAGCTTGGAGGGCTACAGTCCACGGGGTCACAAAGAGTCAGACAGGACTCAGTAACTAAACAACAAAAGAGCAATATGCTCCCTTTAACAAGCCTGTCCCTGTGGGATATTTGTTTTATTTACCACTTAATTGACCTTGAGGAAGGAAAACATCCACCTCCGGCTCCTTTAGCCTCCCAAATGGAAGAAAGGAAATTTCCATCTCAAGTTCATCATGGTCTTAAATGGGGGAAAAGGAAATATCCAACTGAAGCTCACAAAAAAGCTAATTCAATAAAATGATGAGACATCATCATAAAAATGGCCCCTCCCCCTCACCAATCCACATCAATAATGCTTTGGTATAAGGAGAGCAAACCAGTCAATCATAAGGAAATCAGTCCTGAATGTTCACTGGAAGGACTGATGCTGAAGCTGAAGCTCTAATACTTTGGTCACCTGATGTGAAGAATTGACTCATTGGAAAAGATCCCGATGCTAGGAAAGATTGAAGGCAGGAGGAGGAGACGACAGAGGATGAGATGGTTGGATGGCATCACCAACTCGATGGACATGAGTTTGAGCACACTCCGGGAGATGGTGAAGGACAGGGAGGCCTGGCCGGCCTGCAGTCCATGGGGTTGCAAAGAGTCAAGACACAACTGAGAAACTGAACTAAACTGAACTAAACTGAACTGATAATCAAAGAGTGATTAAAGCTAAAAAGAATGAGCCTCAGAACTGCTTAAACAGTCCCTAAAAAAATAAACCTAAAGACAACGCAGAAGACAAAAATAAGGATGCTAAATGAAATTTTAGCCTCTGACACATAGCTACAGCAATCAACACACACAGCCTAAATCCTAGGCAGACAGAGATTAAACCCCACACTTAAGTCCTATTGACAGGAGTTCCTTTCACCTAAAACTTCATGTCTGGTTTTCGACAAAAAATTACAAGGAGACAACACAGTCTGTTAAGATAAAACAAATATCTGAAGCAGTCTCAGATGTGACAGACTGGAATTATCAGACTGGAAATTCAAATAACCATGATTAATACATTAAGGGCTCCAAAGGAAAAAGTCGGCAACATGCAAGGACTGTAAGCAAGTCCTTGCTTACAACATGCAAGTCGTGTAAGCAGAGAGAAGAAAGCTCTGAAAATCAAAAGAAGATGGTAGACAGAATTCAAAAATACTAACAGAAATGATGAATGCCCTTGATGGTCTCATGAACAGACAGGGCCTGGCCAAGGAAAGAATCAGATATGTCAATAGAAACTTCCAAAAATGAAACACAAAGAAGAACAACAACAACAAAAAAACAATATCCAAGAATTGAACTGAAATACTTCTCTTTCCAGTATTTTCATTACACATATGTTACACCTTTTGTGATGATGTGAGGACATATTTGAAGTAACAAAACAAACAAAAGAGAATCCGTACTGAGTAAAAAGGAAAAGAGGGCACCAGAGGATGAAATGGTTAGATGGCATCACTGACTCAATGGACACGAATTTGAGCAAACTCCAGGAGATAGTGAAGGACAGAGGAGCCTGGTGTGCTGCAGTCCATGGGGTCACAAAGAGTTGGACATGACTGAGCAACTGAACATGAACTGGGTGAAAGGCAAAAAGCTTTTCCTTCCCCTTTTCCTTTAAGTTTCCCTGGGGAAGCTTTGTCAGAACTTCTGATACAGGGAATCTAGTTAGAAGAGGCATTCAAAGTCATTTCCTGAAATATTTAATCCCCTCTGCTTCTCCTTGCCTGCTACACTCTAGAGCTCCTGCAAGATTAACTGTGACAAACAGACAATAGGCACCCATATACTCTATTGTATGCATCTTCATCTCTTTTATCCTTAAGGAGATTAACTGCACGACATTTATTTGTAACACAATGTGCCCAAAATGAATTTATATGCTCTCTCCACATGGATTAGAAACCAAAACACCATGTTTTAATAAAGCAGCAAAGAAAACATCATGTTTTTAATAGAGTAGCAACCTTCCTTCATGTAACTCACTTGAGGATATTTGATTGCCTTCATAATTATAATAATTAAGAAGGCTGATGACTTTTTTGGTTCTTCATACAAATAAAGTTTGTTTTCCACAAACCAAAAAAACTGCAGGGTTTTTTTTTTAATTAGGTTTCTATTTAAGAATGACTTTTTACAGGGTTTTTTTTTGTGGACCATTTTTAAAGTCTTTATTGAATTTGTAAAATTATTGTTTCTGTTTTATGTTTTGGATTTTTGGCCATGGGACATGTGGGATCTCAGCTCCCCACCCAGAGATCCAACCTGCTCTGGACGATGAGGCCTGAACCACTGGACCATCAGGGAAGTCCCAAGGATAGTTTTAGATTTTACAGAATGTTACAAAGAGAATACAGTCTCATACAACCCCCCCATCATATTCCTATTACTTTTAACATCTTACATTAAGATGACATATTTGTCAAAATAATAAGCTAATATTGATACATTATAATTGACTAAAGTCCATGCTTTATTCAGATTTCTTTAGTCTTACCCTGATAGCCTCTTCTGTTCCAGGATCCCATCTAGGATAGTCCATTTAGCTGTCAGGACTTTGTTTCTCACGGCTGTAACAGTGTCTCAGATCTTCCTTATCTTTGATGACTTTCAAAGTGTAAAGTAGAAGTGGTCAGATATCTTGTAGAATGTCCATCTACTGGGGCTTGTCTGATATGCTTCTCCTAATCAGACTGAAGTTATAGGTTTGGGGAGGAAGACCACAGAGGTAAAGTGCTACTCTCATCACATCTTATCCAGGGTAAATGTTTGATATGACTTATCGCTTGTTGTTAACCTTGGTTATCTGGATGAGGAAGTGGTGTTAGTTTTTTTCCCTGTAAAGTTGTCTTTATTTTCCTCCTCTTCTATACACTGTATTCAGCAGTAAGTTATTTCATGCAGCCCACACTTAATACATGAAGAGTAACAGTCCACATTGAGGGTAGAATTATCTACATAAATTATTTGGAATTCTGCATTGTCCTTCATCCTCCATGTATTGGGTTAGCCAAAAAGTTGGTCCATAAGATGTTACAGAAAAACCTGAATGGAAGTTTTGGCCAACCCAATAATTGCCCAGTCACTTGTGTATATCAGTATGGACTCGTGGATACTGAAAACTTTGGATTACAATCCAATAGTACTTTCCTTTGTTGCTGCAATTTTTCCAGATTTCGCCACTGGGAGCTCTTTCAGTTGTTGCTTGTGTACATTTAACATATCCCCATTGCTGCAGGGTTTTCTCAAGAATATCCTTATTCTCTGGCACTAGAAGATGCTTCAGGATTATCTTATATTTTTCTTGCCCCAGTCTTGGAATTGGACATCCATCCCCAGGAGCCTTGGTTTCATTGAATAAGAACTGATACTGGAAACCAAGATCTGAATACCAGGTGTGCTGGTTGCCACTGGGATAGCATTGCTTCCAGGCCCTCTTAGTTGACAAAACTAGAAAATATATATATGCAATCCCTTATAATATACACATATCTGTAAATACATTTGCATGTAATCATCTGTATATATGTTAAACTAAACACAGATACACTCTGTCTCTAGCTCCCATCCATCAAGAGATAGATCGGATCATCCACCTTCCCTTATCTGTAACCTCCCACTGCAGCCATGAGAAACCCAGATCCCACCACTTGCCATATATTTAGTCAATTACTCAACTCCCGTCTACATGTATAGTAGTATCTGAATAGTTCATTCACATACTCATTAGAAACAACTTTATCAATTATAGTGCTCATGTAAGTTCCTTCTGCCATTTGTCTTACATACTAGAGTTACTTAAATCACTGCAAAGTTACTTAGGGTCAACACTTTCCCCCCCATAAACTTCGTGAATTGTTTTACACACATATAATATAATTTGATTTCTTTTATACTCTACATTCTAACCTGAAATCCTCCAGCTTTGTAAATGATTTTTAAAATTTGTATATATTAAGATTCACTCTTGATGTTTTTAAGGTCTACTTGTTGTTGTTTAGTCAATAAGTTGTGTCCAACTTTTTTGTGATACCACGGAGTGCAGGTCTCCAGGTTCCTCTGTCCATGGGATTTCCCAGGCAAGAATACTGGAGTGGGTTGCCATTTCATTCTCCAAGGGATTTTCCTGACCCAGGGAAATCTCCTGCACTGGCAGGCAGATTCTTTACCACTGAGCCACTAGAGAAGCCCTTTAAGTTCTATGAGTTTTAACAAATGTATAATGGCATGTGTCCTCCACTTCAGTATAATACAGAATTTCACCATCCTAAAAAAAGAATCCACTGAGCTTTACCTATTCAACTCTCCCCCAACTGTCACCAAACACCAGACAACCACTTACCTGTTTATCATCTCTGTAGTTTTACTTTTCTCAGAATGTCACATAAATAGAACCTGAGTGTATAGCGTTACAATGCTGGCTTTTACAAAGCAATATGCACTCATTCACATTCTTGCTTTGCTTAATGGCTCATTCCTTTTTATTGTTGAATGGTATTCCATTGTAGGATATACCACAGTATATTCATCCATTTACCTATTGAAAGACAGATAAGATGCTTCCATATTCCGGCAATTAAGAGTAATGCTGCTATCAATAATTGTGTATAGGAATTTTTTTGGACATAAAATTTCAAATGATGTGGATAAATATGTAGGAGTGCAACTGCTCAGTTGTACATTAATACTACATTTAGTTTTGTCAAAAATGATATAAAACTCTCTTCCAAAATAGGTAGAGCATTTCCCATTCTCACCACCGCTAGATGAGACTTCCTGTTGCTCTGCATTCTCACCAGCAACTGCTATTCTTAGTTCTTCCAGATTTTAGCCATTTTAATGAGTATACAGTGATATCTCATTTTCCTTTTATTTTTATTGGAGTACAACTGATTTACAATGCTGTGTTAAATATACAGCAAAGTAAATCAGTTATATATATACATATATGCACTCTTTTTTAGATCTTTTCTCATAGGTCATTGCAGAGTATTGAATAGAGTTCTCTGTGCTATAGAGTAGGTTCTTATTGGTTACGTTATATATAGTAGTGTATATATGTTATTCCCAATCTCCCAGTTTATCCCTCTCCCTATTGTTTTAATCTGCATTTCCCAAAAAGATGTTAAATAGTTCTTGATATATTTATGGATCAGCTTCCTAGAGGGATCTTTGTTGAGATATTTGATCCATTATTTAATTGTACTGTTTTATTATTTTGAGTTTTAAAGATTCCTTGTATATTTTAGATTCAAATCTTTTATCAAATGTGTGTTTTTTTCAATATTTTCCCCCAGTCTGTGGCTTGTCTTCTGATCCTTTAATCAATGTCTATCAAGGAGCACAAATTTTCAAATTAAAGTCCAAACTGTCCATTTTCTTCCATGCATTGAGTTGTATTTTATCCAAAAACCTAAACAAATGCCCAAGCATTTAGGTTTTCTCCTATGCTTTCTTCTAGAAGTGTTTTATTTTTGCATTTTACATTGAGGTCTATGCTGCATTTTGGCCTATGAAGCTAATTAGTCTATTGGTTAATTAAGGTCTATGACTTGGTTCAGTTTTTTTCCCATATGGACATTTAATTGTTCCAGCATCATTTGTTATAAAACTTTTCCTTTTCCTTCACTGAATTATCTTTGCTACTTTTTCAAAACTCAGTTGACTCTATTTATGAGGGTTTATTTTGGGCTCTCTGATCTCATTTTGATATATATATCTTTCACAATAGCATACTGTCTTGATTAGTATACTTAAAAAAATGATTAGGTTATATAGTTAGTTTACAATGTTGTGTTAGTTTCAGGTGTACAGCACAGCAAATCTGTTAGGCATATACATATATTCACTCTTTTTTAGATTCTTTTCCCATATAGACCATCACAGAGTATTGATAGAGTTCCCTGTGCTATACAGCAGGCTTTTATTAGTTATCTATTTTATACAGTAGTGTGTATGTGCCAATCCCAGTCTTCCCATTTATCCCTCTCCCCTTTTTGATAACTATAAGTTACTCTGGTAACTATATGTTTATTTTCTACATCTGTGACTTTATTTCTACTTTGTAGATAAATTCCTCTGTATCTTTTTTTTAGATTCCAATTTTCCTTTTTTTCCATACTGTGCTGGCTTTTCTCCATCTTTTGCTTTGCCATATAAATTTTGAAATCAGTTTATCAATATCTACAAAATAACTAGATGGAATTTTAATTACTATTGTGTTGAAGCAATACATCAAGTTAGGAAGAAATGAAATATTAACAATATTGAATGTTTTAAACAAGGAACATGCAATATCTCATCTCAGTTCAGTTCAGTTCAGTTCACTTGCTCAATCGTGTCTAACTCTTTGAGACCCCACAGACTGCAGCACTCCAGGCCTCCCTGTCCATCACCAACTCCTGGAGTTTACTCAAACTCATGTCCATCAAGTAGGTAATGCCATCCAACCGTCTCATCCTCTGTCATCCCCTTCTCTTCCTGCCTTCAATCTTTCCCAGCATCAGGGTCTTTTCAAATGAGTTAGCTCTTCACATTAGGGGGCCAAAGTACTGGAGTTTCAGCTTCCAATGACTATTCAGGACTGATTTTCTTTAGGATGGACTGGTTGGATCTCCCTTCAGTCCAAGGGACTCTCAAGAGTCTTCTCCACACACAGTTCAAAAGCATCAATTCTTTGGCACTCAGCTTTCTTTATACTCCAACTCTCGAATCCACACATGACTACTGGAAAATCATAGCTATGACTAGATAGATCTTTGTTGGCAAAGTAATGTCTCTGCTTTTTAATATGCTGTCTAGGTTGGTCATAACTTTTCTTCCAAGGAGCAACTGCCTCTTAATTTCATGACTGCAGTCACCATCTGCAGTGATTTTGGAGCCCCAAAACATAAATATCTCATTAACCCAGATCTATTGATTTCTTTTATCAGTGTTTTGTAGTTTTCCACATATAGATCCTAAACACATGCTTTTAGATTTATACCTAAGAATTTCAAAATTTTTGTTCCATTGAAAAATGTTAGTTTTTTTTTTTTTAATTATAGGTTCCAATTGTTATTTGCTTATAAATAGGGATACCACTGATTTTTGTATATTGACCTTGTATCCTGTGGGCTTCCAGGGGGCTCTGTGGTAGAGAATCCACCTGCCAAAGCAAGAGACATAGTAGAAAAAGATTCAGTCCTTGAACCAGGAAGATCCCCTGCAGAAGGAAATAGCAACCCAATCCAGTGTTTGTGCCTGAAAACTGTCATAGACAAAGGAGCCTGAAGGGCTACAGTCCATAGTATTGCATATAATCGGACACAATTGAGCAACTGAGCGTGCACTTATTTCCTGCAACCTTACTGTATGAGATAGTTCCAAGTTTTTATTTTCCAGATACTTTGGGGTTTTCTGTATCAGCAATCATGCCATCAGAAAATAAAATCAGTTTTACTGCTCCCTTTCCAATATGTCTACATATTGTTTCCTTATCTTGTTTCATTGTATGAACTACAATCATGAATAGAAGAAGCAAGTGAGGACACACTGCCTTGAGAGTTTTTTTATCATGACTGGGTTTGGATTTTGCCAAATTACTTTCCTGAATTAATTGGCATAATCATGAACTTGCTTCAGAAATTATTTTTGAATTCTGAACTAGCCTCACACATCTGAATAAATCCCCTTGGTCACAGTACATAATCATATTTATATTGCTAGGTTCAGTACATGATGTTTAAGGACTCTGTCTCTATTCAAGAAAGACGTTGGTCCATAGCTTTCTTATGATATCTTTACATAATTTTGATACAAAGGTAATAATGTTGCCCTCACAGAATGAGTTAAGAGGTACTCTTCTGTTTATATTTTCTGAAAAAGACTGTGAAAAACTGGTATTATTTCTAAACTGTTTAGTAGAATTTATCAGTGAAACTAAGCACGGTAGTTTATTCTTAGAAAGTTACTGAATGAATCTCAATAATAAATATAAGGCACCTCAAGTTATCCCTTTCAACTTGGATCAATTTTGGCAGTGTGTATCTTTCAAGGAATTGTTTCATTCAGGTTATTAAATTTGTCAGTAAAGAGGCTGTTCATATTATTTTTTAATTATCTTTTAATGTCCATGGGATTGGTAGTAATAAACTCTCTTTTATTTGTGACACTTGTAATTTGTGTCTTCTCTATTTTTTCATTGGCTAGCCTGGCTGTAGATTATTTTTATTGAAATTTCATATAGCCAGTTTTTTATTTAAATGTTTTTTCTGTTGTTTAATCTGTTTTCAATTATATTGGTTTCTGCTGTAATTATTATTTCTCCTCTTTTGCTTGTCATAGGCCTAATTTACTCTCTTCATTTACTAAGGTGGAAGCTGGGATTATTGATTTTTAGAACTTTCTTAGTATATACATTTAATGATATATACTTTCCTTTAAGAGGCACTTTCAATGTATCCCACATATTTTGACAAATTTCAATTTCTTTTGGTTCAAAATATATTGAATTTCTCTTAAAATTTTTCCTTTACTCATGGTTTATTAACAAACATATTTTAATTTCCTAATATTTATTGGATTTTCCAGCTCAGTAGTTCAGTCAGTCAGTCATGTCTGATTTGTGCAACCCCATGGACTGCAGCACACCAAGGTTCCCTGTCCATCACAAACTCCCGGAGCTTACTCAAACTCACGTTCATCAAGTAGGTGATGCTAACCAACCATCTCATCCTCTGTCATCTCCTTCTCCCCCTGCCTTCAATTCTTCCCAGCATCAGAGTCTTTTCCAATAAGTCAGTTCTTCACAACAGGTGGCCAAAAAATTGGAGTTTCAGCTTCAGCATCAGTCTTTCCAATGAATATTGAGGACTTATTTCCTTGAGGATGGATGGGTTTGATCACCTTGCAGTCCAAGGGACTCTCAAGAGTCCTCTCCAACACCACAGTTCAAAAGCATCAATTCTTCAGTGCTCAGCTTCTTTATGGTCCAACTCTCACATCCATACATGACTACTGGAAAAACCATAGCTTTGACTATACAGACCTTTGTCAGCCAAATAATGTCTCTGCTTTTTAATACGCTGTCTGGGTTTGTCATTGCTTTTCTTCCAAGGAGCAAGTGCCTTTTAATTTTATAGCAGCAGTCACCATCTGCAGTGATTCTGGAGCCCAAGAAAATAAAGTTTCTCACTGCTTCCATTTTCCATTGTTTCCTCATCTATTTGCCATGAAGTGATGGGACTGCATGCCATGATCCTAGTTTTCTGAATACTGAATTTTAAGCCAGGTTTTTCACTCTCTTCTTTTATTTGCATCAAGATGCTCTTTAGTTCCTCTTTGCCTTCCGCCATAAGGGTGGTGTTATCTGCATATCTGAGGTTTTTGATATTTCTTCTGGCAGTCTTGATTCCAGCTTGTGCTTCATCCAGTCCAGCATTTCACATGACGTACTCTGAATATAAGTTAAATAAGCAGAATGATAATATACAGCCCTGATATACTCCTTTGCCAATTTTGGACCAGCCCTTTGTTCCATGTCCAGTTCTACCTGTTGCTTCTTGACCTACATACAGATTTCTCAGGAGGCAGGTAAGGTGGTGTGGTATTCCCATCTCTTTAAGATTTTTCCACAGTTTGTTGTGCAAGGAACCAGAGATCAAATTTCCAACATCAATTTGATCATAGAAAAAGCAAGAGAGTTCCAGAAAAACACTTACTTCTGCTTTATTGACTACACCAAGCCTTTGACTGTGTCAAACACAACAAACTGGATTTTCCGGCTATCTTCCCATTATTGATTTCTAGTTTAATTCATTGTACTGAAAACACATATGTATAATTTTTCTTTTAATTTACTAAGATGTGTTTTATTAAAAAGCCTAGAATGGAATCTATCTTGCTGAAGACAGCTGATGCATAGGTTGGAAAGAAATTACCTGCTGTTTTAGAATGTTCTAAAATAGCTGATTACATCAACTTCATTTTTTCCTTTGTCAGTACCTAACACTCAGAGTTTTCCATCTTCATTGGATATAATTGACAAACAAAAATTGTATATGTTTAAAGGAATGTTTGGAGAAGGCAATGGCACCCCACTCCAGTACTTTTGCCTGGAAAATCCCATGGATGGAGGATCCTGGTGGGCTGCAGTCCCTGGGGTTGCTAAGTCAGACACGACTGAGCGACTTCACTTTCACTTTTTACTTTAATGCACTGGAGAAGGAAATGGCAACCCACTCCAGAGTTCTTGCCTGGAGAATCCCAGGGACGGGGAGCCTGGTGGGCTGCCGTTTATGGGGTCACAGAGTCAGACACGACTGAAGCAACTTAGCAGTAGCAGCAGCAAAGAAATGTTTTCATAGATACATATACACTGTGGAATAGTTGACACAATAAGCTAATTGATATAGTGATTACCTCACAGAAACTTTTTCTTGTTAGTGTACGTGTTGAGAATTCTTAGATTTACCCTTTTAGCAAACTTTACATACACAATGCAGCATTGTTGACTATGTTTGCATTGTTATACATTAGGTTTCCAAAAGTTATTCATCTTGAATCATAAGCTTTGTACCCCTGACCAATATCTCCCCATTTACCCCCAGCCACTGGCAACCACTACCCTACACTCTTGTTTTCATGAGTTTGACTGTTTTAGATTCCACATAAGAGTGATTTCATGTATTTATTGTCTTTCTGAGTCTCGTTAATTTTACTTAGCTTAATGTTCTCCAGATTCATCCATGATTTTACAAATAGTAGGAGTTTCTTCTCTTTTCCATTGTATATATGTCCCACATTTTCTTTATCCATGGACTTAGGTTTAAAAGGTTGTTGCTGAATCATGCAAAGATGCCAGGATTCTTGGTCTCCAGAGGAGAAGAATTCAGTCCGGGACCAGAGACTTGATCACTCAGAGATTTTGTATAATAAAGTTTTGTTTATCGAAAAAGCAAGAGAGTTCCAGAAAAACATCTATTTCTGCTTTATTGACTATGCCAAAGCCTTTGACTGTGTGGATCACAAGAAACTGTGGAAAATTCTGAAAGAGATGGGAATACCAGACCACCTAACCTGCCTCTTGAGAAATCTGTATGCAGGTCAGGAAGCAACAGTTAGAACGGGACATGGAACAACAGACTGGTTCCAAATAGGAAAAGGAGTACGTCAAGGCTGTATATTGTCACCCTGCTTATTTAACTTCTATGCAGAGTACATCATGAGAAACACTGGACTGGAAGAAACACAAGCTGGAATCAAGATTGCTGGGAGAAATATCAATAACCTCAGATATGCAGATGACACCACTCTCATGGCAGAAAGTGAAGAGGAGCTAAAAAGCCTCTTGTTGAAAGTGAAAGAGGAGAGTGAAAAAGTTGGCTTAAAGCTCAACATTCAGAAAACGAAGATCATGGCATCTGGTCCCATCACTTCATGGGAAATAGATGGGCAAACAGTGGAAACAGTGTCAGACTTTATTTTGGGGGGCTCCAAAATCACTGCAGATGGTGATTGCAGCCATGAAATTAAAAGATGCTCACTCCTTGGAAGAAAAGTTATAACCAATCTAGATAGCATATTCAAAAGCAGAGACATTACT